>OX459099.1:17170540-17592540 GCA_949775045.1 Metridium senile | reverse complement strand
GTTCCCATTTACAGTGCGACTACTTTAACCGAGGCCACCAAAACAAATTTAAAAATTAACGTTTTTGAGATCAAACAAAAACTTTGTGCACGGTTCTCACAGGCCGAGTTGATTCTTTTTCAATCTTGATGTATTTCATTCACATATAATGAAAATTATAAGCATTTTAAGCATAAAATCAAACATTTGTAGAGATTCTATTGTTCATATTCTCGATTGTAATTGGCTAATTATTCTTAGGTGGCTTCGGTTGAAGTCGTTGCACTGTAAATCTGTACTTTCCCATTTAAATCTGTACTTATGCAAATTTTGTTGATGTTTGCTAAACACACAGATCAACCAATCAGAGAAGTTCACTTCAGAAATAATATACTCCGATTGGTTGATCTGTGTGTTTAGCACACATCAACACAATTTGCATAAGTACAGATTTAAATGGGAAAGTACCGATTTAAATGGGAACCTGTTCATATCTAAAGTGGAGACTGTTAGAGCAAAAGCACTAGAACCATGAAACAAAATCTACTTGTTAGTGTGTAATAGTTCTTATTTAGCGACTATTAGTTACTATAAAAGACAGTTAAGTTGTAATGAGGTATTGTTTCCTTTTGTATTTGATGTTTTTGGTTGAGTGATACTGACTAAATAGTCACTAAAAACTATTAGTTAGTAACTTTTTTGTTTTTATTTCATGGTTCTTGTGTTTTCACTCTAGTTGGACAACTTCAGTTAATTCAATATTTCTCAACATTTATTGCATTTATTCATATCACAATGTATGGATTGGTTAAGTGTGTGTGTTCTAACTAAATATAAATGACTTTTTGTTATTATTTACAATGCAATATCAAAACAAATTAATCAATGTCACTGTCCAATTCATCATCTGCTTCATCACACACATCGAGGTTTGTCACATCCTCTTCAAGTAAACACAGCACAGCTTCTTGTGAGCAATTCAGAGTTTTGTCCAAAATATCTTCATAGTTGCAAGTAAAGGTGAATTCCTGTGACCACAGATGTTGGAGCCCAGCTAGTTCTTTGACAATGGCTGCTCTTTTACTAAGCAACATGCTTTGGAGTCCAGGTTCTTTGTTATCGTCTGATGCTTGGAGTGATATAACTCTCTTATTGATCTTATTAACCTCACATTCCAGGAAAGCAACAAACCGGGAAAGTTCAGTCATGAGAAGGGTTGTTTCCTCTTCACATCTCTTTTTGGTGCAATGGAGATGAATTATCTTTGACTTTGTAGAGCTGGGTATAGAGGCAGTGCATGATGTCTCTCCACCATCAACACAAGCATACACCGTTGATGTGGGGTCCTTGATATCATCGAACGCAATATCTTTGTTACTGGTGGTTCTGTTTTCATTGCTGTTTAGCTGCTTTAACAATGAATCCATACTCTTAACCACCTTGGTTATCTCCCGTGATAATTTAATTGCTATTGTCTGGCCATCTGTAAATACATAACATTTAAGAATTAAGAACATTTCACTCATCAATTCGACAACCTGAGCAGAAGTCATCTTCAGAGTAAAGAAAATGAAAAGACAGCAGTGTTATTTATGTATCTGGTTCGTCGGTAATGTTGTTGTTGAACCAGACACATCAGTCTTTCTCAAGACTACACTACCCCGGACGATCATGCCTCATCTACATCGATTTCACCTGGGATCAGACAATTCACGTTTATAAGAAACATAACCCATAGCATAAAAGAGCACATCAAAATATACAATATTACAGAATTACATTATATTCTGTTGAATAATGACCTTCTTATGGATGTTTGAGAGACTATTGCAATGGAAATATTCAACCGAATAGCATCAAAATTTGTGATATGGTATATGTTGATGTGCTTTTTCATGTTACAGTAGAAACTAGAAACTTGTTCCCAGTCCCCTCCTAGCTCATCCTCGTTTAGAACATGGCCAATATAAGAAACACAAACCTGCATATTTTTTCTTCATTTCTAGAAGAAACACACGTTCTGATGAGAGGCGATGGAGCTGTGTCAGGATATTGCTTCTCGTTTTAGCTACAAGGCGTACAAGTGCATTATTCGCAGCATCACTTGTTGTCTTCCATCTATTCTTTATAGTATGGGTGGTTTCTATTTTCCTCACAAGCTTTTCAGTTCTATGACAGAGTTTAAGAAACTTAGTTTCATGGACAAAGAATTAAACTTTATCCCATGGACTCAAATCACCACTTAATTTGATAAACATTATATTTATACATGTTTACAGTAGGTATATGTTATTGAATATGCTTCAATAGATATACAGTTATATGATCATAACTACTGTACAGTACCTTTCTAGTTTTTTTTTAACTTCTGTTGCATCACTTAAGGCCATGACTTGTCTGTTAACAATAAAAAAATTGTCATTTAAATAATCTTAAAAATACATGTATATAGAGTTGTTTTCATATAAGAGAGACACTGACCGTAATACATGTAGTTACTGCATAGTTACGGTACTGTTACTGCAGAATTATTGAATATTTTTATAGACATTCAGTACCGTCAGTTTCCCATTCATACAAATACCGCTTTAACACACTTTTGTAATACATTTTACATCTATCACTTACCTAAATTTATTGATATCCCTTATGTACATTAGATATTGCTCATCCCAAAGGAGTTCTAAAATAAGATAAATACATTTAGCACAAAATAGAAGTAATAGCATACTACAAGTCAATACAAAATTGGAACACTTAGCAAATCAACTACATCTAACACTTCACAAACAATTTCACTGATCACTAACAAATCAAATCATAGTGACCTTTTTCCACTGGTTGAAATGACAACAGTTCTTCTTGAATCCACCCATCAATCAATTCATCTGTACTAGTAACTGAAAAAATCAATTATTTTTATATCCATATTTGGACAACCAATTACATACTACTACTATGTAGAAGTAGGTGTTTGTACTTTGTATTGATGTTGGTTCATTACTAATAACAATTGTGATAAGATAACCTTGTTTTTAGAATTGTTTAACAATAACATTCATTTGTTAAAAACCAAGTTATGCCCCACTTGGAAACCACTGTGATATATCGTTGCAGTGGCCAGAATAAACAAATAAAGTTGTGTGATGATGCAAAAATAAAAAAAAAAATGATTATGATACCTGACATAGACTTGCATAAATCGTTCAAATCATTGCTTGTCTGGGTAAGCAGCTTCTGTGTTCTTTTCAGCTTCATTTTCAGCACTGGACCTGTTAGACAATAAACTTACATCTAAATTATAAAACAAATTTACGGTACAGCATTGCATAAAATGTTCAAAACCCCATGTATATACCAAATCTATGACGCAGCCGTTCAGCATAATGTAACAGACCATCAGTCAAGACATCTACTCTTTTCCCAGGTGACATTTCTTTTGTAATCCTGGAATAGTCTCTGAGGAATGACCAGAGTCTTTCCGTTCCTTCTCCATCTGTCAACCCAACACCTTTAACTCGTCTTGGGGAGTACTTGATCTGTGTAAAAAATAATAATAATGATGAGAGATAAAGTGTTGACATCTGTTGTTATCTGTATGAATTAAGATATGTTGGTAGGGAATTTATGGGAAAATCTACAGCATCTACAGATTTGTATCATATGAATCATCATATTATGCTGGACAATGGGAATTGAATCTATACACCAAGATTAGTTATTTTGATAAGTTGGAAGCAACAAGTAATTTTAGTTAGTAGACATATGAGCAGCTGTGTACAGATTATGTTATTGTAGATTATGTTATTATCAGCAATTAATGATACAAAGCATTGGATCATACTATTAATTTATTGTACAATGTTTACCTGACAAGTTGCCTTGTGACCATAACAGTGGAATATTGGTATAGCAAGGGTGACATCTTTGGCAAAGTTTACTTTTCCAATGTTTTTCTAGAAAAAAAAAAAACAGTAAATTATGTGTTTTTTTTCATACAAAGACCATACTCGATGATGATGATGAGGACGGACACAAAATATCTTAGTATCTGCATTAAGTACCAGTAAGCTAAGCCTTATGCGTCACTGGGCATGTAGAAGATAGGTGATGGTGAATCTCTTTTATATAAATTTTAGTAAACCTACCTCAATATGTTTGTCAAGAATGCATGCAATATCATACATCATGACCATCTTAAGCCCCTTACTGTCTGCATGCTCTTCCTGTAACCTTTTCATCTCATACAGAGGATAAGCAATCCTGTAACAAAACAAAGAAGAAGAATCCAAGATGTCTTAGATCTCATTACATGTAACATGTAACTAAATAAATAATTTATACTGGGTACCCCATTCTATAAACTGAGGGACAAATCTGAGGGAGTATCCTGCTATGGACATAAAGATGAAATAAGCACACATGCAACTCAACTCAGCTCATAACTCACTATATAAACTAAATGCTATGCAATACAGTAAACACCCACATACAAGAACACATGATTTTCGGTTCAGGCTGATTTTTTATATATCTTATATATTGCTCTTATGTATATGGTACTAATTATTGGCCAAATTTCAGCCTGGTGTTCTTAATCCATTTGTTCTTATATGCGGGTGTTTACTGTACAGTGTATAACATGATAACAAGATATTGATTGTAATTAAGCAAAATATTACCTTTCACCATGCTTAATGTTGTGGAAACCCTTTGGGAAATCATGCCTACAGACTCGCCCAAATACGCCTTTTTCATCAAATAGTCTGTTCTTGCCCTTTGATCTCAAAGATACTGACACTTCTCCTGCATGGAATCTACTACAATCCTATTTTTTGCAAGAAAATGAAATCAGATAAGCAATTATTTGTGTAGATATTTGCTAATCTGTATCCTGTACATGTGAACAAAGGGAAATTTATGTAGAAGTGAAAGAAGCAAGACACTAATCTCAGTGTCAACTTGTTATAATTTATCTATGCTATAATTATGATATATATCATAATTGTGGGTGGGTAAAGGAATTATAAGTCGTACTACAATATGACATAAATAATATATTAAATAACAAAGCTCATAGTAAAATTATAATAATAGTATTGTACATTGTACCTTTGGAACTTCATCTGCTTTCTCACAATAACTATTCACATAGTTATCAACATCGTCTTGGTCGGCAAACATGAGAGTGCCATGTTTAGGCAATTGAAACGACTTTGTCCCTTGTCTTTTTTTTCTATTCAAGCCAAAGCATGCATCCATGCACTCAATAAGGATTCCATTTTCCTGTAATAAAATATCATTATTTCAGTTTGCACCTTAAATTATACATTTATGATGCATACAATTATTTATACTGTGACATGCATGCAATCTAAACCATTCACCTTGGGACAAAGAGGACACGTTGCTCCATTATCCAGTTCAGGAAAGAATGTCCCCAACGTTGATACTTGGTGTTTGAAAAACCTATAGAAGAAAAACATGTTTTTAACTATTGTGTAATTTTTACAGCATTTATACATGCTATACGGACTGCTATACGCCCTATGCAAAAAGAGCAAGGGACTGGGAACAAGCAACACGAAACACCATGAACAATAAAATATTTCAATAATATTTTTCCCTTACAAGAAAGAGCATGTCTAAATTAGCAATTTTGTAGATTCCTGTTGTCATACATTGAATCACTCCAGAGTTATCAGCATTTGAAATGTACCAAAAATACGAAAGCGAGGCTCTAAAGACCCAAGTGCAAATTTCAAGCCAAATCTTTGTAAATTCAAAAAGCTGTAACTTTTGATCAGTTTATGTTACAACACTGAAATGTTGGAATATCACTTATTTCGATGTGCTCTTTCTAATAAAAGCAATGGTGCATGTCTCCTAATACTGATTAAGTAAGGAATTGCCTTTTTGCATAGGGTGTATAACATCAAACCAAAGCTACTTAAAGGCACATGATCACCCATGATCTTAGCGATTTCAAAAACAAAAACGAACAACTGCATTACAATAAGGTTGAACATGGGAAATTAACTGTCACTAAATAAATGTCTTTGTCTAATTTGTCCAAACCTGTATTCTTCAAAACAGCTTGCATTTAGGAGTTGGTAAACTGATGATACCTATGAGATTAAAAAACAATATATAGATTACAGTGTATTTTATTAATATTATTATTATATTACATCAATCTAATCACAGGGAATACATGTAAGTTGTAAATACTTGACATATTATACAGGACTGTAGAACATTCCTAGGTCTGGGTAGATGAAATTATCTTTTTAAAAATAGTGGAAATGTGAAGAAGCTTATACACCTTATTCCAAAATGGCTGACTGGCCTTTGATGTCTTGTCAAGCTCAAAGACAAACAAATAATTTTATAAGAATGAGGCAACAAGGGCCAATGGAACAAAGAGTCGCCATTTTGGAATAAGGTGTATAGTCAAATATAAAATAAATAATACTATATTATATCCAACATGTATGCTATTGAAATATTTACCAGTCTTGGATTTAGAGGTTTCCTTAATGCTTCGAGGCACTCCGTAAACTCCTTTAAAGATACCTTGCAATGTAGGAAAACAGTTTCAACCAGGTCCATTAGCGTAAGGTGAAAGGCTGTTGATGGTCTTTCAGGGGTAGCTGGCCAAAGGCTATGGCGGACCAATGTTACTGCTGAAGGCTCACATTTGCAGAACACTATTTTTTTGGAGTGCTGATTGCCTGGAACGAGAAATAATAATAATAATAATAGATTAATGTTATTCATATTAAAACTTTACTTGGATTGTTGTCAACATAGCCTATTAGGTGAAAACTACAAACATTTTGGTACGTACTTCAGAGTAAAAAACAGAATATATTAATAAATATATTATTTGGACAAGTTACTAGTTAATTATTAAACCCAACAGTGGTATAATAAATTCTAATTGAGCTAACAATTAAAAGAAAATTATATGAAAAAATACTAACCGTGTTCGTCGACACAAATAATACTTCTGATGTCACTAGAATTACACTGGTGTGTTTGTAGTGGACGTCCCTCTATGAAATAGGGCACAAACGTTTGTTCCTACAATCAAAAAACAGCAGAGAAATTAACTATTTGAACGCATAACACTCCTCACATGTTGATTTTTTACTGAGGAAGGACAACCGATGTACCCAAAGGAAGAATACACGCGTGGCAAGGAATAACAACACATCAGGTTTTAAAATTATTTTCAAAATACAGTGTAATAAAGTGTAATACACTTTAGAAAAACTCATGGTCCATGACCCCATGACCGATCGTGGTTCGAGCCGGTTTTTCACAGCGGTGAAGCATTTAAAACTATATTACCTTCCATAGTTCCAGTACATGAAAATAATTTCTATTTTCATGCATAGCATGTCCACAAGCTAGGCAATAGTACTGTCGTGGTCCGCAGTGTTCGCAACGTAAAACAGCTTCGACTTGTCTGCAAACCACGCATTCTTGTCCTCCTGGAATATGCGATACTTTCGAATATGCTTTCAGAACATCCTCCCTAATATCTGTCCACTTCTGTGTTAAGTTTAGCTGCCTCTTTTCGTGGTTTGTTAAACCCACGTTCAATGGCTCAGCTTCAAAGGTTATGAAACTGCTTGTTGACTCCTCTTCTGGTCGCGAGTTATCTTCCCTTTCTAGTCTTGGAAACTTCGTTTTTTTTGAAGTCGACAGCTGGTAATCTTTGGTTACTTTTTTACCCTTTTTATCGATTAAAGTAGCTCTAAAACTAAATGGTTTTAAGTGAGATCGTTTCATAGGTTCTATCTAAAGATGGCATCTAAAAATATGGCGGCGATTTAGAACTTAGCGTGGAGACTCTATAACATGGACTGTGATTGGTCGAAAATAACAATACGAGATATCGCAACAACGAGAATGCAGAGAATGTATTCTGGAGTGGGCTGAGCCTGACGGGGTAAATTTACTTTTGTGGGCTGAGGCCATTTACTTCGAGTGGACCGGGTGGATGCCAAGTGGTCGTAACGATAACCTAAACTAATAATAATGTTTTATCGTGTTCACGAAATTAAATTATGATTTCCAATTATCTTAAAAGAATCACATGTTGCAGCTTCAAGTGCACCGAAATCTTATTCTTTTTAAACTGTGATTGTTGAAGGAATGAAAACATTACAAATGTGAATTACTTATTAAACTTTAAAATGCGATAATGTAAAATACTTATACCACGATTTGATACTATTTACTGTTTATATCACAATATATAAATACAAGCGGACATTTTATATTCTTTTTTACTGTACTGAGCGTGTCTCTGTCCTCTGACAACTCGTAGTCAGCCAATCAGAGCGCGCGTAGTATCTCAAATATATTAAAAGTTTTGTTGTTGTTCTATGGCTGCATTCGGTTAGACGATATCGAACGAATTGTAACTATTCGAAAATTCGTACTTTTAGGCTTTCCTTGCACATGGCACTGTGCTATCTGAACAAACATTTGATCGCCTAGCAGTACAAACTAGAGACATTAATTTTTTTTGTTATTAGCTCTTTAGAAAGTCTGATTACAATACGTTTCCAGGACAAAACTAGCATTCATTTCTGTCTTGGCTTTTTCGTTATTGCTTTAGCTGAGCTGACGTTTTTTCATCGTATTTTTACAGTTCCACGTAGACAAGTTTTTTCTTCTCGGCATAGCAACCATTATCGACTATATATAATAGATTATCATTGGGTACTTTGGTACATAAAGTACAAATATTATACCCGTTAAAAAAGTAGTACTAAATTAGTACTAAATAGTGCTAATTAAACAATAAAAAACAATAGAATTAGAGTGCATTTAGTAAAAGCATGAAACACAAGTAATACTATTTTGTACTATTTTATGCTAATTCTATTGTTCAACTACCACTATTTTGCACAATTTAGTAATTAGTGTTTCACGCTTTTACTGAATGCACTCTAGAGTAGACGCACTTAATCCGTGAAACAAATACTAATTTTTAGTACTAAATAGTGATAATAAAACAATATAAAACAAATAATTTTTTTATGAAATAGTACTAATTAGTACTAATTATATGTCACGGATTTAGTGCGTCTACTCTAGCATAAAATATCACTATTTAGTACTATTTATTTTTCACACTTTTAATGTTTGCACTCTAGTATCAAATCGTGGTAGAGTAGACGCACTAAAAAAATTAAAAATTAGTATTTGTGCGTCTACTCTATAAGTATTTTACATTATCGCATTTTAAAGTTTAATAAGTAATTTACATTTGTAATGTTTTCATTCCTTCAACAATCACAGTTTAAAAAGAGTAAGATTTCGGTGCACTTGAAGCTGCAACATGTGATTCTTTTAAGAGAATTGGGAATCATAATTTAATTTCGTGAACACGATAAAACATTATTATTAGTTTAGATTATCGTTACAACCACTTGGCATCTGTACTGATAGGAATGTCATGAGACAATAACTCCGCTGGCGGGCAGTGTAGATTTTAATCTAACTGTGAAAACAGTTAATGGTATGATAATGTAATGTAATAAATCTCTCTTTATTAGATTTGACCTCTGCAAACCTGTTTGTATTTTTTATAATTATTTGGTAATCACTTTATGGGACCAGTTTGAGGCGATTTAAAACAAATATATATTGTTGTTGTAGATTTTCTATTTTACGATATGAAACGAAAATAAAATACGTGTTTATTTATTTTTTGTTCGTTTGATATATTTTATACATATTCTATATTTTTTTCCTTTGTCCGTGTTTGCCCAACACCAAATCATATGTTTGTTATTATATGTTTATTATTTAGACACAATCACAGTTTGCGAATACAGAAGGTTTTTGGTGAGTTTGTCGCAAAAAGTAAACTGAAGAAAAGGAAAAACTGAAAAGATTTTTGATGTTAAAATTGAGTTAGATAAAATAGTAAGATAAAACAAGAATGAAAAAACAAATTTGATTTAAATGAAAAAATAAGGAAAAATATTATATAATAAAGATGAAAATGGACAAAAAATAAAAATTAGGAAATATTATGCACACCCATTAGAAAAAAAAGTAAAAAAAAAATTGAAAAAAATTCTCGTCCGTCTTGTCCGTCTCGTCCGTCTCGTCCGCCTTGTCCGTCTCGTCCGCCGTCCGCCTCGTCCGCCGTCCGCCGTCCACGTTTTACGCACACCCAACATTAACATGTTATCGGCTGACCTTGCGAAGCGATACGATAAACAAGTGTTTTAACAATTATCTAGCTAATTGCCGATAAGCAGATAATAAGCCTCACGCATCGAAACACAGTTCGACTGTTTTGTGATACATTTATATTCAGAGAATCTTAGTTACTTTTGGTAAGAGTATTCCTCTTATTAATAATTATGATCCATAGTCTCATAGCAATTACTTTTCAGTCATTATATTTAAGTCCATATATCATCAACACATTGTGCTCGACCACACAAACTATTCCAGAAATAATCTAAGATAATTGACAGATATATCGAATGTTGATTACGAAGTTGCGTTGTATAGTTAGTATAAATACAAGTCACACTGCCTTGTAACCGATCCCCGATCACAACCACAATCGCAAGTACACAACCAACTGAATTGTCTTCAATAAAGAACCGTTACCTGTCTACCTGAGCAGTCCCTTTAACACAGCAATCGATCGATCAAGCGCTATTTTGGATCACTAAGTCAAATTCATTCATAGTATTTTCATTAACAAAATGCTAGTTTCCAAATGAGACATCGATCAAAGCACCTCAATGAGAATTGCAGTAAATCACAAGGTAGTAATATTCCATGTATTTTTATTTCAGTTCCGTCCCATAATGTTGAAAGTTGTAGCTCGTGGCTTCTACCATCGGGCAGCGGAAGTCGGTCAGAGAATTCTTCGCCGTTCTTCTATACCTAAACAACAAGAAAGACAGAAACTCAAGATACTGTTCTTTGTGAATAAAAACAACGGCCTATCCCAACGTGTAGCCCAGGAGTTGAGAGAACGAAGCCACGTGATTGAGATATGTGAAATCATTCAGTCTGATCAGATGACTCAACTAGCCAACGAGAAACAACCGGACATGATTTTATGTCCATTTTTGACTAAGAGAGTCCCTGAGGAGGTATGGTCTAATCCCAGAACTCCTTGCTTGATTGTACATCCGGGGATTGCAGGAGATCGAGGTGCTTCGTCGATAGACTGGGCCCTAAAGGAGCGAAGTGAGGCGTGGGGAGTAACAGTGATGCAGGCCGCGGAAGAGATGGATGCAGGAAATATTTGGAGTACTGTTGATTTTACCATCAATCGACCTAATATCAACACTCTTACCAAATCAAGCCTGTATAATATAGAGGTCACTAAAGCCGCTGTTCACAACTGCTTGCGGGCTATAGACAACTTCATTGGCAACATCAATCCCAGACCACTTGATTATTCCCTGCCTTATGTCCGAGGGAGATTGAGACCCAACATGAAAAAGACTGACCGAATAGTGGACTGGGACCTACCCATGGAAGAAGTTGCTTGTCAAGTACGCATGTCTGACTCGTCTCCAGGAGCTGTCGCACGAATTAGAGTGAGAGGGACTGAGTCCGAGTGGTCGGAGGAGATGAGAATCTTCGGCGCGCATCTTGAGGAAAGTAACCTTCAGAATGTGGACGGCGTTCCAGGTGAGATTATTGGTCAGCGGGATAACGGTGTACTGGTGAAGTGTGGTAAGGGAGCCGTTTGGATTTCTCACATTAAAAAGAATAAACTGAAGCTTCCAGCCACTTTCTGGTTACCTGGACAACATCGTGAACTACCCAAGCCATCTCTCGAGATACCATACAAAACATTCCCCAAGACATTTCAGGAAATCTGGACTACCATTTCGCCAGATGGTGTCTGCAACGTTCATTTTGGTTTTATGAACGGAGCAATGAGTACCTCTCAATGTAGACGACTTGAACTTGTCCTAAAGACCGTCGAACAAGACGAGCGAGTCAAAGTGATTGTACTCAGAGGAGGGCACGACATGTTTAGTAACGGAATACATTTGAATGTTATCGAGAGCGCCTCCAACCCTTCCGCGGAGTCCTGGGCTAACATTAACGCCATCGATGACGTCGTCAAGGCCATTTTTACCAGCAAAAAGGTAATATTGTCAGGTGTTCATGGCAACGCAGGTGCTGGTGGTGCCATGATGGCTTTAGCTAGTGATATTGCCGTGTCACGTGACGGGGTAGTATTTAATCCTAATTATCATCGTATGTGTCTTCATGGTTCAGAGTATCACTCGTTCTTCCTGCCATTACGAGTTGGTGAGACCAAGGCACGAGAGCTGCTGACATCACAAGAACCACTGCTCTCCTCCGAGGCAGTTAGGATTGGGTTTTTAAATGATTCCTATGGACAAACACTGCACGAGTTTGACAGCTATGTTGAAGATCTCAGCCGAGAACTGGCACATCCCGCGATGATCAAAGAACATCGAATCAACAAGAAAAAGTTCCAAAATGACGAATGGTTTGGTAAACTGGAAGAACACAAACGTCAAGAATTGACAATTATGGCTGAGAACTTTGAAAGCGAAGACTATCATAATGCTAGAAAGGCCTTTGTCTATCACTGATATATATATAAACTCAATCAAAAACCGGAGGACATTTTTCTGCCAAAAAGAGGCATAAAAAGACAATTTTAAAGACCCATAGACCCTTTCGGTCGTACACTAGGTATAACATATAAGTTGTTTTCTAATCTCATGTCCATGTTTTGTTGTACATTGACAATCATCATTTTCAAGATTATTATATTTAAATCTTATTATTATTTTAGTTTTTTTATTGCTGTTAATAACACTGTAGTTTTAATTTTTTAAAGTTAATAAGCTTTTTGAATACAATTGTAAATCACTTTTTAAATCTAGTTTTCGGATGACCAATAAGTAGAAATTTTGGAAGGAATGCTAAAATAAATCGTTATTATTATTATTGTTTATTTTTTTATTGATTGATTGATTCAATTTTTTATTTAAATTTTCGTTTTCTAATATCATTTTTAATTATTATTTTGCTATTGGGGATATATTTGATTCGGCAGTTTGCATTATAGCCTCAAGACCAGAATGCATCGGGATTACATTTTCCTAATCCTGGAGTCTGGGTGTGAGTCTAATTCAAAATTTCAATTAACCAATCAAATCCAATCATGAACAACGGATGACGTCCTTACCAAAGGAAGCCCACTGCGACCCTCGGTTCACTTGTCACACACTCGGTCACACATCAAGACACTTGTGCTTCAAGTCACACGAGTTTGTATTTTGCTGTAAACAGCTGAGAACCCAGCTGTTATCGCTGAATACTTAACTTAAAAGGTAGGTGGACTTACTTATGAATCTTGTGCATCTTTTGTATTCTTTGTATTGATTTATAACTGCAGTTTCATTGTTGAAATCGATTACTTAGTGCTCACTCGATTATCAACCATACCTAGGGCTTTAGATATCACTATCTTCTAACAACCATCTCGGTGACATTATTTGCAGATACTTAAATATATAATGTTATGTCTTTTAATCTGATCTTTGCTTGAGTATATTTCATTTGGGACTTATTCTATTTGCGTGTTTAAATTTAGCATTAATAATTAATGAGCGAACACTGAACTCATTTATGCACATATATTCTGTCATGGTTAGCTAGTTGATCATGAGCGATAAGATTATGGCCGCGTCCTGCGGTAATTATTAAACATTATAACATGATAGTATTTTGAGGAAATAGTGCATTTTTACATATTAATAACAAATTATAAAAGAAGACTGGGTGAACGGATTAATTTGAAAATAAATACTGACATTTTTGAGATTATCGTGCTTGCAGTAGGCAGTTTATACTACAATCTAATTTGTTCTTTTACTAGCTTTTAAACAAAAAGCTTATTAGGTAAAGCTGTATTTAATTATTGAAATGACACATACGTGGCACTTAAATGTATTGTGCGATATCCTAATTAAACAAATATAAAATTTGAATATTGTAGCTTGTTAACTGAATTTTGCAAAGAGTTTCATTGTATCGTCAATGAACACTTGTGATATAATAAGCGGCCGAAAGCCACCAAGGCTTTCAATATTTATTCTCTAAATTTAGAAAACAAAATCCTCGTTTTTTCAGTATCTATGTTGAATGTTGAAATATAATGTGGCAAAACTTTGCCGACCTAAAGTGAATCGACTGTTAGAGAGAAAGTGAAAAACATTTCAAGGATATTGTTGCTGTTTTTTTTTTTTACTTTTCTTCTTCTGCCCTAAAGAACCACTGGTAGATCAAATATTTTAAAATACTGAAATACTGACTCTGGTTCAAACTGCTCCTTCACAAAGGTTTGCTTGACCGCTAGAGGTTTAAAAATCTGACTCTATTGTACAAATAACATACGATATCCTATTCAACACAAACCGAAAGAAGTGGACGCTGTTAAGGTTATATTTATGCATAATGAATGTATTTTTATTGCAAGAGTTTCCGTAAAAAAAAAACAGAGAATACTACATGGAAAGTGCGCCCGTACGGAATTTACGCACGCCTCGCTCGTTCGATTTCTGATACGGCCAACTCGTGCGTAAATTCTGTACGAAGCGCTTTCCATGTACTATTTACTTTAGTTATATACATACTGAGTGACATTCACTGTAATTTTGCAATGGCAACTTTAATAGAGTAAAACAAATTATTATTCTATACTAAGATGATAAAATATAAAAGATTTTCAAGGAAAATATTTTGTGGAAAAAAGTTTGATTAACTGATATACATCGCTCAAGTAAAAAAAGGTTGCTTCACTCTTAAAAATAGTTTTTCTAATATGGAATCTCTACATAATTGAAAAATACCGTAACAGTGTTTCCTTTGCCAGAAATGTTTAGTTCTTTCCGTTTTGACTGAAGACATTTTCGACTGAGGACATTTTCTTCGTCTCAAGTATCATTCAAAGCTTGAAATCAGGCTGCTGAGGCTTGACGGCTCGTAATCTCCTCCGTCTTTTCAGTCTTCTCACAGAGCAAATGAGCTCTGTTAGATATTTATCTAGTTCTTGTGGAGATAGCTTGTTGACTTCTCGCTCCTCGCTCTGTGTCGTCAGAAAGATTTTCAGCAATTTTATATCAATTTTCTTATCTTTTCCTTCATGTTTTTGTTTTCGAGATTCTCTACGTAATCCCCCGGTGAAATTTCAAAGTTTACAAATCTTTCTGGCTCCATTTTGTTTACTTTTTTACACAGGAAGCCCAACAGATATCACGAGCAGTAGTCGACACAGGAAGCCCAAGCGACGAACAATCGCATGCGCGCGCGTTTTTCATCTATTTTCAGTCATAATTATTGATTGATTTGGGGTCCCTGTGATACAAGTAAGAAAAAAGCCATACTGACAACCAGTTGCAACAATACAATTAAGATTATAAAAACCTTGCTAAATAGTTATTTACAAGTACTGAATACAATTAAAAGGAATAAAAGGATCAAAAATTCAATAAAAGAAACGATTTACCAAATTGACATGTCGTTGAGTGCTTCGAGAGTGTAAATTAAGATCCAACATGGCGGCTTTCTTGTTCGACTCGTGTTCTTTGTAAGTCTCTTGCTTGTACAAATTCTTGACTTTGGGTGCATCTGATTTCAGCATTCATTACCAGAAATTAGGGACAAAATGGCGGATAATCTAATTAATATTCATACATTTCTAGCTTTTAAAATGGCCGGCCGATAGAGAGATTTGTATGGAAGGCTTATCTAAAAGCTTGATAAAATTAAATCGGCTTATCGTTTTATTTTTGTGGTGTTCTAGAAACACGGAGTTGTTCTTCATAAACAATTTGGAGTGAATAAAAGTCCCAAAAATTGTGTTTTACTTCGGTCAAAATTGCTTTTTGCTAATTAATTCTATACAACCCTTGTAATGTTCTGAATAATTAACCACATTCAAAGTTCAAAATTTCCCTACACAAAAAACATACCCAAAACCGGGTGTTCCGGAACGATTATTTAGATATCAATTGTTTCACTTAGCTGTTTCAAAGGCCATTGTTCCTTCGTTTTCTTCGGTCAAAAACCCATCACAATTCCAGTATTTTCATCTTCTGAACATACCAAAGCTATTCAAATACCATGGACAAGAATGCACTGTTTGGTGTGAAAAGAAAACACCTCTATTGTGTTTACCTTCCGAGTCGTTATTTTAATTATAGTTTAAATCTCGCGCGAATATTTAAAACTTTATCGTTTATACTTAAAACTTTATCGTTAATATATAAAATTAAACTTTATCGTTAATATTTAAAACTTTAGTGTTAATATTTAAAACTTTATCGCGCGATATTTGCGCGCGCGATAAAGTTTTAAATATTCGCGCGATATAGTTGTAAATATTAACGATAAACTAACGATTTCAGTGTACTGCAATTTTGAACTTTTATTGTGGATAATTATTAGGACGATTACAAGGGATCTATGGAGTTAATTAGCAAAAAAACATTGATAATAATAAGCCTTTTTGACCGAGGGAACACACATTATTTTGGACTTTTATTCACTCCAAGTTGTTTATGAAGAACACTAGACAAATAAAACGATAAGCAGATTTAATTCTATCCAACTTTTAGATAGGCCTGGCCATACAAATCTCTCTATCGGCTGGCCATTTTAAAGGCCAGAAATGTATGAATACTAATTAGATTATCCGCCATTTTGTCCCTGATTTCTGGTAATGTTATACAGTCAGTTTTCATGTCAGTTGTTATAGTATTGTCAGTTGTTTTGTAGTGTAGAGTCATAGTTTAGGTCATTTGAATTTGCTATCTCGTGAGAACTGGTAAGAACTTTGCTATCAATGCTAGACATGCTAACAGATTCGTGGAACGGCCCGTTCAGAAAATTACGCTGAACAAGTTTTAGTGTGGGCCTACCACGAATGGTGTATGTATTTGTATGTATCATCAGCTTGTTAGCCTTCTCCATTTAGCCTTCTTAGTCCTTATTACTTTGTCTGTACGACGAAGTTCTTGTCCAATCTCGCACTACTAGTAGATAGCTTCACGTATTTCAAATCGTGATTGTCGAAGTGCGAGGATAAGCGCTACATGAGCATTACAATAGATGTAAAAAATAAGCGCTATGATTGGATGCAGATTGACGTTGACGATTGACGGTAGTACTTCCGGGGTTGACCGGAAGTCAATTTGGCGACCAAGAGACAAAGAACACTTTGCATTTTTAGACATCGAGCAGCTCGATATAATAATAAAAAGTAACATGAATTACACAGGTAACATTTTAGAAGACATTAGATCACGTTATTTGAAGTACATAATACGTGATAACCACGATATTTTACGTGTTTTTAATTGTCATCGTGTATTAAAATACCAGGAGCCTAGTGGAACACCGTTAAAGATCAGTCTTAAAAGTTTAACAAACAAGAACAAAATACCTAAACAGTTTGTGTACAAACGTGTTTGTTTACGTATACCCAAGTATATCCTTATCTTAAAGTCCCTCTTGCATCCGAGGTGCATTGCAGCCGTTTGTTTATGTTTTGAAAATATCTATTGTTAAAAGTCGCTTTCTAATTGGTTAAAAAAACGATCCCGCAATACGGGCTACTCACGGGTTTTTCACGTTGTTTGATTCATTAATCTTTAATCTTTAATCAAAATACTCCTAAAACAGTGAAGACTATACTAGGAGATATAATAAAATATAAATACAATATATATTCAATAAATTACAAAAATATAAAAATAACTTATAAATACGTATTTACGTAAATCAAAAATACTAATCCGATCTAATAGTTGAAAGGGCATTTGATTTAAAAGTATCTAGACTATCTATATTAGTGTTGCTAAAAGGTATATTGTTCCATAGGATAGTTCTCGGATAAAAAGAGAATTTATAAATGTTATTGTCAACTTTCATTTGTTTGAAAGGACGGCAGTTCGGAACTCTCGATGGTCTTTCATTGGGTTTAACATCTTGTAGAAGTGAGATGCCAACATGGCCCATATGGATTTTATAGAACATGGTGGCTTGTGAGAGAAGTCTTCGGTCTTCCAACCGATCCCAACCAAGACTTTGATTCATAGGTGTAACGTGACTATATCGTGAGTAGTCGTTGAACACATATCGAGCAGCTCTTCGTTGGACAGAATCAGTTTTGTTGATATTCTTTTGACTGTACGGATTCCATACACAGGACGCGTACAAGAGTACGATATGCCGCGTGTCTTTAACTTTATGGCATCCAGACAGTACTCGGCGCAAAAGACCCAAAGTAGAATTTGCGTTTTTGCAGACATTGTCTAGATGTTCATTCCAACTCAAGTTATTTGATATCGTAACTCCGAGGTACTTTGTAGAGTTGATTTTGGTAAATAGGCAAGCCATTTAAAGTGTATTGGAACAGGGTTGGGATATTTTTGCATGTTATTCCTAGATGATAACATTTTTACTCGGGATTCCTGTGGAATACCGAGTATAGGATTCGGCTTTATTATTATTTTTCTTCGTCGCCAAAATGCCGCGCACGCGCAGTAATGTCGAAGTTCTAAGTTACGTCATTTTCGGCGTCCATTTTGCTTCCAACTTCGACAGCAGTGTTTTAGTAATCAAGTTATGGATTCAATGTCTTTAAATATGCTCAACTGAATCGCTTGCAAATCCACATACCATTCGCGGTATAGCCACATCTAAAAGATGTCGAGCGAATCTATCGTGAAACTGTCTATGAAGATGCCTATCGTGAAACTTATCGTGAACTTAATATCTATCCAAAAAGCTACCTATCTATTCAAAAGCGAATAATATTCAAACTTATACAAACTCTTAAACAACAAAGAGCTCAACTACAGAATGTGAACAAAGGTCTACCGAAGAAAAAACGAGGTTTTCAAGCGAAGAAGATTCAAGACTAGCGACTTGTGTTTACAGTCAACTATCCATGTGACACAAAGTAAGGCCGCCTTCTCAAAAGATGATCACTTCTTTCATAATAATAATGCTAAGTACCTTGATTCTTTTATTATTTTTAATTCAAGGAAGTATTTTCTGTTTTTCCTATTTGATATAAGTAACTTTATTAGGGTACAAAACAGTCAAGTTCTTCGACTGCTACACTCAAACTATTGTCATTTCATCGTTCAGTGATTGTGATATATTAGATAAAACTAGTTGTTTGACTGTACTATATATAATGATGAAGAAGTCACAATAAAGATTACAAATAATAACAGATCTCGTTATTCAAGGTTTGTTTATTATAATTATAGATATTTTCGCTGTCATCGTAGTTGTGAACCAAGTAAAATACCAACATGATTAATAAAGGCGTTTAAACACCAAAAGTAGTCCGGAAGCTTAGACGGTTTGTTTATCATAGAATACGCTCAAATATACCCAGGTCTTCTAAGTCACATAATTATATTAACTGTGCAAAGGTCAAAAGCGAGCATTATTCTTCAAACTTGAGTCAAGGGGATTGGAACACAAGAATTTATTTCTCAAAGAAGGTTCAAATGTAAAGCCATGTATATGTATATCGTCCCTTTCTTGTAATAGACCGACGTCTCTCTATAAGACTCAGTCACACGTAATGAATTACTGTTAGTGTAAACTATATTATGATGTAGAGAAGAATCCTGGTCCTAAAAACACACTATATGTTGATCCAAGCAAGACAATTGGTAATGCTTATCTTTGGTCAAAATACAGGACAACAATGTGTTGCAATGAGTTAATGTTCACAATCGGCATGACAGTCATCTCTCATGCAATCAGAACTACCCACAAGTTTAAATGTATTTGATACTGATTATAAACTTCAATATAGTGACAGTTTGACATGTAATCTACAACAAGAAATATATTTTGAAAGAAAAATAACATTTCAATCGTTTTATTTTGAAAAAATGACAGATACTCGAAAGTGAAAATACCGAGCGCGCGCTCAATGACGCGTGACGGCAAGTGAAAATGTATTCAAAACACATCGAAATTCTCCACAGTTTTAGTCATTTTCTTCCTCAAGACTTTTGTTTTAACGGCTGAAAATAGCATATTTTTACTGCTAAAACTACTATACATATTTGAACAACGGAGGAATAAAGAAAAGTTCAAGAAAAGTTTTTTAATCTGGCTTTCTCAATCAAACTGAAGAATCGTGTGATGGCGTCAGTAGCGCGCGCTCTTCAAGTTAAAATTCATTCACAAAACATCAAAATTATGTGCTTTTTTGTCATTTTCTTGCTCGTATTTGCAATTTACGATTTAAGGAAAAGCATTACATTTAGTACTAAGCTATTACAAGAAATAGAAGAAACAAGAAACGTTTTCAAAGTTTACAAAACCAGCCCTTTTCGCTACTAGTGGTCTATCACTCAATAGACCATTAGTAGAGTAGCCAATCAGAATGCAGGATACGTGATAGACCACTAGTAGGTTTATACTAATTTCATTTATTGTACTTATAATTAAACGTAGTTAGAGCATCAAAGAGAATCCCGAGTTTACGCAGTTATGCGTCTAGTTTAACATTAAAGTTAAATTGCCACGTTCTTAGCCTGAGAAAACAGACGTTGTTTCGCTCCTCGTCCCCCCGCGAAACTAACGTCTGAGCAACGAGCCGGGAAATTCCATACTGAAGACGTAGCGCTACCGAGATATGAAGATAATTGATCCAGGTCATCCTGTAAAGACGAGCAGTCCTGAGTACTTTGGATCTCTCTGTATAGGATACAGTCGTCAGCAAAGAGTCGTAAATTAGCATTAATAGATTTGGAGATGTCGTTTATGTACAATAAAAATAAGACTGGGCCCAAAATCGAGCCTTGAGGTACTCCAGATAAAACAGGTTTGGAAGAAGATTGAATGCCATTTATAGAAACAGATTGAGAGCGGTTAGACAAAAAGGCCTTGATCCATAGCAGCAGATTTCCTCTGATCCCATAGTGGTCCAGCTTTAATAGCAATCTTTGGTGAGGTACCGAGTCAAAGGCTTTGAAGAAGTCGAGTAGGATAGCATCAGTCTGGCCACGGACTTTAATAGATTTTGCCCAATCGTGTATAGTTATTATCAACTGAGTCTCACAAGAAAAACGCTGTCAAAACCATGTTGCTCGTCGATTATGATGTTATTTTTAGACAGGTGTTTAGCCATATGACTGAGCACAATATGTTCCATTTCTTTGCAGCATATTGAGGTTAAAGAAATTGGTCGGTAATTTGAAGGAAGAGATTTATTGTCTTTCTTGTAGACAGCAGTAATAAGGGCCTTGGTCCAATGTGAAGGGACTGTGTTAAGATTTAAAGATTGCTGAAAAATGAAGGCAAGCCACCCAGAAGCTGATATATTGTGATATCTCTTTCAGTACACGTGCTGGTAATTCGTGTGGGCCATATGCTTTTTTAAAAGGGATAGTTGTTTAGCAACTCCGTCAAATGATATTTGTAAGTCAGCGATCGAGAGATACGGAGATGTAGAGATACTGGGTAGAGGTAATTGTTCTTTTGTGAAGACAGAGAAAAAATAAGAATTCAAAGTTTCGGCTTTATCTTTGTCTGTAACACTCACGCCTTGTTCAGTCTTGAGAGGTGGAATACCAAGGTTCTCAGATTTATTATGTTTAACGTAAGACCATAATGTTTTTGGATTTTCTGTAAGGCTGTCCCCAATGACATCATTTAAGTAACGACTGTGGGATTCTTTAATCAGATTTGACACAGTGTTACGTTGACGTTTAAAAGCTTTCCAGTGATGTTGATTATTTGTACGAACAGCTTTTATATGGAGGCGATCCTTTTTGCGCATTTCACGTTTAATCTGAGGATTGATCCACGGTAGGTAAAACTTTGGTTTTGAAGACGTTTGAGGTATAAATTGAGAGATTCCAGTAGTTACAGTATTTTTAAAGGTGTTCCAATTTTGTTCCACAGAATTTCCCTATATGGGTTTGAAGCAAAGAATTCGGATGATGACTTAGTTATGAAATCGTTTAGACCATCAAAGTTAGCTTTTTTGTAGATGTAAACTCTATGAGGAGGTTTAGTAGAACGATGTGGTTTTAAATTGATCTCAAAGTTAACTATGTGATGATCGCTTAAGCCAGATGACGTGGATACATTAGAGACACTGTTGGGATAGGTAGACAAAAGTAGGTCGAGTGTTGTCCCAGATGCAGGTCTAGTTGGCACTATAACGTGTTGAGATAATGAGTAGTCATCAAGCATGTGCATAAATTTGTTGTGCTGAGATGCAGTCGCAGGATTAGTTACAGATGGGATCTCTTGGTTCCAATCAATATCACCCAAGTTGAAGTCTCCGTAACCTGAGTATCAGGCCCTCGGGGAGGGGGCGGGGAGGGACTGGGGGAGAGAGAAGAGGGAAAAGGAGGGCCTGACACAAAAGCCGTTTTTTCCTGTGTCAAACATTCAGAATATGAATGTTTTTCTGATTGGTCCATTGAACAATAGAACGGAAGTGAAACTCTAGACGCGAACTAATACGCGATCGAAGCGATCGAGGTTGCAATGTTATTTGGTTATTTATATGGTATATCTAGTATTCGTGTTCGAAAAAAAAAGCTTGTAATGAATCACAAAGAATTCGATGATGCTCTCGATCAAAGAAGCACTCGAGGTATTTCCTGGAATATAAACTCTCAAAAAGAAGCAGGAGTTATGCCTTAAAACATCAGATCAAGAAGAAGGACGTCCTCGGTGTCCTTTCAACTGGGTATGGAATGAGCACATTTATCAGCTCTTGCCCAAAGTTTTGAGTAGCCATTGGTTTCAAAAGACAGGGGAAATTAACGAAGTCAATGAAAATCATTGTCGTGAACTGATTCGAAAACAACAGACTAAACGATTGTGTGGTAGCGGCATTAAAGCCGCTACACTAGAAGACATGGACGAGATGGAGGCTAAAAACATCGAGGAGCTAGAGATTGTCTTCGGTAGCGCAGAACGATATTTATCGCACAAATAGAGTCAGGCTTTGAAGTCGGGAAGTCTTCAAGACGTAAATTTTCTAGTACTTGATTTGTTTGTGTATTAAAATCAGCCTTCTGCCTGATTCTGAGTATATATTTCAGTGTAAAGTTAAGCTTGTAGATTTAATATTTCAGCCTTCAGTTTTATAACTGGTATGAGATTATTTTATCCAGTAAATGTTTGCATTAAAGCCGTGTTTAAATTCATAACATTGTTGTTTCATTAGCGACATTGCTTCTCGTGTTTTGACATGACGACATGACAACCGGAAGCGATTTTGATTGGCTCCTATGTAATATCATGCTGTGGGTCAAGCGAGGGGGCGGAATGGCTTAAATCGCGTTTCGTGTCAGGCTTTCCTTTTCTTCCCTCTCTCCCTTCTTTCTCTCCTTCCCCCCTCCCCTAGAGCCTGATACTCAGGTTAAAGTCTCCGCCCATGATGATGTTGGGGTGGTTTGGAGTTTTCATAAAAAACATTGTTTATAGCAGAGTCACTCAGACAATCAAGTATCTCAGTAGACGAGTTTGGTGGTCTATAAAAAGATGAAATGTACAATGTTTTATGATTTGCAATCATCAGAGAGGACCAACGAACTTCACAATTATCCACGTTAAGATCAGTTTCTTCAATACATGCGAGGTCTGTCAGGCTGTCAAGTTCGAAAACTTCGAAGTGTTTGTGGTTTCGTGTACTAAAAAATGATATTATGCATGGAATCCGAAACGTTAACGTCCATGGATATTACTATAGAAGGTCAGGATGACGACGTGAATGCATACGGTTCAAGAAATGTTTACGTAAACATCAATACATTCAAGAATATACTGTTTAATTTTGATAGCTTTGCCGAGTGTTGTTTCACTATGACAAACATATTTCGGATTATAACATTAGTCGAGTCTTCATTCCCTGTATCAACGTTGACACGATGCAGTAGGACTTCCATAAATACACTATCGGTGGTTCTTTCGAAGCCATGGCCAAGTGCGATTTTTCTCTCCCTGAATAGGTCAAACACAGAGCTTCTGATCCTTAGACTTTGGTCGGCCGGGAAGACGAGGCCTTCAACGACGTCGGGTCGACATTTAGATCAAAAATAAGTATGAAAAATGCCGGAACGACTAAAATATTATCCTAGAAAGCTTGTCTGTCTGTCTTAATTAGATATTAACTGATACTATTAGAAAATAATTTATGAAAATTAACTTTTATAGCGAACGATGGAAACAGATATAATTAGATATTACTAGCTACGATATCGAAGCGAGCAATGCATCTAGATCTCGGATGCAAGAGGGTCTTTAAGGTTAGACAATCTAGAATATTTAGGAAAATGAAACTCAATATTTATAATGTGGGCTGATTCTTCTTCTCTTTCAGATGGCGGACCAGGATGATGTAAGTCTGCCCATATGTGTCCGTATTTAAAAGTATTTTATTCTAACTTTTATACGAATATGAAATCTTAGGACCGAAGACTTTTGGAAATTCCAGAGGTAGCTACTGTCCCGCGACAAGCCCTAGACCTGGTGAGTTTTGTTTGTAAAGGTTGTCCACTTAAATAGACATTTTGACTATTACAAATGTCACATGTCTCATTGAATATTCATGATATCTTTTGTATACGTTTGTTTACAATACGTTTCCTTTAGGCCCTGTCCACACGTTTGCGGATATTTTTAAAAACGAAGGATTTTTTCCTCCTTATTTAAAAAGATCCGCGTCCACATGTAGCGTTTTTGATTCGTATTTGACCGTCCACACGTATACACCTATTTCAAAAATCTTTGTCGCAATCAAATCCACAGTCCACACTCCTAAGTCTGCAAAGGATGCCGGTATTTAGTCTCTTGTTATCGATTTATTCATAGCATATTATGATTGTACGTAGTTGTGTTATATGACTTCAAGTTGTTGCAGTGGTAGATGATGAAACAAATATTTCTTTATAAAACGTGCAATATATCACAAATTATGTTCATACTACCAACATCCTTTGCAGTCTTCAGATTGTGGCTTCGGCTGCGACAACGATTTTCGAAATAGGTATACACGAAAACAATTCGAAAACACTAGTCTCAATACAATTCATTAGGCGCACATATGCTGAATTGCAGCTCTGACGTCATAGTATTCAAAAGGCTGCGTTTTTGCTGTCCACACGTATACAGTAAACCTCTGTTTTCCAAAATCTCCAGTCTGGGAAGCGTATTTGAAAACTTCCGTTCTCGGTGACCGAAAAAGCAGTTTACGTGTGGACAGCAACCATGAAAAAAACATAAAAAGCCATTTTACTTATTCATCCGCCCATCAACAAAGTATTTGAAATTATTCAGATTTTTACAAAAGCGGATATTGTCAGGCAAGCGGTTCCAAAGTTATGGAGCACAAACGGAAAAGAATCCGGAACCATGCACGATTTCAGATAACTATAGTTTACGGAATTGAGTCTCAGAATAGTAGCTTTAACTATAACGACAGTGCATTTAAGGTATCAGGATACAAATTTCCGACCTCTTTTGACGAAATTACGTTTTTGGTATCTTCGAAAAGATAATGTTGTAATCTTTTATCTCAATGCAAAAAAAATTAAAAATGATTTTTCCTTTGATCGAAACTTTAAAGAAAAGAAAATCTGTGACTTAATAAAGACCGGAAACTGTTAACAAACAAGTGCGTTTATCTCGTCTTCTTATTTCGATCAACTCCGCAACTTTAAAGAGTTCGATGTCAAGACGATTTTAATGGATTAAAATAAGATTTTCAGGACTTACAGAAAAACTTATTACGTAAACGACGGTGTTTGCGATTTTAGATTAACGCAATTTCAAACGAATTATGATCTGTTTTGTGTCGAACAACACTTAAAAAGTCATTGCTCAACTTTGACGTTAAATTAAAATTGATCTAAGGCAGATATATTAAACAAAACACTCTTAAAAATTAAAATGTGTTGATGTAATTTTAAGCGTCATAGAGGTGCGTACTTCTTGACATCGAACATTTTGAATTTGTACGGTCAAATTTCATTTCTTGGCTAATAACGCCTGATATTTTAAAAATCATTAAAATGACACTTCACTACGGAAAACTACATTGATTCAGCTCTCAGAAAATATATACTTTTACTGAGTTAAGACGAAAAGAGTACGCTTAATTTAAATTCGCGCACATAGGTGTCCATTTTGTATCCTGATACCTTAACATATTTTCTTCATTTATATTGTCATTATATTGTTTTCTTTTTCAGAGACCGCTTACCCATTTGTGCGAGGAAACAATGGAACCAGTTAGTATTTTGAGATTTCTTGAAATTCGTTTTTACAACAGTATAATTCTTTAATAGTTCTTTGTTTATTTTTCCAGAGTATTGAAATGCATGAGGTATTTATGTTTATCAAGTCTTATATGTCTGTCCGTTCCTTTTTCTTTCTGTGATATTCTCCGTGAAAAATAGAAAAATATTAAATTCCTCTATCGAATCAAACGTTTTAGATGCCAACGGCTGAACCAGTGCGTCACCCTGAACCAATTCTGATCGATTCACCAGCAGGAGAGGTTGGTATTGGTTGATAAAAGACACTTCTGTATTTTAGTCGCGCAATGTTTTACCGTCAAACTAGATGTTTAATTTTCTCGAAAAATATAAAAAAACTCTAAAGAAATAAAGAGTACCAGGATTCATAGGAACTATAGGCCTACCAAACTTGCAGATTCAAGCGAAATTGAGTTTTTTATCGCGAAAAAGCTCAAGATTGCTCGATTTTGTCTAACAATCACTCCTAAAACCTTGCTCACCGCTGAAATCCCATCAAAGCATTAAATAATATTAATGGTGTGACCTGTACACAGTAAATAATAGTGTGACCTGTACAAAGTTTTCGAGTAATGACCAATGAGCCTGACCAACAGTTTTTATTTACATTTTTTATTTAAGTTTTACTAAATAATCTCAACATTTCTCAGAACCAAGGTCAAGAAGTGGATGAATGTAAGTAGCATGGTAACATAAAAACAAACACACAAAACCTGCCTGCCTGCCTGCCTGCCTGCCTGCCTGCCTGCCTGCCTGCCTGCCTGCCTGCCTGCCTGCCTTGTTTCTTCTTTGTGTTTTGCTCAAATAGTTTCCTTTTCGTCGTTTTCTGAATTAGTTAAAATGTTTTCTCTGCTTCCCTTTCCTTATTTTCTTTCTTCCCTTCCTTTCTCATCCCATATTTAATTTCTTTCCCTACTTCTTTTTAATATTGTACGTTTTTATTTTACACACCTTCTTTGTTTTTCCTTGATACTTTATTTCTCATTCAATTTGCTTCTTTTCCTTCCTCTCTGAGTAACGTCTTTTCATCTCTCTTTTGTGCTTAGCCTAATTCTCATCGTTTTTCTTTTTCTTTTTCTGTTTTATTGATTTAGCTGAATTTGACGAAACTTTAGAAACTGGAGATCTGAATGAAATAAAAAAAAGCTTGACTCAATTTGCTTTCAAAAAGTTTGGAACCAACAGTTTGGAAAAGTCCTTAGAGGTTTGTGCATGGCATGATAAAACTCTTTTTAAAATTTTATATTTAATGGAAGAGAGGAGAAATGCATTGCGAGAGTTCTGATAAAAGTTAAAGACGAATTCCAGGAGGGAGAGGATGTCTCCAGAAAAAATGTATGTTAGTTGCTGGCTGCCAGTATGACGTCATAGACTCATAATGGCGCCGATTGTTGAACGTGGTTGTCTACAAAAACAATCAATTTTCTTCGCATTTCTAAACTGTGTTTTTTTACTAGTGAGAGTTCTTTGCTATCTTAAAATATCCAATAGTAGGTATTTGCAATAATTTGCGGTGATTTGCTCAAAAGTACCTATTCAAAGCAGTCAATAGAATGCGAACGTATTCTGCTAGGAAAAGCATAAGATTATATCAAACGATAGATCTAAGGGTTATCTAACATTTCCTGTCATAAAAATCATTGAACCATTTCCATATATGGGCATAAGTGAATCATAGAGGCACAATTATACGCCAATTACGCACACTACATGTGAATAGAGTTGTAGCATTTGTAAAATTTCAGAAAATCAAATCAAATCAATGAATATTTTATTTTTTATTCTAAATCGTAAGAATAGTAAATGCAGTCTTGAATAAAAAGAAAAAAATTGGGGGTCACCGTACTAATAGGCGAGTTATAAGCGACAGAATCCATTTTTTTGTCAAAAAACACGGTAACGGTCCGCGCGGGACTGGGTTCTAGTACTTTAAACATCTGCTTGAAACTTGTCAAATTATCCTTGTCATCTCCAGAAACCCTAAATCCTATTTTGTATTAGTTTTACGACTAAAGACGTCAAAATTATTGTTCTGTACAATAACGTCATTAGGGCGAAACGTCTTTTGATAAGCTCATTAGCATGAACATTGTTTCATTATGTAACTATTTTAGTAGACATTGTTTGATTATGTAACTGTTTGGTAGGTTACATAACCCCCTTTATTTGAAAGGGTTGTAAATAGGGTTTGTTGAACCCTTAAGTTAGTGTGTGCGCTTAATCGTTGTAAGCATGAACGAACCGAAACGAAACGAACCGAATTAAAGAAGTATTAACCAGCGCATTGAATCGAATTGATATAAACAATTATATTTTATCTGTTCATTTTTACAAAGTTGTAAATTTGTTGTTTTGAGACAAAACAGCGACCATGTCAGGTAGTGAAAATCTGAGCATGTTTCGAAAAATGTCCCATTTTACCTCCAAAGTTGCATGAAATGACATAATACTTTCTGAAGTTATAGATAAGGATTAAAATTAAGATATTATTTAGATAAATTTTCAAAAAAACGCAAATAAATGATGAAAAACGAGATGCGCGAAATAGATGCGCAGTAGCAAGAGTCCGGAACTACCTTAATTTAAAGAATGCTCATCTGAAAATACTATGGTAAATAAATGTTGTAATCTATAAGCAAAGAATCGAACACTCACTGTGGGTTAACTATTTTGCAATGTGTTGCTTTACCTCTATTAACTTTTGGCCCGTTTGTAAATGTCAGAATGTTGCCCTCAATCTAAACTGACAAAAAAACCCTCGCTTTTCCATGTGACGTCATACTGGTAGAAAGCATCGACTCGAGCTCAGAAATTGATTTGCATACAATAGAGTTACTCCTCACTCCTGGCCAATTAAAAACAATGTAGCTGGCTGTGTTATTTTGTGCACACTTCGATATTCAACAAAACAGCTAACCAAAAAAACAATACAGTGGAACCTCGTTAATCCGGCCACCGAAGGGACAGCCCAAAGTGGCCGTATAAACGGGGTGGCCGTATTAAGCGGGTAAATTTTATAGAAAATGTTTGGGCATGCATTTCGTCGGGACCTGAAAAACTGGCCGCAATAACGGGATGGCCGTATTAAGCGGGTGGCCGTAAGGCGGGGTTCCACTGTAATAAAATGCTAAGAACTGGCTCAAAAGAGTGCCTATCCACCCAAGTCACTTATCTGCGCTTAGGGTGTATGTCCGGGGGGACTCAGAGATAAACATATTAGGCATGTTCGTCAGGAATACAAAAAAACTTATAACTTTCAATTGCAATACCTAATAGAAAAGATACCTAATCGCTTATTTTTAGCTTCTTTAGCCCGAGATGCGACGAGTATACCCGATACTTTTACACCCTAGTATATACAGCCTTGAGAAAGGATGTTGTTGTTATTCATTGTCTAACATTTTGTCAACATGAGTGGAGTCAGTTCATCTCAGATGTCGTTTTCCAAGATGGCCTTCAGAAAATTTAGAAAGCATCATCGACAGTCTTGTTCTAGACATGTTAACACAAAAAATTTAGTAAACATGACGGTTATAATTAGAAAATTTGACTTTTTTGATTGCAGGTGAGCTATATACTTAATAGTTTCGCTGAGAAAAGTACTGGTCCCGATAAAGAAGACTTCGTTTCTCTATCAAATTCAGTCGAAGAATATGCCGTTAAGCTACTGGATCCTCTGAAAAGTGACGAGCTGAAAAGAGCCATCTTTGAGGAAGAGGGTTTCGAGCGTATTTCAGAAAAGCTCGTTTCGTTTGGTCAAAAAAAGGTTGGGGTTATATTTGTTTGTGACAATTACTATTTAAGGAATAAACCACTTGTAGCGATTGGTATATCGAAGAATATTGTCCGAGGTTCAAAAGATGGTACGAAAAATGAACAGTCGGCCGAGAAGCTTCGAGGGCAACTGAGAAATTTTGAGGACCATCTTTTCAACCGAGGACAATATTCCTCGATATAACAATTAAGCCAGAAGTGGTTTTATTCGTTTTATAACCCGACGACTTTCCCGGAAAAGAAACCCGACATGGAAACCCACCTAGTGCTCAAACAAAAATCAAAACATTTTCTTCAGTTTGATTGAGAAAGCCAGATTAAAAAACTGTTCTTGAACTTTTCTTAATTCCTCCGTCGTTCTAAAATATATAGTAGTTTTAACACTAAAATTATGCATGCTATTTTCAGACGTTAAAAAAAAGTATTGAGGGAAAAAATGACAAAAACATTGGAGAATTTGAATGTGTTTTGAATACATTTTGACTTGCCGTCACACGTCATTGAGCGCGCGCTCGGTATTTTCACTTTCGATTATCTGTCATTTTGTCAAAATAAAACGATTGCAATGTTATTTTTCGTTCAAAATATGGCAAAGTTTGACCTACTAGTTGGTTTATACTAAAACAATTAGACCATCAAAACGTTTTGTTGCCGAAGCGAACCTTTTTTCTTGTTTTTCTTTTTTCCGTTTATTTGGTCTATTAAGCTCAATGTGGATCTTAGATCATCACCCAGCATAAATTCTTTTAAAATGAAAATTAGGAAATTGGATTTATCCAAGATATTAGAAAACAATATTAATTGTTGCAAACTATGCAGCTCGTGATTTCTCTCGTGATTTCTCTATATACTAATTAATTTTCTATTATATATTTACATACATTTTTATTATGAATTCTTAACTTTACTTAACTTAATTCTATAATGTTTTTTAGATAAATTTTATATATATATACATTATAGTTATCTCTTAAATTACATATAGATATTTTTTCTTTTTTTTTTCTTTTCTTTGTTTCCCCAATAAGTTGTACAAACTAAATACATAGACACGTGAATAAAGTTATTATTATTATTATTATTTTTCGGGCTCCATGTTACACTTGACGGATATCACCGGAAATTGGGGGATATTGGCTGATACCCGTCCTGTGAAAACGTACCACGTGACCCGTTTCGACCAATAAGAACTCGTATAGTATTATCGTTGGGTTATAAAGTGAGATATTTCTTTCCACGTTTCTTTTTGTTTTAGGTTATTTCTCATCCAATGATTTACAGTCTTCTAATGCGGCAATGGACAGGCGCGTTCTCTCATCTAGGAAACAGCAAATGGAAATACATCAAGTGGATTTTGCTAAACATTTGGGCTTTCTTTGACGTATTGCTTTTCCCTTTTGTCTTCGCCTTTTTGTTTCTGGTTTGCAAGATTGCAGTATTTGTTACAAAAAGACAAGGTAGGTTTTGGAGTATTGTTAGATTAAGACCGAGAGATCCACTGGATGCATTACGGTGTATTTTATAGTTGCACGTGAAAACTGTTTTGCCATTGCCATTGCCATTGCCACTGCCATTGCCATTGCCATTGTCATTGCCATTGCCATTCAAATGGGCCACAAACACCCGGGGTGGAGAATCAGAGGTAAAAATATTGGGTATGCTCGACGCGAATTTTCAAAAGCTAAAAATCACTAAAAGATACCGTAAATTCACAGCAAATAAACGATACAATTAAAACAGCAGGGAAATCGCTGGGAGTTTCCTTTTTCGTTACCCTAAAAGATGCCAAGGAGTGTCGAAATGTCTAAATATATTTCATTTTTAGTACCCTAAATATCAGATATCAAAACACTGTTTTTACTCCCAAGTGGATACGACGATCGAGCGAAAACTTTATCCCCGAATCACTTCTGCCGGGCACAAACATTATGTTATGATTCATTTTGTAAATAACTTAGTTTAATGCAAATTGTTTGTTGATTATAGACCATGCTGTTATGTTAGTATTAAATGCAATGTCGGAGAACATGGAGACTAACCTTGACAACATGCGTGAATTAGCAGGAGAAGTCATCGACAAATTTGACATTGACCAAACCAAATGCAAATACGCTCCATGGATACTTAACCTACATGGTATAGCGCAAAACAATTTTTTGGGCAGAGAAGAGGCAAAGAAAGCAATACATTCTAGTTCATTCGAGCGTCAGTCGAATAAACTAGCGTTGCATGGCCGTTTTAAATATGGCAAAGTAAGCAGGGCCTTGGCATCTAGTCCAGTATGTGACAGAAATAAGGTAAAAATATCAGAAAAAAAGATCGACGTTATTTTCGTCCGATATTCATTATATATTTTTTTAATTTGTGTTTAGATTTCCCCATCAGTTAGTGAAAACAATATCCAGCTAAATCTTGATGTTTTTCCAAATCTGCACTATTTATATTTATATTATTACGTAGTAGTCTATGTATTGTTGTTGGACTAACAAATGAATGACATTCTCTTATTTCATTCTATTTCCAAACTCCTTTGGGAAAATACAGAAATTAAAGGCCAACTTTCGCCCTTGATACAAAAAAAAGCTTTGCAATTGTGGGGCTCGACCGCTGAGTGAATAGTTTCGTGTCACCATTAATAATAATAAAAGCTTGAGGAAATAAAAGCATGGATCAATCGTTCAAGCTGATTACGATTAAGATACTTCCGGATGCGACATAAGTTTATGATGATCAATGAAGACTTTCGACAGATGTTATTAATATGACTACGAAAATCCAGCTTTGAATCGAGGATGACTCCAAGATCACGGGCTTTGTCAGATAATTCAATAACAGCGGAACCAATTTCAATTGTTGAGATGGTAGGGTTTTGGAGAAAACGCGATGAGAAATGAATGATTTCAGTTTTCTCAGGGTTACACTGTAGCTTGTTCACCTTGCTCCATTACCTTGTTCCATTACTTTGTATCTTTTACGGTACGATGTACTAACGTTGCCGGCCTCAGCCATGTAATATTACAAATATTACAAATATTACTACTTTGTTATTTATGTGTGGAGTTTAGGGGTTTTAAAAGTATCCCAAAACCACGCCCATTTATAACGTTTCTGGTATCTTTTAGGGGTATTTTTTTTAATCCCCTATAATTTTACACAAGAGTCCTCCATCTACCTCCAAATTTTGCTAGTTCCATAATGATAGGTGATATGTTCACTCGGTTGGAAACATCACAGGCATCCCAAGCTATGTACCTGTTCTCTCATATCAGCCTACGATAAATATATGCATGGCGATCATAAAGAATCCAAGTCAACCACAATGCATTGCGCTCCTATATTATTGTTTACATGAGGGTTATGCAACGGATTGAGTCACGCATGTCACAACAATCAGTAGATTTTATGAATAAATAGATATAGTTTATTGATAATAACTGATACCATACAAAGCTGAATAACATATTCATAAATTACAGTTCAAATACAGTAATGTTTACTATAAATTCATGATTATATTCACGATAAAAGTTACGATAACAAATCTACTTACTAATATGGACGTTTTAGTAATAGAAACTTGTCTTCTAGTGTTCTGAGTTGCTTTTCGGACTTCAGGATGTATTTAACGTGTTCTTGAAATTAACCGCTTTCCATCTGGACACAGAGAAGGCTTTATTATGTTGAGCGAATATGCTGGAGTTGAATTGTCTTGTGTCGAGCGTGACAAGAAACCCCGGGGGGTACTCCCTTTGTCCAAGTGGTAGGGGTGATCGGCGGAGGTTTTGAAAACGACCCCTAAAAGGTACGCACAGATCAGATAAAAAAAACCGGATCGATAAAGCCTTGTCGATTTCTACCAAAACAGCAACAAAACAGAGTCTTCATAAAATGTCGACTTTTTGGCCATTGTCAGACGGGTAGATCAGTAGCGACCATTGTATTCAAATTATACATCAATAAAGAATGGAACTTTTTCCAAACCATCGGAAAACTTTAAGAAATACCATTGGTGAACTTTTCACGATATTCATGAACCATCTTGCAGTAATTCAAAGGCCGATGGAAATGGATTCACTTCACAAACCTAAAAATCCACATGGTCAGCAAAATGGTGACTAGCAAATGACTTGGATTCTTTAATAATATGGGCACATAATATATACTTTATATGGACTTTATTAAACTCATGCGGTATTAGAGTGTCATTTAACATTTAACGCTATTTCAAAACAAAAACAAACGGCAAAACTAGTAACTCATTCAGGTATAAAATGGTTTTTCAACAGACTATTGTTCTAATGACGGATTTTGTTATTGGTTATCATATGTGCCAATCACACATCGATGAAGTAAAGCGGAATGGATGTCGAGTGATATGCGTTGGCTTTGTTGCAAGTGAATTCTTATCTATGGCAGAGTTATGTCGAATTGCAACAGACGATCACGTGGTTATTTATGGTGAAGCTCGAAAAGAGGATGTTCTTCAAAAAGTGCATAAAGGTGTGTTTAAAATTATAAATAAAAACTAATTATAATAAGTATTTAAAAGCGTAGTTTGAAAATGACCACTATATATATCGTGGTATTCAGCATTCGAAGCGTTGAGTTCCATGCTGAATACATTCTCATCCGGTTTGTGTTTCAGCCAATCAGCGCGCGAGTTTCTAATGTATAACAATATAAGGAATTGATAAGGTCTACAAGACGAAAGTAGTTTTCCTTTGTAAATAAATCTCTTGGCTTTTTAAAAGTTTTTTTTCTTCTTAAAAGTGTGTAAAATACTGAATTCTTGGGTTTATTCCCTTCTACATAATGAAATTTACAAAGTCTTTGGAAGTCCGAACTAGAGATATATCAAATAGTCACTAATGTGATATTGGAATTTAATACTAATTAATTATTCATGAAGGTAACAACCACTCCCAGGAACGTATTTGTACAACGTGCAGCACTCGAAAATGACTCGACTCTGAAATATATTTCAAAGTCCTAGGATTTTAAAACAAAAACAAACGTTTCGCCCTCGGGATTTTATACCTGATAAAACACTCCTGTTGGTTTTTTAAATAGTACATTTTTAATTACGTTTAAAAAGTAATTACACTTCGAGAGAGTAGCGAAATATTATAAAATTTCTCTGGTGATGATCACAAAATTGCTGTGTTATTGTTGTCTACAGTATATTTTACACCAAAACATCTATAATGAGCCTGTATAAGTATAATGATACTGATTAATATAATACTGATAAAAAGAAAAGTCGATTATCTTGTAGATTTCTAGCTTTGAGTACCGAATCAGGAAATTCGTCGCATGTTAGCTCAAAAATCCAAACAAAAGTCATCCAAAAAAGATACCTTCGCATGTGCAATTCGGATTAGCTGGAGCCGCTACAAATTTTTTTTCTTTGCGCCCGATTAATGGCGTTTTTAAAATACGTTTTAGATTTTGGAACTAAAATATCAAAGATAAGAAGTTAAATTTAAAAAAAAAAAATTCCTAGGATCAGTCTGGAAGGGAGTTCAAGAAGCAGCATAGAAAGAGCTGCCTCCATAGTGCGGAGTGTTAAAGCTAAATAAGGACTGGACATCAGGTTACGAAATGCACAGCTTGTTTACTTCACCTCAAGGGGTAGAATTTTGACTTACATGAGATGAGATGAAATGAAATTGTATTTTTACTCATAACTTCAGTTTTCTCACCAAATATATTTTTGTGTTCCAGGAATCCATGGATATAGTCTCTTTGGTAAGCATGTTTGGACAAAATAATTTTTGTCATTCAGGAAAGTTTTAGAATCAGTATTTTTTTTTTTACATTTTCAGCTGTTTTATATATGTTTTAACGGTGGTCATTAAAGTTTTCAATTATTCAACAGCAATTATTATTGCTTACCATTGTTTAACACAAATCCTTGTTTTCTATTGTTTAATAACAATAGATTGGTTTCTAATATTTTTCAACAGATAAATATCTTCGGTATTTCAACACACCTTACTTCATCTTCGTGCGTGACACTTTGAGCTACCTTGCGTTACTTGGCCTTCATTTTGCCGTGTGTCTCCAGCCATCAACCCTACATTTTACAGCCCTGGAATGGGTCATTATGCTCTTCTTTATTGGAAGATGTTTGATAGAAGTAGACCAAGCTGTAGTAGAAATGCAGATGTATGCCAGGCCCAACAGAACAATATGCAGCGTGTTTATCAGCAATATGAGCAAATATTTAAGGTGAAAAAATAATTTCTTTGGTTTAGCAGGCACATGTTCTTCAGTATTAGGTGTGACTGTCACGTGTCAGGTGTGGCTGTCACGTGTCACTCTTTAAATAAAGTAACTTTCTTACGTACTTTGAAGTACTTTAAAACAACTCACTTACTTGTGCTTACTTGCTTAGTTACTTGCTTAGTTACTTACCAGAGGAGTTTGATTAATACTTGCAAAGGAATCTGGGTCAAGATGTTCATTTCAGCTTTGCCGTGGTCGTGTTCACATCTATTTTCAGAGTTATCAATGGTAATGGTATTATATCTCTGAAAAAAACCTTTGAAACGCATAAAAGAGTTGGCAAATGAACCCAAGGGGGTACAAAAGATCTCAAAACCTATTGTTTCAAACCAATATGGCGGCCCGTGATAAAAGTGCATAGGTGACTCCTTATTGCAAGAAACAAAACGTTTTTCATTTATATTTAGCCCGATTTGTTTGATAAAAACTAAATGCGTCCGCATTCTATTGCCTTTGACTGAATGACATGCATATATAATGTTTCCATTTAAATGACATATACTGTATTGCCCGTGACTGGATGTTTTGATGTGACTTGGCAAATAATAGATCACTAGAATCGTTACGTCAGATTTAAGTATAACCCGGACTGGTTTTGAGGAAATAATTCCTCGACCTAAAATGTATTTTTATAAAACATTAAATGATAATCGTTTTGTAAGAATTATTATCCCTACATTTTTCTATTTTGCAGACCAAAAACATTTTAGGATTTTAGTTCATAGTTCAAGTCTTTTATAAATCCTTCTGTCGAAGTTTAAGGTTCTTTTTTTTTTACTATCATCAGGTTGTTATAACTAAAACAATTGGTTATATTGACTTACAGAAATGTTTTTTTTTTTTAATATTTATTTTGGTCAAAACGACTAAATAAATTAGGTTGTCACAGATGCATTTAACAACTATTTTCAATAGTTATTTCAACTGGTCAGTTTTTACAGTGTATATGGACCAGGAGTCATGTCTGAGATTACACACGAATATATGGATAATTTACATGTTTTTTTGTCGGTATTTTCTCATGATAATTATGTATTTTCTAGTGACTGGTGGAACGCGCTCGATGTAGCCACACTCCTCCTGTATATCATTATTCTCATCCTGCGTTCCATCACCTGGACTGATCAAATTACTGTGTCAAACAATCGTTTATTGGCCGTGGCAGGGTATTTCTATGGCTTGAACACCATGCTACTGACACTCAGAGTATTTGGGAATATCATGGAGTCTACAAAGAAAACAGGGTCGATTCAAATCGCTCTGTTTCAAATTATTGGTGCAATTGTTGCAGTCCTTGGTCAGTTTTTAGCTTCCACATTGGCGTTTTCTCTTGCTATTACTAAAGTATATGTGGTAGAAATGTCGTACACTGCTGGAAATAACTCGACTTCACATGGGTAAGAAGTTATATAGTGTACTCTTTAAAAAATGATCTTGTGTGACCTTGGTGTGACCTTGGATTTCCAGACACGAAAAAACATTCAACTATATTGTTTTCAAGTGTTTTATATCCATGATAAAACGTTAAAACCTAAAATATTAGCTGATTCTTTAAAAAAAGGAGCTATTTCAGTATAGTCGAAAGTCGAAATTGAAGCCCTGAAGTATGATATGTCAGACCACACACTGGCAACCTCCTGGCCTATTCTCCCGAATAGTAGTGTGGGATCTTTAATATCCAATAGTGGTGTGGGATCGTTAGCATTCCTCGAGCTCCAATGCAGAAAGCGTGGTGTTTGAAGAGACAGGACTGGTTTACCGTTCTTTTCTTCAATTCAAAGATGTGGAGGTCTAACTATGTGCAGATATGTAAATACAAATATAGCACCTTCTCCTCACTTAATTTGAGACATATATATTGTTTTATTGTAGGTTTTGTGAAAACAGAAGTGGTGGTATGGCATGGTAAGCGATATGCGGTGTCAATATATTTTGTCAAAACATTAAAAGAATTTCTAAATAGACAAAAGGTAGCTACAGTTGTAAGAGGTTAGGCAAGGCTCTGCACGATGGAGAGTAATGGTTGTAAAATATAGATATAAATATAAGCACACGTAGACAATTGCATTACTGAGTTCACAGCACTATGATAAGTGTTGCATTGGCTTGGTGGATGGCGTTGAAGTTTAAAAGTAACTTTCGTTTTCCTTAGTAATATCCTCTTTTTTTTGGACGATCATTGAAGGGATGCTAAAAATGTATCATACGTTAAGACAAAAAATTGCTAAAATCAAAAATACGTTTCGCTGCACTCTCAATTTACTCAACTGTATCTGGAATTTTAACGTATGTATCCCAGGATACATTTCATGATAACCGCTACGTATTGTCGATGACCATGCTTTAGTGATGTCCATCAATATTGTCTTTTTGAAATTTAAAAATGTCTGGTGTATGTCACATTTTTAAATTTGTATGATTTCATACGATTAAACTTTTGTGTATTTCGTTCATCTGTATTAAATTTGTATTATTTCTTTCAAGTTGGTTAAGTTCGGCAACACATCTTCTCTGGTCTCTGCTGGGAATCGCTGACCTGGGTCCTCTTCAATCGTCCGATGGACCTTCCGATGTCCTTGCTAAAATATTGTATGGAATATTCCTAGTTTTGGCCGTTGTGATGCTAATGAACATGATGATTGCTTTACTTTCCAACACATACCAACAAGTGCAGGTATAAAATGTTAATAACAATTTTAAATAAAAAGTTTTTGAGCAGAAAATAACATGCAACCAACAGATTTAACTTGGCTTCTATTATTTAGATACGACTTGAACCTTCTTAATGAATTGTCGTTATATTACCAAGCCATCTCAGTTTCATGTTTTTAAAACAAATTTGAATATTAATATATTTTTGATAGATCGATAACTTGATATCTTTTTCGTTTGAAATCTTGCTCGATTTTTTATCCAAGTTTGCTTTTTTTCAATCAGGATAATGCAATTTACGAATGGTCCTACAGAAAAGCCACAACCATCAGGACATACAGTAACTACCATCCAGTTCCTGTCCCTTTCAATATCATTTCTTTGGTATTTATATTTATCCGTTACTTATACACAATCGTAAAACAAAATGGACGATCTGAATCCACTGCATCCAAGGGCTTGAATTCTAGTTGTTCTGAGGTAAGATATATATCTTTGAAACGTTGTGTAATTATGGTTCTCAAACTCATTAATAATTCATGAGCTAATCAACCAATGTGAGCACACCATTTGTACCACGTGCATGGGTTTGAAACCCCGATGAAACACGATTATAGGTTGACTGGTGTTTGAAATATTTTCATCACTAGTGATGAAAATATTTCTAAATCTACATAGTGGTGGGAAATCTGAAAAGAATTAGTATTCCCTATATAGTTACCTACCTACCTTACTATCCTTTGTTCCCTTATGTTTTTATCTATCTTACCTGACCTTTCTACCTAATTTACATTATTATTATTTTTACATTATTTTTTTCCTTTTTTAATGGCGTGTCCTAGTCTCGAACCTGCAACCCTTGGAGTTGAATTCCCTCTTCATACCAGCTGAGCTATCGGTGATTTGGTTGGCAGAGTATAGGCTTATTTACCACGCCATCAAATACTCTCTATATATATTATATCAGAAATTACACTGCCGTTAAGTACTCACATAAATTATCTTGATTCGCATCTTTAATGATCCCTACTGAAGTTACAACTTATATTTAAATGACAATTTGGATTATTCTCTAAAGAAAATGAAAAATAAAACTTCTTATGTAGGTAGTTACAATTAATATTTAGAGTACAATTTGAAATATTGCTCAACTGAGCTTAAAGGAACATTTTCTAAGTCTTTTTGAACAAATTCAAGCAAGAACCCCGTAACACTCCTTATAAACCCTACAGTATTTCGAAATCCAATAAATTCCGCACGAGAGAAATTCAAAAGAACTCTCATAATCCCAGGCAACATAATGAGTGACCTATTATATTATAAAGAACTAGCCACATTCCTGCATAATGAATTATTTATTCGACTGAGAAGTAATTCCAAAAAGCTCGTGCTTCGTGTTTCATTAGGGTTTCCAAACACTCAAAAACAATAAAAGCACTCGGCCTACGGCCTCGTGCTTTCAAATGTTTTATCGTGTTTAGAAACCCTAATGAAACACTCGTACTCGTTTTTGAAATATTACATCCACACTTTTATTATTGTGATATCACTGGTGATACCCTCGCATACAAACTAAAAAGTATAATATTCTGCCCTATGTATCAATATTGATGAGGTTTGGAAATATCCACTCTAGCCTAGAACCAGGCTAAGGTAACCCAGATCAGAGTAGGTTATGTTAGAATTGATCCCGCTTGCTGGCGGGTTGGGTGGGAGGGTCGTCATCTCTCACTCTTCCCGTCAATTTGTATGAAGTAGTGCCTAGGGATTTATGCTTTCCTTTAGATATCCCTCATTTACATATTCATTATTCCCTCGGACATTTATTACCATATAGATAGCACCTGAATCGCAGCGAAATTTCAACATGTTGAAAACACTTGCGATATCGCGGCGACGTGAAATTCCAAAATCTTAAAAATCTTAAAATGTCAATGTGCAATTCGAAACCAAAAACTTAAACTTCTTTACGGCCTGTTCACACGTGCGATTTTTGCTGGGATTCTAGGCCGAGCGATTTTCGGCGATGCCAATTCGAGCGTGTGAACAAATCTCGATTTTACTACGATTCTGGAAATTCATGTCTCCGCGGTATCGCGTTGTTTTGAACATGTTCAAATTTCACCTCGATTCATCTGCGATATATTTCATAAAACTACGAAAATTAGAACTAGGTGTCGCCTAGAGGAAATTTTAATTGCAGAATGGAACATAAATGATTGTCTCTTCATCATCATCATCATCATCGCAGCAAAAGTTTACAAAAGCCGCAGTAAAATCGCAGGCTGTTCACACGCGCGATTGCATCGCCGTAAAAATCGCTGAAAAACTTGCACCTCAATTTGCCGCAACATTCGCCCGTGTAAACTAGCTTACACCGGCATTAAGGTCAAATGGACTTGAACTAGTGAACACTAGTGAACACTGATTTATAATTAAGAAATGTGCTCGAACATTTACCATATTTGTTACAGATGTTCGACAACCTAGTTAACGACCTGCAGACTGAATATTGCGCAACTCATGGCTGTGAATTCCCAATGGCAGGTTAGAACTGACTTGTGATATACATTATGATAAATATTATAATGAAAACCTGTTTACATATCTCGGAACATGACTTTTACAAGTAAACAGATATATTTTACTGTCTTAGCTTTTCATATGATAGAACTACTATAATAGAAATTCATGGAAAGTTTCGCTGGTTTGTTCAAAATGCTAGTGAAGTTCTGCTAAATTAAATGTAAACATTTTTATGTAATTTTCTGTTAAGGGTTTTTAGGCCTCGTTCTTAAATTTTAGTGTTTTGTGATATTTTAAATTTTAATATCTTCTTGAAGTTTAAGTCATTTCTCTCGAAAGCTCACCAGGTTTTGCTATGGTGAATATTTAACCTATGATATCTTTCTTTTCTTTACATCTACAATTTGAAATATTATGATAATTAGTTGGCGGCCTTTATGAAAAAGGTCAGCATTAATCATCAAGAAAGAATATTTTCTTATTTGTAATGCTATCTTTAATATTTGTTCTAGATTCCGACAAAATGGACGTGTTATTAAAGCAAACTGAGGGCAGCCAATCAATTGTAAGGAGATCTCTTCTCGTCTCTTCTCTTCTCTTCTCTTCTCTTCTCTTCTCTTCTATGAGACATTGCAGAAAATTCACTGAAGTGTTTTAATTACTTTTTAACGAATCGCATGCAGAGATGCTACATAAACAATATTTTATCAACTACTAATAATGTTTCTTAGTATTCCTCAAGGATCAATTTTAAGGCCTTGGCTATTTATACTATATATACTATATATTATAAAGAAGTCAGTAGTATAAATAGGGTATCTATCTATCTTATAAAATATATTTAAACTAAAACCCAAAAACCGTGTATCTACAAGTCATGCTAATCATTCAAGAATCCCTTCACTTATCGAAGAGGATGTAGATCAACTACAACTCGTAGCAAAACAACTATAACACTAAACTATAAAGATTGACCAAAGCTTGAATTAAGGTGTTTTAAAACTGGTGCAATACTGACTTGCACGGTGACTGACAACTGAGCTAAAAGCTACAAAACCAAGCTTTTGAGTAGATTATTTGCCGAAATAAGGTAAGGTAATGGAGACGAGTCGCAAAAATTAAGTTATGCAGACCGCCATTGATAGACATTTGAAAGACAACATGTATAATTACAGCATCACCAGGTCAACAGAGCTTGCAAACTTGCCTAATAACCGTATATGAAAAGGCTCTCACACTGCTAACTGAAGGAAAACGAAAAAGACGTGTCCACTGGCTAGTGAATAAGAAGATGAAATGTAGTATAATCTGCTTCAGTGATTTTTGTATACTTTTCAGTCAACTTCGTTTCAGTTTCAAGTTTAGTTTGCAAGTCAGTCAGTCACCAGATTATCGCTACTACTAACTGAGAACGGCTTGAAAACCTTGCAAGGGTCTAAATAATGTTATCCTTATTTGTAGAAACCAGACCTTGCGTACATATTATTTTAACAAATATGTTCTCAGATTGATGTTTAATTCCAATATTTGTTTCCTTCTTCCAGCCATGTCCCAATGAAACAAGAGAATCTTTCAAAACGGATCAAACAGAGGAAAAGTTGGACAAGGTTTTGCAGAAGATGGACGAATTCAATTTCCAAGGTGTTAAAGATCGTCAAGATACTGCAGATAGAAAGATGGAAGAGTTCCATTCACGAGTTGTTAAAGATCTTCAAGATAAAGATCGAAAGATGGAAGATTTTCACTCACGAGTTGTTAAAGATCTCCAAGATAATGTTGATAGGTTGTGCACCGAAATCAAAACATTGAAGGATGCCATGATTGATATTCAAATGCAAAAATTGCCTGCCGACTAATTAATTAGTTGAACACAACAACAACAACAACAACAACAACAACAACAACAACAACAACAACAACAACAACACTCGTATCTTATGTTGCATAACAAAGATATTGAAACAAATGAGCATTTTTTGTCTAATGTAATCAGTATTTTTCATCTCAGCTCAGGTGAAATCGTGGCTAGCCAACTATATTACATTACCTAAACTTAGTCTTAGTTTAATAGTAATATGGACATATATGATCCAAATCTAAAGCACAGGCTGTTGATTTCATGTTGCCGTTGTATAAGTATTAGTGACTTTTATTATATGACCGTGTATCTTGGAGTCTGGACACTAGTAAATGAAGCAATCTCATTGGTTAGATTCGATCTCGGACCGGTTAATATTCTCCTAGGTAGACCGCGGTCCGAAAGTGATATTAATTTTTGAAAAAATTTGAAAAATCTTCTTAGGTAATTGTTAATTATGGTAATTTATCGAACAAAAATAGTGGGAGAAACGTTTGTTCGATCCAGAATGCGAGGAATAGACAAAAACCGAGAGAAAATTATAGGGTAAGCTAGTGGCGAGCATTGGTTGTTTGCAAACATTTTGACAAGCAAAAGTTGAGAAAATCATATTAATATTGCAGAAACTCATGAGAGAATACACAAAAGTTGTTTTTAATTCTCTAAAGAACATAAAGCTCGTTCACATACCTCAATAATAGTTGAAAAGTATACTTTTAGTTTTTATCTTTCCTTGTAAATAACACGGCGGTGAGTTGAGCTATCTTTTGTTGAGATACGTCGTTGCTTTTCAGTCACTTTCAAAAACTGTAAAATTCACGATAATTAAGTTGTCTACAAAGTTAACAACCTTTTTGAAGTCAGTAAGTGTTATTGTCTTTCTTTTTCTGCATACAAAAGGTTCAAAGGTTCGTTCATAGCCGTTTAGCTTGATTCAAAGTCCTCAGCGATCCTCGTCCTTTCATCTTCTTCATAAAGTACGACACAGACAAATTAATTCCTTCAACAGTTGACAGTGATTTCGATTAAAGTTCTTATCATCATTTATCGAAAAATAAGCTTTCGTAGGCTTTTTTTCTCGATGCAAACATCCACAAGACCGACGAATTCCACTCGTTTCAACATCCATCGTGGTTCACTTGTTCTTGTCAGCTAAAATCCTTTGTAAAACTTGTTTTTTGTTTCCTGACATTCTTTGAATTTGAGATATAAACAAAACCCTTTGTCTTTAAATGATCTTCGGTTTGGAATGGTGAAGAAAGCTGCAGTAATTTTAAAATGTTGGCCTTAAAAGTTCTGTAAGTTTGTTGAGCCGGTAGCCGTCACACGCTGAATGAAAACCGGTTTTTGACAACCCGCACTTTTTCAGTAAAACTACTGGGAAGCCATTTGAAAGCAACGCGCGTCGTAAAAATATCAAAGGAAATATTACTTTTTTATCGAAAATAGCTGTGGTCATATAATAAAAGTCTTATCAACCGAGCTTTGTCGGTCTGTACAGGAGAATCTTGACCTTGGTCGGGTACAGACCTCACTGCGTTCGGTCTGTACTTTCCGACCTCGGTCAAGATTCTCCTGTACAGGCCTCCCGCTCGGTTAATAAGATCTTAATATAAAACTAGAGATAGAACAGGTAAAATTATCGACGTTAAAATGGTTATAAAGCAACGGTAAAGTATAATAAAAAGATATAGAAAAAAGTAGCAGAAGAAAACATTCTTCTTCGCCTGATAGTATTTGAACAACAAATGGCTATATTGTAATATAAAATAATTAATTTGTATTACTTGAAACAGCTGAATGAATTGGAAGTTGTTGTTATGAACATTTTTTGACAGATATACTTATGAGTGGTTCTTTTTATTTAGTTCCTTATTCTAAAATTGTGTGTTTTGATCTTATTTACATGTATATTTTGTTTAATGTATTTTGTTCTAAAACGAAAGGCGAAGAAGTTGATGCTTTTCTTGACACATTACACAAAAAAATCAAACACAGATCAAGCCATAGGGTAGTGTTGTTTGAAGATGGTTGTAATAATCAGAGCATATAATTGACCTTACAGAGTCTCTCGGCTCTTATAATTTTGTTAACTTTAAAGAAACTTGTTTGGGATGCTATTTGATAGTTTAGGCTTTTGTTAAAAAAATAGAAACATTTCCTGTAAAAATAAATTTGTAGGAGAAGCCGTAGGAGAGTGTTGAGTTAGAAGAATTTTGAAATAATCAGGGAATATGTAATATATACAAGATTCGCGGCCGATCTAGGCATTTTCTATTTTAAAAATCGTTGTCGCAAGGTACAGTCCACACTCTGAAGCCTGCAAAGTTTGTCGGTATTTCATCTCTTGTTATCGATTTATTCATAGCATATTTTATTTGTACGTGCATGTTTGTGTTATATGAACATAACAAATTGTTGTAGTGTTAGATTATGAAACAAATATTTCTTAAAAAGTGCGTAATAAATCACACATTCAGTTCATATTACCGACATCCTTTGCAGGCTTCAGAGTGTGGATTGTAGCTTCGGCTGCGACAACGATTATTGAAATAGGTGTATACAACGGCAAGTCGAAGACGAGCCGATCAAATATCATATACAGTTTGGACGCGAATATTGTATAGTACTTAGAAGGTCCAACGTTAGTTCTTTCATATTCTATTAACATTATAATTTTGTTAGCTTAAAAGTAAATTGTTAATTTGGGATGCTTTTTGATAGTTTAAGCTTTTGTTACAAAATAAAACTATTTCTTGTTTTACATTTGTTTTACATTAATTTGTATTATATTATTTCACAACCAACATAAAAATATGATAGCGCAAGAAATCGAAAATAATTGAATAGAATTTGAAATAGGTGTTTTTTTTAATTAGTGCATTTTGCAGTTCAGTATCCTTAGTGTTATAAAGCCGATGAATGCAGGTGCGTGCATTGGGTAAGGGTATCTTACTTACAAACGCACTAGAACTTTATCATTTTCAATCATTGCCATTCATTCCATCCCCGCCGACCAAAAATATTACATAATATGAGCAAACAAAACCTACCTTAAACGTTATTACAAAACAAATTTCGTAATGTCTTCTGGCAAAGTGCTTCTAATTATGTGTTGCTTCCACGTGCTACATGTCTTGTTGATCATGATTGCCTGCACGCTTGTGAACTATGCACGTCATTAATCTCGGTAACAGCTCGCGTATTTCTGATTTAGAATTAGTAGAGATTTCTCACATTAAAAATTACAAACTCAAGCTTCCAGCCACTTTCTGGTTACCTGGACAACATCGTGAACTACCCAAGCCATCTCTCGAGATACAATACAAAACATTCCTCAAGACATTCCAGGAAATTTGGACTACCATTTCGCCAGATGGTGTCTGCAACGTTCATTTTGGTTTTATGAACGGAGCAATGAGTACCTCTCAATGTAGACGACTTGAGCTTGTCCTAAACACCGTCGAACAAGACGAACGAGTCAAAGTGATCGTCCTCAGAGGAGGGCACGACATGTTTAGTAACGGAATACATTTGAATGTTATCGAGAGCGCCTCCAACCCTTCCGCGTAGTCCTGGGCTAACATTAACGCCATCAATGACGTCGTCAAGGCGATTTTTACCAGCAAAAAGGTAATATTGTCAGGTGTCCATGGCAACGCAGGTGCTGGTGGTGCCATGATGGCTTTAGCTAGTGATATTGCCGTGTCACGTGACGGGGTAGTATTTAATCCTAATTATCATCGTATGTGTCTTCATGGTTCAGAGTATCACTCGTTCTTCCTGCCATTACGAGTTGGTGAGACCAAGGCACGAGAGCTGCTGACATCACAAGAACCACTGCTCTCCTCCGAGGCAGTTAGGTTTGGGTTTTTAAATGATTCCTATGGACAAACACTGCACGAGTTTGACAGCTATGTTGAAGATCTCAGCCGAGAACTGGCACATTCTGCGATGATCAAAGAACATCGAATCAACAAGAAAAAGTTACAAAATGACGAATGGTTTGGTAAACTGGAAGATCACAGACGTCAAGAATTGACAATTATGGCTGAGAACTTTGAAAGCGAAGACTATCATAATGCTAGAAAGGCCTTTGTCTACAACTGATATATATACAACGCTAAAAACCTAATCCAAAACAGGAAGACATTGTGTAATAAATACGTTTTCTGTCTAAAAGGGGCAGAAATAGTCCCACGAAAAGACCCACAGTCCATTTCGGTCGTGCACTAGGCATAACATAAGTTGTTTTTCTAATCCCATGTAAATATTTTGTGCATTGACAATCATCATTTCAAGATCATTCTATTTAAATTTTATTATTATTTTAGCAGACTCGTACCCAGTCAATTCTCTCTCTTTTTTAACGATCGCGGTGCATCCAGGGAAGACGGAATCCGGAAACTTTTTCTCCCCCCTTCCCTTGACCCTTTGCACGGCCCGGAAAAAAAGAAGAGTAACGACTGGGTACGAGTCTGTTATTTTAGTTTTTATTAATGTTGATAACTCTTTATTTTTAAATTTAATTTTCTATTTGAATACAAAATCACTTTTTTAAATGACCCATGTAGAAATTTTGGGAAAAAATGCCGAAAATAAATTATATTTTTTTTGTTTATTTGAATATTCATTCATTCATTTTTTCATTTCTTTAGTTTGTAAGTTAATAAGTTAGTTAGCTATTAAGCTATTAATATATTTACTTACTTTTTTATTTTTAATTTATTTTTACTTTATTTATTTTTTATCTACTTTTTATCTACTAGGTTCAGGCCTTCCCCCGGGGGGAGGGGGGGGGGGGGTAGGGGGGGGGGGGGGGGTTGTGTACTCCGCTAGGATTTGGGTAGGGGTGTTCCGCTGGCATCCTAAAACGGTGACCCTGTCTATGACAGAAAAAAAACAAATTCGTATACCCTGTTTATGACAAGGGATAAAAATGGGACCCTGTTTATGACAGTTTAGGACCCTGTTTATGCCGCGAAAACGTGCTGAATTTCAAGAAAGACGAAAGACCGCGCTGCTCATCGTATTACCTAATTAATATACCTGAATATGACAAAAAAAACCCTAAGGAAATTGGGAAATGGGGTAAAAATATACCCTGTTCATGACAGAAAACTCAAAAACCCATACCCTGTTTATGACAGAAAGCTCGAAAAACCATACCCTGTTCAGCGGATCATCCCCGTATAGTAAATATATGGGAGTACCCCCCCCCCCCCCCCGGGGGGGGCCTTCCGTCGTGCTTTCCATTTCTTCCTAGAAGCTGTGTTCAGTTTTCCCTCCTGTCATCCACTTTATACATGTTTTGGCTTGATTCTGGCTGAATAAGGGGCTGTTTACATGGAAAAAGGTGTCCCTGGGACAACTTTTTCCCATGTAAACGGCCCCTAAGAACGCTGTTGAAATCTTCCCCAACTCGTATTTGTCGAACGTGGAAGTTAATAGTTAACATAGTACTAACCATCTTGTTCTAAGCCTTCGATCAATAAAAAACAAAACAATTCAAGACACTTTATGCTTCTACTTTTTATTATCATTTGCCATCTATGTTCTATTTTCTTATACTTGATGTCGTGAGTCCGTAAATCCTGAGATCATCCATGTTGCTGAATCGCTGTAAAATAGACAAATTATCATTATTACATATGTTATTATAATATCTATTATAACAAAATTTGGGTCGACCCTGAATTATTGTCTTCTTAGTGTGTTTTGATATATTATACGGTTATTTTATTATGATATAGATATGTGTATGTATGTATATATCTAGGTAAATCTTTTGTAATCAAGCCTGCACTGCAAACCACAAAATTTCCTAGCGTTGAGCCTGTGCATATCTGGAATGCGGTGTCGCACAAATTGTAAACAGTTTGCACTCCCAAGTTCCATTTGGCGAAATAACTTTGTTATTAATATTTGAGGTTTGTATAATTTCAAATAATAAAAATAGCGAACGTCTTTCGAACATCAATTAGGACTATATGGAAATACCGCCTTGCTTACTCAAAAATCTTGTGTTTGTTTGCCATCCGTCATCATGAGATCGTCGAAGAACAACAAAACAGAGTTGTTTCGAAGGTTTACTTTAATGTAAGGTAATACGAGCAACAAACGTACAACTCGTTCTGCAACATTGTTGCGTTGTAAGCTGCGACTCCATGGCTTCAGGTCCCTTCAGGCGCTCGTGATTGGTTACTAACCGTCACGTGACTCAACTTGCCACAAAAAAGATTTGTTGCGTGACAAGTTGTGTTCGTCGGTAGTGGTAACACAATTACAGTAAAAGAAAGTAGTTTACAGTTAGGTCCCATAGGGAAACCGCTAAGAGCCTGAAGTTTAACTCTTATATCTGCTATTGAATTAACCCCCCTGGAATTCATTTTAACGAGTAATGATGCCTGCAATTTGAGCTCATCAGCCAAAATTACATAGGAATAGTCAGTTATCTTAGTTCCAGAAGTGGGGTAATAAAGAAACATTGATTAATCAACAAATTAGTTAATGACTGTATTATATAATTATTAGTGTAGAAAATAAGGCTTTAGATTTGTTGTTACTTTATTCGAACGTTTTCGACTACATAGTCATCATCAGGAAATGGTATAAATTACATGAAATGTTCTTGCTTTAAAGGGTCATGTTATTCCCAAAGGGAAAAGCTTTGCAATGTACATAGTGTTTTGTTTGTTTAGAGAACAAAACAAGATCATTTGATGTAATTTATACCATTATCTGATGATGACTATGTAGTCGAAAATGTTCGAATAAAGTAACAACAAATCTAAACGCCTTATTTTCTACATCGAAGAGAGCGACAATTATGACAGCATTATTAGTATTATTATACTTTTTAATTGAATCAGTACGGTAGTACATACTCACTTTTGCATGTCATTTTGCAAACCTTTTTGGTCTTGCAATTGTCAGTCCTGAACTTTTGCCGCACTTTTCTTTGCACCCTTCTTTGCACCTATAATCTTTGCACTCTTCGGCTTTGGTTTCATAGTTGTTGGCATTATTGTGGAAGCTTGGGTCGACGCCGGTTGAAAGGTTGGTTTAGTTTCCTTACCATTACCACACTTTTCTTCACATTCTTCTTTGGTTTCGAAGTTGTTTGCGTTCCCTCCAACTCCTCCCCAAGTAAAATCTTCGCACTTACCACTTTTTGAGTTATAGAAGAATCTGGGAAACGCTGCTCGTCCTCTTCCCGTCTCTTTGGGCAAAGTGCAATTGACGTTCTTCATGGGTTCCTTGGTAGGTGTTACAGGTGGTGCAGAAATCGTGTCAGCACACAACATTTCACAATCTTTTTTGGTTAGAAAATTGTTTGCGTTGCCGACACCTCCTCCAAAAACAAACTTTTTGCACGTTTCTGATTTGGTGTCGAAGTAGTATCTTTGAATTCTTGCACGACCTTTTCCGACATCTTTAGGCAATTGACAAATCTCATGCCGGATGGGTTTCTCAGGTATCGTTGTATTATCTTCACAAGAAACACCAATAGTACCTAAAAATATATAAATATATAGATATATATAAAACGATATTCAAAGGTATCCATATTGCATTTATTTTTGAGGCCACGGCATTTGTGCCTTATACACCGAATCAAAATATGGCGTCCAGTTTTAATAAGCATTGTTTTTGACTGGCTAGCCTCTCATATGCATATGAAAAATCCATTGTGTTTCAAAGTGAACACGAGGCTAGTCATTCAAGAACAATAGTTATTAAAACTGGACGCCATATTTCGATTCGGTGTATATAGCATGGAAATAATCATTTACTTACGTTGGACAGTGTTAATCAATCTATTAAACTCCTGATGAGTGAGACCTCAAGAGAAACCGTCATCGTTATTACTCTCTAAACCTTTCTACTATAAATATTTATTATATGACCGTGTATCTTGGAGTCTGGACACTAGTAAATGGAGCAATCTGATTGGTTAGATTGATCGGACCGGTTAATAATGTCCTAGGTAGACCGCGGTCCAAAAGTGATATTAGTTTTTGAAAAATTTGAAATATCTTCTTAGGTAATTGTTTATTATGGTAATTTATCGAACAGAAATAGCAGGAGAAACGTTTGTACGATCCTGAATTGACCAAAACATTGACAGAATGCAATAACATAAACAAAAGCCCACTGCAAAATCAAACGATATAGGTGGCGTGCATTGGTTGTTTTTGTCCTTTGACGTCCAAATACGTTTACTGAGTTCGGTGGAATTTCTTTAGCGTGAATGTCGGAATGAAGCGGTGTGGTTTCTGTATCGTGTTTTAAAGTCGTTTTCTGTTAGTCCTATGTTTGTGGGATCGGGTTGTCCTTTTGTGTAACTGTTGCTTGGTAGGACAACGAACATCGAACACTCCATCTCATGGCGAGTCTTATCCACTACTAGAGCATACAGCAGCGCAAGCAAAAGATGCATCTATCATTATCCGCCGACCAGAACTTTCAACACTCAACAAGCGTAACGAACTCGTGCCGACACAGAAACAAAGCATTATTACGTAACACCTATTAAAAACTCCCGCCTGAATACTAATTTTGTAAACAACAGTACTTATAAGTGGTGATTGAGAATATATTTCTCATTAAACTCTCCTGACGAGTAAGCCTCACAACTCACGAAACAGGCTTGTCGAGATGAATTCGTAGTTGTTTTTTACTCCTACCCTCACATATAAATTGGCATTAAATTCCCGATCTTAAAATTTCCTAGTTTAAAAAAAGTTTTAAGATTATTTCAAAAAACAGCCAGTCACCTTAACTATTGAAAATTAAATACAGACATTCATTGAAAACCAAATTAAGGAATACAACTATATGGAGTTTTTATTTTTTTATTTTTATTTTGATGCACGTACGCATGTGAGACAATCCTAATTAAAAAAATTGTAAACCCGCCTTTTTGTTTCTTGGAAATATAAACTAGCAAAGCCGGAAAATACTGTTTTAATTATAAAGAGTAACTCAGCCTAAGGTAGCCGTTTACATGAGATAGGGTTACCCTAGGTGTAGGGCTAACTCTTATTGTTTTCTTTTCTCTGGGGACTCTCAAACAAAAGAGGTGGCCCTGCTAGGAGGGTTACCCTATCTCCATGTAAACGGCCCCTAATAATTACTGGCTGCTTCGCAATTGGATATCGAACAGGTGTAAAATATAATAAAATAACTAAATAAAATATGTTATAGAGTCATCCCGCCAAAATATCTATGTATATTCGTGTATAATCACAGGGAGCCCAAGGTCGTCACTTGTGATGTTTTAAAGTAAATGTATGGAGTCGCGAAATATCCTTTCGCTGTTCCTCAAATATACAATAATAAAGACTTTTCTTGACGTAGATAGCTAAATCTCGGTCGCAGACTAGACAGTTACACACAACTATCTACGTAAAAAAGGTCATTATTATCATATATTTAAGGCACAGCAAAAGGAAATTTCGCGACTCCATACATTTACGTACTGTAAAACACCACAAGACGACCTTGGGCTCCCTGTAGTATAATCGCAGAAGTTTAGTAGAGGTGTTCTGAAATGATGAGGTAATGTGATTAACCAGATATTACGACACCGATAACACTAAAATTCCGAACATTCTACCGTTTGGCTGTTCATAGTTGTAAGTGATCCCTACATCCTGTGGTAATCGCTCAGCTCCAGCTGAGAATATTCTTTGTTTGAAGACAACAAAAAAGAAATATAGGTAGACGTACAGTGACATATTTTGCTATGGTTTTGCAATCCAACCATTGTTATTAGAACAAAGAAATCTAAATAATCCATTGTTAAAATGGTTGGCAAATTAGCATCACAATATCAACACTTGCTAATACTACGCTCACCTATTACTTTAGAAATGGACCAAATTTATAACTCGATTTGGTACGCGCATCGAGTAAATATAATTACATTTGAATTTTTCTTGTTTGGGTGCCTATATGTCGTTGCTGTCCAAGATCAGGCTCAAGATCAGTCGAATTTAAACACACTTTCGCTATAAAACCTTTCTTGGTGAAGATGAAACTTAACTAAAACCTTCATTGTCCGATTGTTTATTTATTTTGAAAATCCTGTTTTTCATGCTTTTGTTTTGACTTATTGTGATCTAGTTAGCTCAACTTTCAACTTACATTATGTTATTTATATATAGATATAACAAACTTACCTATTGTGAGAGTCAAAAAACACAAGGCAAGAACCACGTTAAACGACATTTTTGTGATGTGATTTCCACCGATGCTAAACGTTGAATGCCTTTGGAAATTGTGTCGTTACCTGTACCAACGCACATTAATTGTATCAATGACATTTTATGCTACGTCAAGCACAACAAGGACACGGATTATGATTAGGGGAGGTTACGACCGCCCTTTGCAAATCGGAAAATATATTACTAAACACTAGGGATACTAATGAGTTTAATTGTATTCCAATTATTTGTTATGCATTTCTCAATTTAAATTAAAAACTAGACGCTCTATGAGCGTGAAGTCGGGCTAGTCATAAAATCAACACAGGAGGCTAAACAATTCTACTTTGGGCTTCCTGTGTTCGTTCCCAAAGCATCATGGGGGACTATACGCGACATGACAGATAGATAGATACATAGATATAGATAGATAGATTGAGTAAAAGGTAAACCTAGAGTCGGGCCTTCTTGCCCGACTAATTAGTGGAACATTAATCAGTGACATTTTTACAGACAAAACTTTTATTCTTTTCACGAAGTTTACATTCTGTGAAGAATGCTGTGAAGGCTAAGAAATATTTAGTCTTATTTAATGGGAGCGGTGGGGGAATTTAAGAAATAAAATGGGAAAGTTTTATTTATCTTTGTTATGGAAACTCTGATTAGCATAACGAGAACTTCTTTCAATATTTTCTTCCAATGTTTACATCTCTTGCAAAATTCAGATTCATTTGAAGGTTGGCGAACTGTTGGCGAACTGTTGGCGAACTGTTGGCCAATAAAAACTACTAGGAGACACCCGTAACTGGCAGGTTTACGTAAGCTTCGCCCCAATAGATAATGGACAAATTAACAAAGACAAACATTTTACCGAAGTAAGAGGTGCAGGGATTTTCGAGATTTTAGCTAAATAATTACTTTTGAGGTCAATCTGTTTCGCAAAAATGAAAAGAGATATGAAGCAATTCCTCGAGAAAAAATAAATCGTAGTGTTCATTCTTCTGTAGAAATTTAAGACGCATGGGAGATGATTCGAGACCAATTTGTCATCCATCTGGCTTGATCATGACCCACATTGTTTAGATTCACTTTTACATACATTTTAACAGACCGGGTTAAAAATCAGTTTAAACAAAAGCATTATAATAATGGAGTAAAGATGACTCCGCAACTTCGTATTCTTGCGTTAGTTTTTATTTTGAATACATTATAAAAAAGTAAAAACAAATGCAGGTCAGAGATTGGACTGTGAACTAGCCCAATAAACACCAGATATGGATGGGTTGGTTTAAAGAGTCTTTGTTTATCCATTGCATTCCGTAGCCCTATTCTAATAACATATAGCAAAACCAAATAGAGTGAATCAAAGAAATCGTTGCCTGTCAATACAAAACAGGTATGGGAGGGGTAGATCTTGAGAATATTTGTCTATATATCCACCGCCTGTCGATTCCCAGTCAACAAAAAGATATCCAAGAAGATTAAATCAAAGATTTTGATGCCTTTCAATACAAAACAGGTATGGGAGGGGTAGATATTGAGATTCTTTGTCTATATCCACCGCCTGTCGATTCCCAGCCAACAAAAAGATATATCCAAAGATTTTGATGCCTGTCAATACAAAACAGGTAGGGGAGAGATAAGTTAAAATACACATAACCCCCAAAGCGGTAGAAAATTAAAGGGATCATTAAACTATTTTTGTTGTCAGAATTCGATTTCCGCAAACATTTCTGAATTTTTTGAAGATTTTGAATACTGTTGGGTCTCGCCAGGGCCAAACTTTTGAGGTTTGGGACGAAGTGTCAAAAACTGATAACACTGATTTGAAAAACGTCCGCTGAACTTCCGTTGAAGTTTGTAGTTACAACTAGTATTTAATATGGAATTTCTGTCTTCTGACCCTGATTTGAGCCACAACTCCGACGACTTTGAGCTGAGTATATTCTGCAGTTTATAAACCGCCGCACCGGTTGTATATATAACGCTAAAAACCTAATCCAAAACAGAAGAACATTGTATAATAAATACGTTTTCTGTCTAAAAGGGGCATAAATGGTCCCTCGAAAAGACCCACAGTCCCTTTCGGTCGTGCACTAGGCATAACATAAGTTGTTTTTCTAATCCCATGTCAATATTTTGTACATTGACAATCATCATTTCAAGATATGATCATTCTATTTAAATTTTATTATTATTTTAGTTTTTATTAATGTTGATAACTCTTTATTTTTAAATTTAATTTTCTATTTGAATACAATTTAAAATCACTTTTAAAAAAAACTCATATGTAGAAAGTTTGGAAAAAATGCCGAAAATAAATCGTTTGTATTTTTTTTGTTTATTTTTATATTCATTCATTCATTTATTCATTTCTTTAGTTTGTAAGTTAATAAGTTAGTTAGCTATTAAGCTATTAATATTATTATTATTTATTTTTAATTTATTTTTAATTTATTTATTTCATATATTTTTGTATCTACTATTTATTTACTAAGTTCAGGCCACCCTCTCGTGATTTCCATTTCCTCCTAGCAGCTGTGTTCAGTTTTCGCTCCGGTCCCTGTCATTCACTTTATACAAGTTTTGGCTTCATTTTGGCTTAATAAGAACGCTGTTGAAATCTTTCCCAACCGTAATTGTCGAGCGTGGAAGTTAATGGTGTAAGCACAGTACTTACCATCTTGTTCTAAACCTTCGATCAATGAAAAAAATAAACAATTCAAGACACTTTATGCTTCTACTTTTTATTATTATTTCCCATCTATGTACTATTTTCTTATACTTGATGTCGTGAGTCCGTAAGTCCTGAGATCATCCATGTTGCTGAATCTCTGTAAAAAAAACAAATTATTATTATTATATATGTTATTATAATAACTATTATAACAAAATTTGGGTCGACCCTGAATTATTGTCTTCTTAGTGTGTTTTGATATATTATACGGTTATTTTATTATGATATAGATATGTGTATGTATGTATACACCTGTTTTCAAAAACGTTGTCCTATTTGAAATTAGTAATCAGTAATTAGTAATTTGTTAATAGTGAAATAGGAATTAAGAAGTGAACCAAAAGCAGACGCGGTCTTCTGCCTTCGGCATGACTGCAGCATGCCAAGTGAATTTATTTACGAATGCAATGCAAATTGTGCCATTAATTAATTCCTATTTCACTATTTACAAATTACTAATTGCTATTTGCTTTTTTCAATAGGACAACGTTTTTGAAAACAGGTGTATATCTAGGTAAATCTTTTGTAATCAAGCCTGCACAGCAAACCACAAAATTTCCTAGCGTTGAGCATGTGCATATCTGGAATGCGGTGTCGCGCAAAAAGTAAACAGTCTACACTCCCAAGTTCCATTTGCAAATGCGAGTTGAGTGAGTCTGTTGCAGAAAGTAGAGGAACGTTCTACTTTTTGCAACAAAACGTCCAGATGTTGCACGTTTTACCACAGACTCCAAAGCAAACTTGTTTTTCAGCAAGTTCGGTTCTAAATGGCTTCAGGTCCATTCAGGCGCTCGTGATTGGGTACTAGCCAACACGTGACTCAACTTCCACCAAAAAAAGTTTCCAAAAAACGTTTTTTGCATGACAAGTTGTGTTCGTTGGTAGTAACACGAGCAACATGGCGTCGTAACGAGTTGTACGTTTTTGTTGCTCGTATCACCTTACCTTTACTTGGATGGGTTTTGTAATTTTATTGTGTGATTTAAAATTTTGTAATTTATATGTTAACTGTGAATGTTTTGTGACTGAAAGGTTAAATAAATACTGGAACAATAAAGAGGATATGATTTGTGAGTAGAGCTTTTTCGATGGCCGGCACACTTGGGTCGAGTGAATCAAGATGGCCGAAGATAATGTTAGTGAACCAAGCTCAGACAACGAAATTGACAGTAATTTATGCCTCGAAACACCTTTTCACTTAATAATATGTAGTAATTAAAAACACTGAGTGGTATTTGCCCAAGACATACCACGAAATATTGTATAAGGTGACTGGCTACTTTTGAAAATAATGTTAGACTTCTCTTTAAACTGCGATTTTTTAATGTGCAATTTGATGCTGATTCCAAATATGAATAGAGAAATGGAGTGTCCCGAGCTTGTTTTCGAGATAATCAGCACTTTCGAAAACGAAAGCGATATGAAAAAAATCACAACTCATAAGAAAATAGTTTTTTCATGCTATTTAAAGCACAAATGCCTGCTAATGAAACATTCTAAAATACAACATAGATAGTTTTGAATAAAACACAGAAATACCTTGATTTGTCATATTTCGAACTTTCAGTGCTTTAAAAACTCGCATAAATTAAGTAGGAACAAATCTCCTACAAAAATCTTTTTTTTTTTTCCGTACGTTAGAAAAATTAACTTTTTAAAAAAATTGGATATAATATTTGAGGGTTTTTCACTATTGAAGCTCAAACATGTATGCTTGCTAAATAAAATTTTGTATTTTATTCAACAGTTTTTTTTGCTCGCGCACATCGTGGGCTCGAATCAAACGTTCAAAAACGTTCAAAAGTAGCCAGTCACCTTAAAGCGATTGCTCAATTACAGTAAAAGAAATTAGTTTACAGTCAGGTCCTATAGGGAAACCGCTAAAAGCCTGAGGCTTAACTCTTATATCTGCTATTGATTTAACCCCCCTGGAATCCATTTTAACGAGTAATGATGCCTGCAATTTCAGCTCATCAGCCAAAATTGCATAGGAATAGTCAGTTTTCTTAGTTCCAGAAGTGGGGTAATAAAGAAACATTGATTTAATCAACAAATTAGTTAATGACTGTATTATATAATTATTAGTGTCGAAAATAAGGCTTTATTGTTGTTACTTTATTCGAACGTATAACTTACATGAAATGATCTTGTTTTAAAGGTGAGCTGAGCTGCGTTGTGTGCAAAATAATTAACGTAGAGGTAGTGAGTGTGTGTTTGAGTCTCCCCAATTAGCCACTGGCTAAATACATTGAGACGTTAAAAAAGTGATTTATTTTATTTTATTTTATTTATAAGGTTCATGTAATTCCCAAAGGAAAAAGCTTTGCAATGTACATAGTGTTTTGTTTGTTTAGAGAATAAAAGAAAATCATTTCATGTAATTAATTTATACCATTTCCTGATGATGACTATGTAGTCGAAAACGTTCGAATAAGGTAACAACAAATCTAAAGCCTTATATATTTTCTACAACGAAGAGAGCGACAATTATGACATAATTATTAGTATTATTATACTAATAATCAGTACGGTAGTACATACTCACTTTTGCATGTCATTTTGCAAACCTTTTTGGTCTTGCAATTGTCACTCCTGAACTTTTGCCGCACTTTTCTTTGCACCCTTCTTTGCACCTATAATCTTTGCACTCTTCGGCTTTGGTTTCATAGTTGTTGGCATTACTGTGGAATTTGGGGTCGACGGTTGAAACGTTGGTTTAGTTTCCTTTCCATTACCACACTTTTCTTCACATTCTTCTTTGGTTTCGAAGTTGTTTGCGTTCCCTCCAACTCCTCCCCAAGTAAACTCTTCGCACTTACCACTTTTTGAGTTATAGAAGAATCTGGGAAACGCTGCTCGTCCTCTTCCCGTCTCCTTGGGCAAAGTGCAATTGTCGTTCTTCATGGGTTCCTTGGACGGTGTTACAGGTGGTGCAGAACTCGAGTCGGCACACAATATTTCACATTCTTTTTTGGTTAGAAAGTTGTTTGCGTTGCCGCCAACCCCTCCAAAAACAAACTTTTTGCACTTTCCTGATTTGGTGTCGAAGTAGTATCTTTGAATTTTTGCACGACCTTTTCCGACATCTTTAGGCAGTTGACAAAACGCATTGATGGGTTTCTCAGGTATTGTTGTATTATCTTCACAAGAAACACCAATAGTACCTAGAAATATATAAATATATAGATATATATACAACAAATGATATTCAAAGGTATCCATATTGTATTTATTTTTTTAGGCCGCGGCGTTTGTGCCTTATAATATGGCGTCCAGTTTTAATGAGCATTGTTCTTGACTGGCTAGCCTCTCATATACATGTGAAAAATCCATTGTGTTTCAACGTGAACACGAGGCTAGTCAGTCAAGAACACTAGTTATTAAAACTGGACACCATATTTCGATTCGGTGAATAGAGCATGGAAATAATCATTTACTTACGTTGGACAGTGTTAATCAATCTATTAAACTCCTGATGAGTGAGACCTCAAGAGAAACCGTCATCGTAATTACTCTCTAAACCTTTCTACTATAAATATTTATTACATGACCGTGTATCTTGGATTCTGGACACAAGTAAATGGAGCAATCTGATTGGTTAGATTGATCGGACCGGTTAATTATCTCCTAGGTAGACCGCGGTCCGAAAGTGATATTAGTTTCTGAAAAATTTGAAAAATCTTCTTAGGTAATTGTTTATTATGGTAATTTATCAAACAGAAATAGCAGGAGAAACGTTTGTACGATCCTGAATTGACCAAAATATTGACAGAATGCAATAACATAAACAAAAGCCCACTGAGAGAGAAAATCAAACGATATAGGTGGTGTGCATTGGTTGGTTTTGTCCTTTAACGTCCAAATACGTTTACTGAGTTCGGTGGAGTTTCTGTAGCGTGAATGTCGGAATGAAGCGGTGTGGTTTCTGTATCGTGTTTTAAAGTCGTTTTCTGTTAGTCCTACGTATGTTTGTGGGATCGGGTTATCCTTTTGGTAGGACAACGACATAGAACACTCCATCTCATGGCGAGTCTTATCCACTACTAGAGCATACAGCAGCGCAAGCAAAAGATGGAAACAACTATCACTATCCGCCAACAAGAACACTCAACAAGCGCAACGAACTAGTGTCTTCGTGCCGACACAGAAACAAAGCATTATTACGTAACACCTATTCAAAACTCCCGCCTGAACACTAATTCTTTAAACAACAGTACTTATGATTGAGAATATATTTCTCATTAAAATCTCCTGACGAGTAAGCCTCACAACTCACGAAACAGGCTTGTCGAGATGAATTCGTAGTTGATTTTTACTTCTACCCTCACATATATATTGGCATTAAATCTCCGATCTTAAAATATCCTAGTTTAAAAAAAGTTTAAGATTATTTAAAAAAAAGAGACAGTCACCTTGACTATTGAAAATTATATACAGACATTCATTGAAAACCAAATTAAGGAATACAACTATCTTAATTTTGATGCACGTATGCATATGAGACAATCCTAATTAAAAAAATTATAAACCCGTCTTTTTGTTTGTTGGAGATATAAACTATCAAAACCGTAAAATACTTTTTTAATTATAGATAGAGAGAGAGATAGATCGTTTAAAGAGTAACTCAGTCTGGCTGCTTCGCAATTTGATATCGAACAGGTGTAAAATATAATAAAACAACTAAATAAAATATGCTATAGAGTCATCCCGTCAAAATATCTATGTATATTCGTGTATAATCGCATAGAAGAGGTGTTCTGAAATGATGAGATAATATGGTTATCAAATTTCTCGACATGCATGTACTTTTTACAGTAGTTTTTTTGCCAAAAAGATTTTCTTGAGTAAAACATGCCAAATAAAATGTTTGTTAGGAAAGTTCCTTTCTTTTGCAAATGCTTATTAAAAAGTTTGTTATCGGGCAAAATAGATTAAATAGTGTTTTATGTTTTTAATTCGGACAATTTTTGTCACAAAAAATGATCAAAATGTGCCCCAATCTACCGCAATCCGTTATCTCCGAAACGAGTACGGCGACCCATTATTTTTATTTTAGTTTTGAACTTTACTTAGTTTGCTCTTTTTACATGAGAAGTTTGAGGAATCATGACGCCCGAACTACTTTAACCAGACATTATGGCATCGATAACACTAAAATCCGAACATTCTACCGTTTAGCTGTTCGTAGTTGTAAGTGATCCCTACATCCTGTGGTAATCGCTCTGAGAATATTCTTTGTTTGAAGACAACCAAAAAAGAAATATAGGTGGACGTACAGTAACGTACTTTGCTATGGTTTTGCAATCCAACCATTGTTATTAGAACAAAGAAGTTTAAAAAATCTATTGTTAAAATGGTTTGCAAATTAGCATCACAATATAACCACTTGCAAATACTACACTCACCTATTACTTTAGAAATGGGCCAAATTTATAACTCAATTTTGTAAATATAATTACATTTTAATTGTTCTTGTTTGTGTGCCTGTATGTTGTTGTTGTCCAAGATCAGGCTAAAGATCAGTCGAATTGAAAACAAACTTTAGCTATAAATCCTTTCTGGGTGAAGATGAAACTGCACTACAAAACTACATTGTATATTGTCTAGTTAATTTGAAAATGCTGTTTTTCCTGCTTTTGTTTTGACTTATTGTGATCAAGCTAGCTCAACTTTCAACTTACATTATGTTATTTATATATAGATATACCAAACTTACCTATTGCGAGAGTCAAAAAACACAAAGCAAGAACCACGTTAAACGACATTTTTGTGATGTGATTTCCACCGATACTAGACGTTGAGAGCCTTTGGAAATTGTGTCGTTACCCTTTACCAACGCACTGCTTTGTATCAATGACATTTTATGCTACGTCAAGCACAACAAGGACACGGATTATGATTAGGGGAGGTTACGACCGCCCTTTGCAAATCGGAAAATATATTACTAAACAATAGGGATACTAATGAGTTTAATTGTATTCCAATTATTTGCTATGTATTTCTCAATTTAAATTAAAAATTAGTGGAACATTAATCATTGCCATCTTTTACAGACCAAACTTTCATTCTTCTCACGAAGTTTACGTGAAGAATGCTGTAAAAAACATTTAGTTTTATTTGATGGGAGCGGTGGGGGAATTTAGGAAATAAAATGGGTTTATTAGTGAATGACACAAGTTCCCTGCACTACACAGACAAAATTCCCAGCACTTTTGAGCTTTACAGGGTCGGGTAAAGAATATGAATTTCAGCTAGTGCTCTGAAGGAAATTGCATACTGACCAGCATGCTGTTAAATATCATTCAAAGATTTAGCATATACAAAAATATAATGCTGTTTTTTCTTTATTTTTAATGACATGACTGAACGGCATTCTGCCGCAAAAAACAGTTGGCTATACTATATACTCGAAGGCAAGTCAATTTTCTCCTTTAACTATATACCATTTCCTTTGTGATACCTTCAGTGTAATGTTATCAAGGTTTGAATTGACTTATTTTAATTCGTAGAGTTGAAACTTCTTTTGGCACCTAAAACCACCAGCTGAGGTCAAAGGAATTATATAAAAACAGCAAAATCAATCATTTTATTGGTGCGTAGCTGACAACATATATTTTTACCCCTTAGAGTCTATCATTAGCTGTCAGAAAAAAGCTGGTAGGGAATGTTTGCGTGGGCTTGTTACTGAAAACCACAATGATACAAATTAATTTCCTTTATATTTTTTCGCCTCCTGAACGATTTGCTCCCAGGCGTTTCGCACCCTTTACGCCCCTTTACGCTTACTTTTTATTTTCATTCGATTCACATTAATAAACATCACAAACCAACTAATTTTGGCTAATATGACAGTGTTTTAGTAGAAATAAGCATTTTGAGCTTCTTTTGGGTGAGTACAAAAAACAAAGCGTACTGAACATTTTTAAACCAGTTAAATTTTATACTCTTAGCCGAAAACGAGATAAATTTGGACTAACAAAGTATTGTCAAGTACTGAGAAACACCAGAATTCAATTACTATAGTTTTATATCAGGGCAAGAAAATTAGAATAATGGAAGCATGGAAACACGTTGTAAAAAACGCGCGAAAAACACACACATCATTGAAATGTTTCCGTGATTTATCAAAAATCGAACAGATAACTTTGCTTATTAAAGTACATTTATTGGTTTGTCGCTATCAGCCCAAAACCAAAAAAATATTTAAGCAAGTTTGTTTATCGTTGCTATGGAAACTCTGATTAGCATAACGAGAACATCTTTCAATATTTTCTTCCAATGTTTACATATCTTGCAAAATTCAGATTCATTTGACTAAGGTTACTTCATGTATGTTCTGTGAATTTAAAAAGCGAACTGTTGGCCAATAAAAAAACTACTAGGAGACAGGTTAACGTAAGTTTCGCCCCAATAGATAATGGACAATTCAACAAAGACAAACATTTTAACAAAGAAAACCATTTTACCGAAGTAAGAGGTGCCGGGATTTTCGAGATTTTAGCTAAATAATTACTTTTGAGGTCAATCTGTTTCGCAAACTTAAAAGAGATATGAAGCAATTCCTCGAGAAACAATAAATCGTAGTGTTCATTCTTCTGTAGAAATTTAAGACGCATGGGAGATGATATATTCGAGACCAATTTGTCATCCATCTGGCTTGATCATGACCCACATTGTTTAGATTCACTTATGAACTTCGTTTTTAAATTCATTTTAACAGACCGGGTTAAAAATCAGTTTAAACAAAAGCATTATAATAATGGAGTAAAAATGACTCCGCAACTTCGTATTCTTGCGTTAGTTTATATTTTAAATACATTATAAAAAAGTAAAAACAAAAAAACACTCAAAGTATTTTATATATACGTTAGCCATGCTTGACCATGTAAGTCAGACATTAAGAGCGGTTGTCAGGATCGGTCAGGTAAGACGTGCAGAACGAGGTTTTTCGAAATCCTTCAAACTTTGCCAGTTCGTAGGCCTATATAAACTAAAAACCCTGTGTAAGTTTCATCTCAATCGGATAAATATTTTAGGAGTACGGGATCGATATTTGAATTCCGAGCTTACTTCCGGTTTAACGAGGTCATTCTACAGCACCACCGAAAACTCTTTAGAACACAAAAAATTTAATGTTTTACAACAAAATCAAAATCGTTCCATAAAATTAACATGATTCTTTAGCAAATTGCAAATTATTGGAACATATTCATTTATAACAAATATTTTAGAGATTTTTCAATTATTTTAAATTTTCGGAGCACTTTTTGGTAGGTAAAGTTTATTACCAAATAACTCCACTGTTACATCGATTTACACTTAAAAATCATATCACAGATGAAGAAAAACTATTCCTTTTCTTAGATATCAAATAATATTTTTGGGCAAATGAAAAGTGAATTTTTGGCGATGTTTTTTGTAACGTCAATTTGACCCGAAAATCACAATTGTTTACATAAGCGACGCGAGTGATTATCAGCTGAATGATAAATATTTGGCTGGCGAGAATGGTCTTTTTCTCCAAGTAAGTACACTAAAATTCAAAAACATATTTAATCTATGGTTTGTACGTTCTCTGATAAACAAAACAGTTGAATTTAAAGCTTTTGAGACAAGTTTTAATATATTGTCGGGCTTGATTGGTGGTCAAAGAGTGGTTATAAACAAACACTTCAACTGCCAAGGTCGTCTTTTAAACGGTGAAAATTAAAAAAAATACTCCTTCCAGTTGATAAAAACGGTCAAAATAAACCTTATATACATCTTACCTCGATGTATAGTTTTTCTTGGAACGTATTTTCATCTTGAGTACAGTTAACGGAGTTCGTTTGCTCGAATACAACGACAGCCGTGTACAGCAATGAAAATTGCGTGACACACAGGAAACCCACAACGATCACGTATTTGAGTTTATTTTATGCATGGTCGGCAAAATCAAAAGACTACGTTTTTATGGATAAATTTAGGTTTAATTTCGCATGGCCATTTATTTTATCTACCCTAATATTTAGAAAGTTTTTAAAAACATGCTTTATGCCTAGAAACGTATTCAACTTGCAGATACAGCCGATCTCGAAAAGGTTGTTCACCTGAAAAGACATATATACTAAAAGAAATATCACGTGACTCATTATATATATTCTCTGTCCCCGCGTGTAGAAAGTAAGATGCGTTTCAAAATAATATGGCGGTGAATTCAAACAAGCAGTATCTTCCCCCGCTATAGAAGTACCTGACTTTCTACACGCGCGGAAAGTAAATATATAATGAGTCACGTGATATTTATTTTAGTATATTTGTCTTTTCAGGTGGACAACCTTTTCGAGATCGGCTGTATTTTAGAATTTTCTGGTTCTACAAATAGAAAATTTAACGAGCTGCTATAAATAGACTAATTCATTGAAGCGTCGATCGACGTCTGTTTATATTTATAGATAAAACTCCATTTTTCCCAAAAAACAACTATTATGTTCTAACAGAATAAATATTTTTGGTTGTTAAAATTCAAGATAAACTATGATTTGTTTCAAATGGAAACTGACGAGTAAACTTGTATAGGCTGCGTCGGTGTTTGATATCAATGATAGGTAATATAATGAAATTTGTAATACTGTACAAAATGTTGACTTAACTTTAATGACGTTTCAAGCTTTAGCCCTTCGTTGGAGCACTAAGAAAATTGCGTGACAATACTTAGGAATCCCTATGACATTTTTGGCGGGAAATATATTGTTATATAAAGAACACAAACTAGCATTTACATACAGTTAGGATGCTCGACCTATCAACACTTTATTTAATACGTGTATCGGAGTAATACATGATTATTATTGAAACCTGAACAGCAGGGAATTAGGGGTGGACCATTAGAAGTTGGGGGAGGGGGGGTAGCAATTCCCAAAATAAAAAACGTGCACGGCCAATGCGCCTCCCCTCCCCCCCAAAAAAAAATCCTGCACAGAGCCAAGCTAAAAAAAAAAAAACATGCAGGACCTTGAGGGGTAGCGAATGCTAAAATTTTAAAATCCGAACCTGAGATTCTAGAAATATATCAGCTCATGCATTTATTGTATTTAAAAATTCTAGACTCCAAGACATCAAAAGCACGAAAATCCGAGACTCCCGGGGGGACTCTAAGACATCAAAAACACGAAAATCCGAGACTTTGAGGCATCAAAAACACGAAAATCCGAGACTTTGAGACATCAAAAACACAAAAATCCTAGACTTACGCCCTTTGTATCAGTATACAATATATACCAAAACATAGTCGACCTCGGTGTGCTTTCCCGACAAAAAGTGAACAAATCGCCCGAAAGTTAACTGAGCAAAGTCGCGAAGTAACTGCGCGTTGTACCGGACTAATAAATAAAACGGAAAAACGGACTTTAACCAACACACAAACAGTTGTTTTCGCTTTGAATTTCAGAGAACAAAATTCTGTCTAAATGAATTGTTAGAATCGATCGAGTTGTATCATTATTACAGGTTTAATAATCTAATCCAAATCCTTATTGAAACTGTTAGGATTGCAACTGCATTGATATTAGGAACAAGTTTCCTCTTCTCTGTACATGTTCTCTCCTGTTGGCCACTGAGTAACATTAACAAAGAGGCGGGCAGACTGGGGAGGAGAAAGGGTAGTGAAGTAAAGAAGTATTTCAGTTTCCTTTCCATTTTTTTCCTAGTACCGCAAGTCTAATAACACAAGTGGACAGACGAAATTAATTTACTGTACATTGATATCGGGGAATTCTAAGTGTCACGCAATTTTATTAGTACTGTGCACGGCTGTCGACGCATTCAACTTCCATTGTGGATTTTAGATTTGCTATCAGTATGTTTTTACTTTAATTTGCAGCTGTGAAGTTGTCGATTTCAAGAGTTGACAGTCAGATTGTTCCATTGTTTGTTATAATTGAAAGCAGAACGTCGCAAATTAAAACAGCGTCAAAGAAGAACGGTACAGATTTGTGAATTGAAACAAATCATAGTTTATCTTGAATGTTAACAACCAAAAATATTTATTCTGTTAGAACATAATAGTTCTTTTTGGGGAAAAATGGAGTTTTATCTATAAATATAAACAGACGTCGACGCGTCAATGAATTAGTCTATTTATAGCAGCTCGTTAAATTTTCTATTTGTAGAACCAGAAAATTCCATACGTTTCAAGGCATAAAGCCTGTTTTGTAAAACTTTCTATATATTAGGGTAGATATTATAAATGGCCATGCGAAATTAAACCTAAATTTATCCATAAAAACGTAGTCTTTTGATTTTGACCATGCATAAAACACTCAAATACGTGATCGTTGTGGGTTTCCTGTGTGTCACGCAATTTTCATTGCTGTACACGGCCGTCGATGTATTCGGGCAAACGAACTCCGTTAACTGTACTCAAGATGAAAATACGTTCCAAGAAAAACTATACATCGAGGTAAGATGTATATAAGGTTTATTTTGACCGTTTTTATCAACTGGAAGGAGTATTTTTTTAATTTTCACCGTTTAAAAGACGACCTTGGCAGTTGGAGTGTTTGTTTATAACCGCTCTTTGACCGCCAATCAAGCCCGACAATACATTAAAACTTGTCTCAAAAGCTTTAAATCCAACTGTTTTGTTTATCAGAGAACGTAAAAACCATAGATTAAATATGTTTTTGAGTTTTAGTGTACTTACTTGGAGAAAAAGACCATTCTCGCCAGCCAAATATTTATCATTCAGCTGATAATCACTCGCGTCGATTAGGTAAACAATTGTGATTTTCGGGTCAAATTGACGTTACAAAAAACATCGTCAAAAATTCACTTTTCATTTGCCCAAAAATATTATTTAATATTTAAGAAAAGGAATAGTTTTTCTTCATCTGTGATATGATTTTTAAGTGTAAATCGATGTAACAGTGGAGTTATTTGGCAGTAAACTTTACCTACCAAAAAGTGCTCCAAAAATTTAAAATAATTGAAAAATCTCTAAAATATTTGTTATTAATGAATATGTTCCAATAATTTGCAATTTGCTAAAGAATTATGTTAATTTTATGGAACGATTTTGATTTTGTTGTAAAACATTAAATTTTTTGTGTTCTAAAGAGTTTTCGGTGGTGCTGTAGAATGACCTCGTTAAACCGGAAGTAAGCTCGGAATTCAAATATCGATCCCGTACTCCTAAAATATTTATCCGATTGAGATGAAACTTACACAGGGTTTTTAGTTTATATAGGCCTACGAACTGGCAGAGTTTGAAGGATTTCGAAAAACCTCGTTCTGCACGTCTTACCTGACCGATCCTGACAACCGCTCTTAATGGACTGTGAACTAGCCCAATAAACACCAGATATGGATGGGTTGGTTTAAAGAGTCTTTGTTTATCCATTGCATTCCGTAGCCCTATTCTAATAACATTTAGCAAAACCAAATAGAGTGAATCAAGGAAATCGTTGCCTGTCAATACAAAACAGGTATGAGAGGGGTAGATCTTGAGAATATTTGTCTATATATCCACCGCCTGTCGATTCCCAGTCAACAAAAAGATATCCAAAAAGATTCAACCAAAGATTGTGATGCCTGTCGAAGCAAAACAGGTATGGGAGGGGTAGATATTGAGAATCGTTGTCTATATCCACCACCTGTCGATTCCCAGTCAACAAAAAGATATCCAAAGATTTTTATGCCTGTCAATACAAAACAGGTAGGGGAGGGATAGGTTAAAATAGATATAACCCCCAAAGCGGTAGAAAACTAAAGGGATCATTAGGAACACATTAAACTATTTTTGTTGTCAGAATTCGATTTCCGCAAACAATTCGGAATTTTTTTGAAGATTTTGAATACTGTTGGGCCTCGCCAGGGCCGAAATTTTGAGGTTTAGGACGAATTGTCAAAACTAACAACTAACACTGATTTAAACAATTTCCGCTGCACTTCCGTTGAAGTTTGTAGTTACAACTAGTATTTAATATGGAATTTCGGTCTTCTCACTCAGATTTGAGCCAACAACTCCGACGACTTTGAGCTGAGCATAATCTGGAGTTTTTAAACCGCCGCACCGGTGAATCAAAATGAACGAGACTTGTCTGAGTCAGATGTTTTAGGCGAGGAAGATCTTTAACCTATAATGGTCGGGAAATCACAATTTTGGGTCAATAACTCATAACGCTGAAATAATAAAATGCTTTAGAAAGTATTTAAAAAAATGTCTGTAACTAAACTAGGTTTAGCTAGTTTCTATTGCTCGAAAAATCCATTGCTTGTAATGTTTTATTTTGAGGCGTTTTGAAATTTACAAGATTCCATTTATATGGAAATATAATTTAGCTCAATAAACATTTATTTTTACCACAACTATAAAATTTCTCTCACGCTGATTAGAGGACAGACCCTTGAAATTGGCGCCATTTCAAGCTTTCGCAAGCTTTTTCAAATTTGAATTGAAGAAACACTTGTGTGAAATCTCGCGCACTGATTGGAGGATAGACACAACGTGTGCCGGACGAAACCGCGTCACGCAACATTATGCAATTTGAGAGAACGTTTGTGATCAACACGAAGATGTCCTCATTGAGTTTTCGTCTCTTTGGTTTGATGCAGTTTTTCAGTCTTTTTTTCTCAAACTCATTAATAATTCATTATCTCAGGGACCAATTACAACTTTGTATTTCAGTCACGTGCATAGGTCTTGATACACCGATCAAACACTGATCAAGACACTGATCAAGACACTGTATAAATTAGCTTAAAAGTAATTTCTCATTCATTCCAATTTACTCTTTTTTTTTTCTTTATTCCACTGCTATCTCCTTTTTTACCTGTCATGCCTGTTTATTTACCTACCTACCTAACTAATTGCCTAACATTTAATTTTTATTCTATATTTATTTTTTATTTTATTTTGGACGTCCTGTGACTCGAACCGGGAACCTCTGGCTTGCAATTCTAATGATTTACCAACTAAGCTAATAACGAATTCGTTGAAAGTTTTGGGTTGATGTTATATATTATTGATGTTTTGCTCAGAGGGTGATACTAATTATTTGATTAAAAGTTCAAAATGTTTTATTTAGTGAATTGTTTGAGAAGCCATATCAAAAACTCGTGCTTCGTGTTTGATCAGGGGCTCCAAACACCTCGAAACGGATAAAAGCACTTGGCCTGCGGCCTCGTGCTTTCATCCACTTCTCGGTGTTTGGATCCCCTGATCAAACACTCGCACTCGTTTTTGATCTATTACGTCAAACATATCAAAATCACTGATACATAATATTTCGGTAGGTTTACTTCCGGTACGAAGGTCCGTACGTAACCGCGAGCCAAATGTTTTCCTGTACGGCTAACCCTCCCACTCAGTCAATAAGTACTACGATTTACAAACTGAAACGGCACGAAACTGGCCAGAATACTGTATGATTAATTGTTTGGTGCCAGAAAATAACTAAAATTCAGTGTACAATGCCAGCCATGCCAGTAAACTAAAAAAAAGAAATTGCTATTATACGTAACGACATATAAACAACTTACTTTTAAAGTAGAAAATAACTAAAATTGCAGCAACTCCACACGATTTCCAAAGAGTTTAGATGAGTTATGCGAGTGGAAAAAGCCAAACTATAAAATAATAATAATATTCCTCGATCTTCGTTGAAGATCATTTAGGCGCCTCTCTACTAGAGTAGGCAAGACTCAACAAGGGTCTGTAGGTTCTAACAAAACAGACCTTTCTGATTTCTGTTTTGTCGTTTACATATCTTCTGTATACAGCACGTTCCAAAGTAAGGAGTGGTTGACCACGTCTCGAGTTCTGTAAAAGTGAATTTCTTTATATATCTTGAATTCGGTGATCGGATAATATGTGAGAACCATTTGAGTTGCTGCCTATAAACAAAGTCTAATAGTGAGGTTGCACCACTGTAGATATAGATTTGGTTGTTTGTCAGTTTATATGCCATGTCAAATTTCTGTTCTTCGTCATCAAGTGGGAGGTTTTTGTCAAGAGGAGTGAGCTTTCTGGAGGTGATGGCGTATGTCAACTTGCTTCTAACTAGGGAATCAAATATCATCCTTCTGGTCTTTAAGGTAATTGAATGGTTTTTGTAGAAGGTTTCCTCAGTGTGGTAGGAGTTGATAGCATTATATTTCCTTTTAATGAGCTCCTTTGTTGCTGTATATGGTTGATTATACTGAAATATTTGTCCAAGATACGTAAATGTTCTAACATCCAGAGTACGTACAGATAGACTTTGGGTATTCATCATCATTAGCTAGCTTGTCAATCATGACCATTATTCTAGTTTTTTCGAGGCTCATCTTGAGACCAAATCTTGTACATAATGAGTGCATGCTTTCTAGTGATTTTTGAAGCTCCACTGATGACTTTGTTAATATTGCCAGATCGTCTGCAAAGCCTAACCATAGTATATGGAGTGTTCCAGAATTGTACTCTTGGGATCGCTGTGCTCTGATCGTGGCTTAAGTATGTAAAACATCAAGAGGTCAGATTCGTTTGTGATTGGGCAACACCTTCTCAGAGAGGTTGTAGCCCGACAGAGTTTCTTCTGCTAGCCACTTGTATGGTCCTTTTTAACTTGAATACTTTTTTGGCGGCTTCTCGAAAGTCAGATAAACAGAAAATGTAAATACAAGGACTAAAGGCAGAGTTGATGACAGGCAAAAAATATGATATTATGTAAAAAAACAAATACCAGTCCATACACACAGAGTTGAATAACAGAGATTCAAAGTTTCTGTTCGAATCAATAAGAAATAAGTTGAGATAAAAGAATAAAAACCAAAAGCTGGAATCCAACAGCAACAATACAAAATTACAGATGTCAACACCATTCTAACTGCTGCTTTAGTTCGAATTGCCCTTCCTGGTTGACATGAGCATCAATTACTTGAGTTCTGGATAATCGCCTTATGGTTAGAACACTCAGAAAGACAATGACAGAATAAAGAATAATAGATAAAGCGTTATTTGTAATTAATATCATGAAAACCGCTATATTGCTATGAGTATCTGAGTACTCATAACACACCCCTTGCGAAATACTTGAAGAATACAATGTATAGCCAAATGTAGCTATTGGAGTCAGCCAGCAGGCACTGATTACCGCCACACGTTGTTTCAGTGTATATGATCTCGATCTCTGCAGTCTTGTTGCTCTGAATCGTTCAATGCTGATGACCAGAAGAGTATACAAAGATACAGAATAAGAGACAAAAACCAACAATATTTCTATTTTACACAGGACTTTGCCTAACAGTCCACTGTAATCCAAGGAAATCTTAAAGTTCGAAATGATAGGAAGCTTGTCAATGATGTTCACGGCAATAAAAAGTATATCTGACACGGCCACGTTCATGATTAAATGATGCATATTCTTACGTACAGTGTATTTCACTGCGAGGACGATGACAAAGATGTTACCAATTATTCCAAAAGCGCTAACAAATGCCATTGACAATACTTTCCAGTTGATCTTTAGATCACTTTGTTGTTTATAGTAATTGCAGTAGGTGTTATCTAATGAACCATTAGAATGATTCATGCTTGAACGTAAAAATATTCTAGTTTAAAGAACAGTATTTTACGTCGGAAGTCCCTTTAGCCGAAGCTAATCTTCCAGAGAGCCGACGGTGCACTCATTTTACTTCCCTCTCTCCATCAGTGCTCCGTTTTACGTGTATTTAAAGCTACTTAAAGCTACACGGAAAGAAGAGAAGTTGAAGCAAGGATGCGAGGTCACTGGGAATCGAACTCTTGCACCGAAAGCCGCACACTAACCAACTGTGCCGTCCTTGCTCCTATCGTTTGTAGTGAATTTTGATCAGTTACTGCTATAATAAGCAACTTGTAGTACATCGAACTATAGTGTGCTTGACACAGTAATTTGCTGTAATAATAGCTAATTTTGATTGGCTCTTTTTTAACTGAAGCAAGCATTTAATAAAACCTTTCAACATATTGTTATCAACTAAAGCACTCTTTCCGATCCATATGTGATTGTCTTGTTTGGTAAAAATACAGCCAGCAGATTAATTATTCAAAAAACTTATACATATATGGACTAACATGAATAGAGTATTTTACACGGTGGTGCGAACATAAATAAAAAATATCTCAAGTGAGCGCAGAAAACATGTATAATAATTTTGAACACAAGAAAATAAACTTTATTTGGTATATAGCTATGAGTGTTTTAATTGGAAATAAACTACTCTTGAATTCATTCGAAACTACATCCGGGATACTAATGACACATTTACCATACATTCACTAGCTAGTGAGAAAATCCGTGTTTTTTTTTCCTGTTTTTGCCGGTCATTTGTAAAAAAAAGGTTCATTTGCCTGTTTAATTTTGCATTAGTACGTCACTGTTCATTTCTAAATAAAAATGAAAATCAATATCAAAAATATTCCAATTGACGTCTACAAGCTGTGTAAACTTTTACATATTAAGAGATTGATTTTTAATATCAAAGAATTGGATTACACGGGGGCTTGAAGATAATTTCTTATTAAATTCAACTACTTTAAACTTTTAAATAGTAATAAGAAACAATAACTTTTTCAAATTGATAATCGCTAGAATGAAATGTATTTTGGCGACCAACCATTTTTTTACCATCCTTTTGAGTTTTAGTTTAATTTGGAATACATTTTTCTCGAGCTGTTATAAATGCTACAGCGGCGCTACGGGCTCGAGCAACACGCTTCGAAGGGCCAATCAAGATGTTGCTAGAGGCAGCTGTTCACTATAATTTTAATTTCGATTGCGTTTACTTGTTTCAGACTAGATTTTCCATGGTAAAACATTCAAATAAAGTCAATAATTTGGGAATTATGTTATCTATAAAGACCTATAAAGAGTAATCTCTGTAGTCTTTGACTAATCAGTTTTCGATTGTTTTCTAGGAACTCAGACATTCTAACCGCTAGTACTCGTTGTTAGTTAATTTTTTTTTGGCTGTCGAGTAACTAGTAGCATCCACAAATGTTTCCAGTCGTTAGATAGGCCGTTAGAGCTTATTTCTCCCAACCATATAGACCCTTTTAATAAGTTCCGAAGTGTTGAGTTTTCAGCGCTTGAAGTCAATTTTTTTTTTTTTCAATTCCTTTCATATTATACAAATTTCAAAAGAATAAATTTGACGTCAAGCGCGGAAACCACAACACTTCGGGACTTAATAAAAGGGTCTATAGAAGACCTGAATTTTAGTTTAATTGACATGCCTTTAAGTGCCAAAATTACTGATTAAAACGGCGAAACAAAAACAAAAGAAAGGTGAAATAAAAAACAGAAATGTCAAGCCTGTAAAAAAACTGTCACTTAATATTTCATGAAGGCTAAAGTAATATTTACTTTTTAAAAAGGTGTGTGTATCTTTTAAAATTGGGTTACTATTCAATTGGTTGATGACGCAATGTCACGTGACAACTAAACACTTATTATTAACAAAAACTCAGGTGTTCAAATAGTCTGGTGTTCCAATTTAACGGTATGACTGACCAAATTATTATTACATTTTTTTAAATATATTTTCCGAGCTTTCGTCAGGGATGACAATCAGGGATTACAATTTGAAATGTAGTCGCCGATGTTACATTTCAATTGATTTAGGTAGTTCGGGACGCTTTCTACTGCGCATCACGCTCGCGCATATCTTGTTAAAAAATTTCTTAAGTGCCATTGGCAAAGAAGCAAATCAAAGCAACAATAGGCCTTTTCTTAGCTTCAAAAAAACTACAGAATGATGAAAAGGAGTCTTAAAACCGACTTGTGCCCAGTCCCACTCGTCCAAAACAATAGAATTGTTGAAATTTACCTTTGTTCCCTTGTAGCGCCTTTTTTTCGCTTTTCACATCGCTTATATGATAATCTTTTTGAATCTTGAAAAAATATTAATATCTCTTTCGAGCACATTTTGTAGGTTCATGGCCACAACAAATGACTGGTTATACGTTGAAATGATCTAAAATAGCCAAATATTTGGCTTTTAAAAGGCTAGAAGATTTTATAACAATAGTAAAATACCTATTTAATGAGAATCTATTGTAAACTTTAATTTAGGTAATAATATTCCTTGTTATTTTATTTCCAACCAATTTAGTGAGCCTATTTTGATTCAAATTAGGCAAAAACGTGCCTTACACCACCCCTCACAGTTTTAAAACGAGCACGGTCACCCCCTTTTAATTATTTCAGTTTTGAGTTCTACCTATGTCATATTTTATTTAGAAAAAGTTTAAACAAATTCTACTCGAGTCCCGTATTATCTCAAATAACGAAAACTCAGTAAATTAATTCCAAAGGCTGGGAAGTATTTACTTCTAACAAATTATGATAAAGCAAACCTACAAAACAACTTTGGTTATGATTATACCTTTTATTGTTGAGTGTTATAACAATGATGTCGGGGTTTGATAATTACATTCATATATTTATGGTTAAAATTCATAATATTTTTGATTGATTGAAAACAGGCAAATGTTTGGTGAACTTTGAACTCATTGGCTAATCATAGTGTAGAATAATTTAAAAAAATATCCAGCGCGCATCGCGCTAGAACTGGCAAATTTGAAAACAAAAATAAACATTCAACAGTAGTGCACAATTTTTCTGGAATATTTTAAATGAATCATAAAACATTGATATATAATTCGGATATGAGCAACAATTTTTCTGGAATATTTTAAATGAATCATAAAACATTGATATATAATTCGGATATGAGCAACAATTTTTCTGGAATATTTTAAATGAATCATAAAACATTGATATATAATTCGGATATGAGCAACAATTTTTCTGGAATATTTAAAATGAATCATAAAACGTTAACATTGATATATAATTCGGATATGAGCAACAATTTTTCTGGAATATTTAAAATGAATCATAAAACGTTAACATTGATATATAATTCGGATATGAGCAACAATTTTTCTGGAATATTTAAAATGAATCATAAAACGTTAACATTGATATATAATTCGGATATGAGCAACCGCGCGCTCTGTTTGTGCTCTCTACTACAAGTTTATCCACACATATACCGTGAACGTTTTGCCTAACTGAATTTGGACGAAATAAAAGTTTTACTAGCTAGAAAACAAACTTTTAAATTTTCTAAAGTTCCTATTTAAGCAATATGAAGCTACAACTTTGGGAGACCAGATTGTGATGTCGTGTAAATACTTTTGATGTTTTCTTGCAAGAAGCGTTCAGCACTTCGTGTTTGGACTGTTTCCTGCAGAATTTCCATTCGTTTTTTACGCTCTTTGACTGTCATCTCCAATGCAGTATACAATGCACCTACCACGCTCTCCTCATCTTTAGGGTCAACCTTCAATACAAAAAGGAACTCGTTGTAAAATGTTATTGGTAAAGACGAATAACTAGAAGTTATTGAAAATGGGCGGAATTTAATTATTTTGAAAAACTTGTCCGATGCACTGGCCGGGTTTATGGAGCAGGGCTTTTTCAAAACTTTTAATAAAAACTAAGGAGAAATTCAGATAGACAAACCCAGGTTATTGATTTTTATGCTTATTTTTAAGTTCTTATTTAAGCTTATACCTTTAGAGCTTCATGCATCGTTTTAGCAGCACCAGCAAACTCGGACAAAATAAGAACACCAGGAGACTGACTTGATTGGCTGGCAACGTACTCCAAAGCAACAAGGTTCATGCCATCTCTTAGTGGTGTTATTAAGGCAACGCGTGCTTTTCTGTACAACACCGCTAAATCTTGCTGAGAGACCTTTTCATAAATCATTTGTATTGACGACGAGAAACCATTCTTGCAAAGCTCATCGTTAGTCTTGTCCACAAGATTCTTCAAATCACTGTACAGATCTCTGTAGATTTGGTGCTCTTGCCTACATGGCACAGCAATCTGTACATAGACAACCTCACCATCAAAATAACTGTATTTGTTGAGAAACGCTTGGAATGCTTGCACTTTATTGGGAAGGCCCTTTATATAGTCGATCCGGTCCACTCCAATAATAATGCATTTATTCTTCCACTCCCTATAGATATCTTTCAGTTTGGCTGGACATTCCTTTGAGAAATAATCATATAGTTACACTTATGAATGAATTGTCCCGGCAGTTTTAATAATACAAGTAAATATCTGAAAATATAACCAAATATATTCCTTATCACTGCTTTTCAAATCTTTTCAGTTCTTTTGGTTTTCAGATTTGTATTACCTCTGATAATTCTCCAAAGCTGTTACTACAAATTGTTGTGTATGATATTCCAGCTGGTATTGCACGTACCAGTACCACACGGCCATGGTAATAAACCTTCATGGTGTTACGTTCCACGTCACAATCTGGAAGCTTACGGCAACAATCCAGGAAGTTAGAACAATACTCATAGGTATGAAAACCTATCATATCACTTCCTGGAAAAAAAAAGAACTATTGAGATTAGAAAATATAGAGAGTTATTTTCTTTGTTAACTTGATTGTGGGATTGTTAATAATAATAATAATAAAGTTTATTTACATATAGCGCTAAATCCACTAATTGCCCAAAGCGCTTTACATAGTTATATAGAAAGTATAAGAAAATGCATAAAATTTAACTAACATAAATAATAAGAAAACGAACAATGTAGTGATAACATTAATAAAATAGAAATAACTAATTAATATAAGCAATAAAAATTTCGTAAAAAACACCTAACAGTCCCATAGCGAGTTCTAATAAAAAATATATATATGTTATTTACCGGCTGGGAGGTCCGTATAGGGAAAAATTGCCCGAGGTCTTGGATGTACGGACCGAGGTCCGCCGAGGTCCGTTTTCCAAGAACGAGGGCAGTTTTTAACTATACGGACCGACCGTTAGCCGGTAAATAACTTATTTATTTTTTTATTCTCTCTCTATTATTAATGTTTTTGATATTTTACGACGCGCGTTGCTTTCAAATGGCTTCCCAGTAGTTTTACTGAAAAAGAGCGGGTTGTCAGAAACCGGTTTTCATTCAGTATGTGATGGCTGCCTCAACAAACTTACAGACATTTTAATGCCAAAATATTAAAATTACTGGAGCTTTCTTCATCATTCCAAATCAAAGATCGCTTAAAGACAAAAGGTTTTGTTTATATCTCAACATCAAAGAAAGTTAAGAAACAAAAATCAAGTTTTACAAAGAATTTAATTTTAGCTGACACGAACAAGTGAACCACGATGTCGATGTTGAAACGAGTTGTAATTCGTCGGTCTTGCATCAAGAAAAAAGCCTACTGAAGCTTATTTTTCGATAAATGATAAGAAATAAGAAATTTAGTAGAAGTCACCGACAACTGTTGAAGGAATTAATCTGTCTGTGTCGTAATTTATGAAGAAGATGAAAGTTGAAAGCATTAGGATCGCTGACAGGACTTTGTATCAAGCAAATCGACCTTTTTCAAGATTTTTTATCCTTTTGTGTGCAGAAAAAGAAAGACAAGAACACTTCCTTACTTCAAAAACGTTGTAGACTTTGTAGATAAACTTCTCGTGAATGTATAGCATTTTAAAAGTGACTGAAAAGCAATGACATATCTTATCAAAAGATAGCTCAATTCACCGGCGTGTTGTTTACAAGGAAAGATAAAAACTACAAGTATATTTTAAACTATTATTGAGGTATGTGAACGAGCTTTATATTCTCTAGAAAATTAAAAAAACTTTGTGTATTCTCACAATCTTTTGTGTATTGTAGGTCTCGTGTATTCTCTCGTGAGGTTTTGCAATATTGATTTGATTTTCTCAACTTTTGCTTGTCAAAATGTTTGCAAAAACAATGCTCGCCACGTAGCTTTTAATTTTCTCTCAATCGGTTATCGCATTCTGTCAGTGTCATTTGGTGAATTCAGAATTCTAGATCTCCTACTATTTTGATCGATAAATATTACCATAATTAACAATTACCTATTAAAGAACATTTTTCATATTTTTCAAAAATTAATATCGCTAGCTGGGAAGAAATGGTACCAACGAACAGGATACCGCGGACCGGGCAGATCGTGAAAAACTGGCCCGCTCATTAGCCAATCACAGCGCGCGAATCACAGGATACCGGACCGAAAAAAATAAATAGATATATGCTCTAAAAATGGAATAAAATATTATATGTACATACGTACCTACTGATAAAGTAATTAATTGATTGATTGAACACCTGATTGTTTTATTGATTGATTGATTGATTGATTGATTGATTGATTGATTGATTGATTCATTGATTGATTGATTGATTGATTGATTGATTGATTGATTGATTGATTGATTGATTGACAGGCTGGCTGGCTGGCTGGTTGGCTGGCTGACTGACTGACTGTCATGTCATATGTCTTTTTGTTTAGCAACCTTATTGTAATTAAGTAAGAGTTAAATAGCGAGAATGAGGCAATAAGCCATGTAAAGCCCGAGGCTGAAAAGAAACAATGATTTTGATTGTATTCAAGAAATAAAAGTATTTCCAAAAGATATCAACAATCTTTACACAAGGAAATATTAAACAATCGCTGTTCAATTCTATTCAGAGGAATGCTAAACGAACTTGATTGCCAACGACTTGATGACATTAAAGGTGTTTTTTGTTGTTGCAAGCTTAGCATCGATTGACTAAGTAGCATAATGGCTTAAAGCGCGGATACAGCAATGCAGGAGATCTCGGTTCGAATCCTGCCTTTGGTACTCAAAGACTTTTTTCGACAAAAATCGCTATCAAGTAAATTATTTCTAAGTCAACTGATGTTTACTAGTAGAGACGGGGCCAATATACATTAGAATCCCATATCACATAACAACCTCGCGCGCTGATTGGTCCGAGTTGACGAATCTGTGACGTAGATAGCGAAGGATTCAGCATGGAATCCAACGCTGTCAGAGCTGAATTCAATGAAAAATTAGGTATCCCGCACAAACAAATTTTGTTTTTGCCTTATTTTCGCTTGATTTTCTTAGCATATGATACTACAAAACAAACAAAAAAGAAGATAATGTCATAAAGAATATAAATGCAAATAGCTAACCTTGTTAAAAAGCGAGTTTTACTTGAAATATGACCGCAGTCTGAAACGCTGAATTCAATGAAAAACCAGGAAGCCCGCGCTTTGTTTTGCTTTCCCTTGCTTTTTGGTTACTGTTTTTGACACCATTTTTATTTCAAAAGCTGTTTTGCTCAATGAATTACAATTTCCCTAAACAAACGGACGAATATTACGAATTACCAAACTTTTAATTCGACTTTCTGAAAGATTTGAAAACGCAAAAAATCTAACTTTAGCATCAACAAGGCGATAATTTTTGACAAATGTAGGTTTTCACATTATTTTCCGTACATTACTGAAAAAGATAAATCGACCAAACAAGTAATATAACTTCAAAGACTATAGAGGCCAATGATTAACTTGCTGATGCGACTCGGAAAAGTGATCATTTTCTTTCGCTTTCAGTCGCTGTTTTCACGACTTCATCGGCACTTTTTCAATCAAAGACAACATTTTTAATCATCAAATCACTTTTTTTGAGTCGTGGAATATAAAATAAACAGCCAGACAATTTCAAAACAGATATCAATGAGCTTTATTTTCAATATCTGGATACTGCCCTCGAATTGGTATAATGAGGGGTTAATATCCGAAATACATCACTGTGAATTACAAAGAAACTGTGTCAAGTGTGAAATAAGTAAGAGTTACATACCGAGAATGGAGGCTATAAGCCATATATATCCCGCGGGCCGCAGGCCCAAGGGATATATAGGCTTATAGCCGAACATTCGAGGTATGTAACTAATTTATTTCACACTTGAGAAGGTTTTTTCACACAAAAAAAAAACAATGATTTAATCCTATTCTAACAAAGGCACATGATTTGAGTTAAGAAATAAAAGAACGGCTTTTCAAATCTCACTAATTAGTATCTACTGGGAGTCGTATTTGATAAAATGAATGATATGAATAGAAATGTGCAGGGAACCGGCTCGGTGCATTTTTAAATCAAAATCTTATTGATAGAACACAATTGAAGGAGGTTATGCTATCTTAGTTTTTATTCCTTAATACAAAGACTAAAATAGTCAAACCATTGGAACTAATGAATAAGGTGGAATGCTGTTAATAATTTTTGTCACTAGAATACAACAGTTTTCCCGTGATTGAAGTTTATTGAAAGTTTTCTTAGCAAAATAGTACTGACACAATCTAAACCATTTGGCTGAGATCTGACTCGACATTTTTCAATGATAACTAAGGTTTTCTGAAAAGAAAACAATGTATGATTTCCACTGATCGTATTCAAAAAAATAAAACCAATTCAAAAATATACCAATAATCTGTTCATAATTTAATGTTCATTGTCAATGAATTCCCATAAGGAAATATTAAACAATCACTTTTCAATTCTATTCAGATGAACACTAACGAACTTGAATCCTAATGAACTTCATGACATTAAACGAGTTTTTGTTGTTAACTTTCCATCGGATGACTATGTAGTGTAATGGCTTAAAGCGCGGATACAGCAATGCAGAGGTTCTCGGTTCGAGTCCTCACATTGGTACTCAAAGACTTTTTTTCTCCAAAAATCGCTATCTAGTAAAAATTTCTAAGTCTAATGTTGCAATAAATAATAAATGCAAAGGTTATAACTAGATATAGACCCAGGTTTATATCTAGATATAACCCTTGAATTTGTATAATGAGGGGTTTATATCGGAGATACATCCCTATGAATAACAAAGAAAACCGTGTCAAGTGTGAAATAAGTAAGAGATAAATACCGAGAACGGAGGCAATAAGCCGAGGGCTTTATAGGCTTATTGCCGACGTTCGAGGTATTTATCTGACTTATTACATGATTTACAGAGGTTTTCCCAAAAGGCCTTGTATTTTTAAATTTTGTATGCAACATTTGGGTTTTTACGCCATATACTTTTATCGATGGAAGTCGTTTTCAAGACGACAAATATATATTCTTCAGAAGATTCTTGAATTGTTTGTTTTTATTTTCAGTGCATGTCTTATTACATGATTGAATAGGTTTTCACACAACTTCATGTTCCAAAGGGCATCATCAAGCTGATTATTTTTTTGGTTTCCCATGAGAATACAATCCAAACAATGGGCTTTTAGTTTTGTTGTACACTACAATACTAATGAACTGTATCGAACAAATGAATACGTTTTCTTCTCGCCAACTGACATCGACCGGACAGTTAGCATAAAGTGTTAGGGTCAGGATTTGTAAGCAAACGGTTCGGGGTTCGATCCTCGAAAGGGTCACTCTATCAGATGATTTTTTATCCGTTAAATGTTCGCAACTAGAAAATTTCTAAGTTTAACGTTACATATAAAGTTGAAAAAGAACGGAAATGACAAGGATAATATAGGGATTAGGTCATTGGTATTCAAGGGCAATATACATTAGTATTCAAGGGCAATATATAGATATTGCCCTAAAATGGGGGAAATATCTGTATAAAGCCCTTGAATTGATAATGAACAGGGTAATACGCGATATAAAGCCTCAAAAGTAACAATGAAAACCGATGTAATCATGTAATAAGTGTTCTTAGTTAAGCGTTTCTATTTTAGTCATTTTTGAGTGCGTCCTTTTGTCCAGTTATCGTTCTTTGGTTTATAGAATTGTTTTTTTCTCTGTAATTACATAGTAATTCTGACGTGTTGTAATTTTTGAATGTATATATATTTGGCCGAGCGGCTTTGGCGGACACTCTTCACGACTTAAAACGTGAAGTAAAGAGACGAGAGAGAATTGTTGTTGAGGAGAGACGTTGTTAAAAAGTATACGGGAGCAGACTCACTCAAGAGTCCCCACAATACAAGACTCACTCAGAACCTCACTCAGAGAAAGATCTTGGTAAAAGCAAAGGAGGATTTAAAAGTCAAAGTAAACACGTGGAATTAAAGAAACTTAAAGAAACACGATTTAGAGAAAAAAGAACAAGCTAAACTCCATCTCAACCTTAATACAACAAACACAAAAAGCCGCCAGAATACGACAGAAAACTATATTAAGTATTGAACACTATATTATTGTTATGCTGAACTGTGAAACTTTATATAATAATACATAAGTACACATATCTAGTTGTAAAATGAAACACTTGTTTATATTTAGAAGTTTAAAACTCACATCTATATAATTATTTATCGAATGATATTTAGTAACGTAGAAATTGATACTTATGTTTGTCATCCTTTTTGGGGAAGGCCTGCGGAGCTTGGGGCGAAGGTGTGGGGCCTAGGCGTCGGCTGCGTGACACTGACCGGCTAGTGAATTAATGGATTGATGGACGGTTGGAATTGTCCTCATATCTTTATTATTAATACATACCCAGCATTCCTTTCAGTATGTCTTCATAATGCCGAAACTTTTTAAATTTAGACAGTTTGGGAAATGGAATGTGAATAAATAATCCTATCGGAGATGCAAACTTTTTTTCAGGCGCCATCTGATGAACAAAAAATCATATCATTAATGCTTTACATTGAATTTTTGCAACAATTTATATTGTATGAATATAATTACCTCCCTGAGAAACTTGGGAACAAGCAACAGGTGGAAATCATGAATCCATACCAAAGAATTCGGGTGTGGCTCTTCTCTAATCTTTACAATATTTTCTGCAAACTTTCTATTCACATCTTGGTATGCCTAGATAAACCAATATGATTTCCAATCACTAAGTTGCACAAACGGCTCAACGACCACCAACAAGTACAATAGGTGCACTATTGTGTTCTTGCTCACTATACTTTTATTCATATTTTTACTCTTTAGGGAGAAGAATAGTGCATCATTGTACCTATTTGTTTTCCTGCCTTTATCGAGCCTTAGGTAGCCTGCAAAACGGCTGAGGGAAACTATGGAAGAGGGTAAGGTAAGGGACAGCCTGTAACCAGCCTTGCCGGGAATATAAGAATAAGCCTTTTTTCGCACATTGCTCAATCGACCAACAAAATCACGCCTTACGTGACATTTAATTGGTAAGAGCACTCTAATAACCTTTCAAGTGTACCACACTTGTGTACATGTGAAGTGTACATGTCGCTTGAGTCAGTCTATATTATTATTAGTCTATATTATTCAAATTTTTAGGTATCTTTTTATCAATATAATTAATATCATTATTTTTATTATTATTCTTACTTTTATACAATTCATTTAATTTTCTTTTTAGAAGGCCCAGTGTAATATTAGCTATGCTAAACTGGTGTATTTCAGTTGTAAATACTTTTAAACCTTTAAATAAAGTTTATCTATCTATCTATCAGTCAAGTACTCAATCCCCTCTCAATCTTTTTAAACAGGGAGCCCGTAGCGGATGTTCGTTTCGTAGGCTAAGGCGTAAGGGACATTAGCACATACGAACAGTTTCAGATTCGATATATGATGTTTATATTCTATAAATGTGGAGGTTTGAAGAGATTTGGAGCTGTTATTGATATAAGTAATCCCAAAATTCTCTGTTCAGAATATTTCTGGATTTATTTCTCCAAACATATCAATTTTTAGTTGTCGTTCGTTCTTTATTTTAGCCAAAGTGTGATCACAATAGCGTTTATTTAATTAAAATCGTCGTTTTATCTATATTTTTACTACATTTGATAATTTTCTCGCTTTCTGATTGGTCGAGAGCTGTACAGGCCCGCAAATGAACCCAGGCCCGCAAATGATCCCAGGCCCGCAAATGAACCCAGAACCGTCCCGCAAATGATCCCAGGCCCGCAAATGAACCAAGAACAGGCCCGCAAATGAACCTAAGTAAAAATGGAATCTGGAAAGGAATAAGGAATAAAAAAAATCACGACAACAAAATTATTATGATATATGATAAACTATTGTCAATGTTCATTAAAAGTAAGTATTAAAGACAAAAATAAGCAACCAAGTGAGGGCTATATATAAGTTTATAATTGTTTATTAAGAGTTTTTATTGAATAATACAAAATGTTATTATTAAATGATATAGCCATATGTGCCATATTATTATTTTTAATTTGTTATTCAAGCGGATAAAATGTATCAACATGAACTAGCTTATTTTAAAAACTGGTTCATTATAGTTCACTGTATTTGAAAATGTAACTATTTTAAAAACGTAATTGTTTATGATTTTTGCTATTGGCAATTAAATGAAACATATTCTAACTTTAGCAAATACGTGACGAAAGAATAACGTGAATAACAATGTCAACATGTAAAGGAGCTAGTTCTAAGCCGAGTACGAACATTTTCTTATGCTATATTTACACCGGCTAACTAGTACAGACTCATAAGATTTTTTATTATCTTTAAAATGAAATCAATATCAAAACTTTATTTAGTAACGTACATACAATACAAAGTAGGAACTTAAATGATTTAAACTCTATAAAATTATTAAATTAACATTTTTTTACGGTATTTTAATATTACCTATCGTTTACTACACGATTAAAATATGATCGATCAAATCATAGTTAATAGAGGGAACTAGTACTATCAAATCTAGCTATATCTAAATGGAAACTAGCGAGTAAACTAGTGTAGGCTGCGTCGGTGTTTGATATAGTATATCAAACACCGCAGCCTATACTAGTTTACTCGCTAGTTTCCATTTAGATATAGCTAGATTTGATAGTTCCCTCTATTAACTTAATAATCATTTGATCGATCATATTTTAATCGTTCTAAAAAGTTTTGGTTTGATAAAGTCAACCGGTATCTTACTTGTTTCTTTTCTTTTTCCTTTTATTGCTGGCTGTGTTTGCGGTGTATTAAAACAAACAACAATATTACAAGTATTATAAATGATAGTCGTTTAAAACTAGAGTTACAACTGAGAGCGAACAAATTGAAGACCCAACCGAACACGCGTGCTAGCCTGTCATGTATGAGCGAGTATTCTTTGTTATGGCGATTCACCGGGTTATTTCATACGACCGATTAAATGGTCAGGTAAAGTGTTTTGTAGGGGTTTTGCAACACCGACCGAAACAATTCACTAAACAGTCTGAACACATGCATATAGATTCATCGTCAGTCAAAGAGACATAAATCGGCACATTAAGTTGGGAAAAACTGCTTCTGTGAAAAGTAGTTTTATTCGATTTATAAATATCTACCGTTGTGAAATGATAAGTGTAGTTTACCGGAAATTAACATGTAAGTTACATAGACCAGCAACAATCAAGTAATTGGACCATAGTTAAAGTTTTCCAGACCGACAAAAACATTCAACATTGCAATTTTTATTATAATTTCACAACATACTATATCATAAGTTTTAATTTGTCTACTGATCAAAATTCTGATATATGAGTACGTTGAAATTAGCATTTTTCTGTTCGTTTGAGGTTTCTTTGATCCAATTAGAAACCCGTAGACTCAGTAAAGACCATATTTGTTAAAGCTTCATATATCAACGTGCAACAATCGATCGATACAGTCTAGTTGGAAAGCCCGAACTGTTCTTTTTTGTCTTACTTATTTAACGAATATTGACAATATTTATCATATATCATAATAATTTTGTTGTCGTGGGTTTTTTTATTCTTTAGTCCTTTCCAGATTCCATTTTTACTTGGGTTTATTTGCGGGCCGGTTCTGGGTTCATTTGCGGGCCTGGGATCATTTGCGGGCCTGGGTTCATTTGCGGGCCTGTACAGAGCCGTGCTAAATAAGAGTACATACCACGGTTGCTATTTTGCTCATTTTTAATGTGGTTACTCGACTTCGTCTTGTGGACATATCCACAACAATTTAGACGATTCGATGACGCCAACCGTGGTAAATAAGAGGACATACCACGCGAAACTATCGTAAATTTGTTAATTTCACATAATTGCTGTAACAAATATGAATGATTATACTATATCAGTGTAAGAGCGTATGAACGACAATTTTGTTAGGATAAACATTGATATGCACTCTGGCATGCACACTTTCTAATGTTCAAACTGGGATCAAGTTCCTCGCTCCTTATTGTAGAGGTGTTTGCCGGCAAGGACAGGTAGGGTTTTTAACACGAGTTAATTAAAGGAACTATTATAATAATGGCTATGGTTGATAATATAACGTATTTCTTACCTCCCATGTTTGGCTGATTTCACCATCCGCTACATACTCAGTCATATCATGAAACAGAGGCCATAGAGTGTCATTACACATAGTTTTGTACCATAGAAAAGAGTCCTCAGGTATTGGAACAGCTCGTATCTAAACAAAAGGTTGTATGACTGATAACCTCAAAACCGGGTGAAATAGAGTTTGACGTAAGTAAGCGTAACGTAACATACGTGAATATTGACATGCTATTAACGTGTTATTAACATGAATTAACGTGTCGTTATGATATTATTCACCATGGCCAGGTTATTAACATTACAAAAAGGTATTTTATCTGTTATTTAGCTCTTTACTTTAAAATGTGCTTAGGTCTTATATGTATTATACATGCAATGCAAAAACGGCTGAGTAGATACACCTCACTATATTGAGTTAATAATGCATTCAGGATGACACTTTATAGTGAGTAAATCAAACTCTATAGTGAGTTAACCCAACTCTATAGTGAGTAAAAGTGAAGTTAAACGCAATATAGTTAGTACATTGTACTCAATTGCCGTCTACATTTATGTTTACTCTTAATAATGAGTTGGGTTAACTCACTATAAAGTGTCATCCTGAATGCATGATTTTACTCAATATAGTTAGGTGTATCTACTCAGCCGTTTTTGCATTGTGTATATATACAGTGTTTTATTAAAATGATTGGTTTTATCAATTATACATGCATGGCAATGACATGTTATTTTATGTGCCTTTTAAATATTGTTTTTAACTTTAACCCTAAGGCGCTGTTAAACTGTGCAATTCTCTACATAATTTGTAGAATTTGTAGAATGCTTGAAAATCTGGCGCTCAGTATCTTTTCGAAGAATAAAATTGAATTTTAATTGAAATGTACGCGCAATGTTGTCCGCAACTAGAAATAAATGCGAGAGCCCCAGCCCCTGTTGCACTGAATGTGCAATTCCTCACGAACTTTGCCACAACGGCATTGAATCTTCTGCTGAAAAAATTGCTCAATGTAACAACGCCTTTATCGAGAATTTAGTTTATTTCAATTGTTTATTGTGCAATATGTTTTTTACTTTCCCCCTTATGTACTTGGACCTTAATGAAGAAATCCGTATTTTCTTTCATACTTTATCATCTTTTTGACGAAAGCGACGTTCATTTTCCAGGAATGACTGGTCATCAGTCAGTCCTCCAAGCCATGACACGTTGTGTTGCTTTGGAAAATCTCCAGTGATTGCATTCAGTAGCACCGTGCTGAGGCCAGAAACACTAAAAATATTGCAAAACGTTTGGAGTGCTGTAAGAAATAGCTTTTTATACAAAATTTAACTGAGCTAAATGAAATAGCCATTACAAATTAAATAGTAAAATTAACACCAATGTCTTATATTAGTTAATCATTCATTGAGTTATTGAATTGTTACTTCGTTGAGAATGACTGCAAGTTTAAGAGTTTTGAGAGTTTTTGAAAGCGTGTCTGCTTTCACATTAGATTTAGCATGTGGATGTCTATTCAGGGTTGTGACGAGGGATGTTTTCTCGTAATTGATCCCAATTTTTTACACAAACGTTTGATCCTTGACCCCAAAAGTGCGCTCGTTTGTTTTGATCCCTGATCCCACAAGAAATCTTCTGATCCCTCAACTTATTCATACGATCCTGATCCCTTTTCTGTGATCCCTGATTTCAGCTGATTCGGACTAGTGATACTTTGTCAAAATTTGAAAAAGGAAGTTCAGCAATGTTTATCTAATTATATAAAAATACATGACTACAGAAATAGTGTGTTAATAATTAGTGTTAATAATAGTAAAATAATTAATCAAGGTAAATAAATTGATTTGGAAGCCTTTTTCATATGGAGCGAAATTAATCTAATTCGAAACTAAACCCCTTCACAGGAAAGAACAGATACAATTTAGTAAGAATTGAAAGTTTGAACAAGTTTGTGCAAATTGCAACGAAATTATGATACTTAAATTTTTTTCGAAAATACAAAGAATGTATGGTTTGGAAGGACGATTGGGAGGACATCATACATTTCTCTGTAATTTTGGCAGAGTTTGGTTGCTCATAATGTTTTTTCTATTTAGCCAAACGTTATGAAACTTGGTCAATAAGCTTGTATTTGGTTACTCTCCCATGAGACAGGGTTATTTTGTTCTTGAACCATAATTAAATTAGTTTTTCACACTCGTACCCAGTCACTTGCTCGATATGGAAAAGGCCAATTGGCCTTTACCTAAACGAGCAAAGGACTGGGTACTAGTTTTCTAAATTAATCTAATTACAAAATTAATCATATCTTTGGAAAGCGCACATCAAAATATACAAGGTTCCAAAGTTTGGTTGAATTTGCTTGAATACTGGGTTAGAGGCAGTCTTTGAAAACCTTGAAAATTTACAAAGAAATGTATGGATTGGATGGACACCGTCAATCCAAACCATACATTTCTTTGTAATTCTTTGGACATTTAAAATGCTCTCATTTTGTCGCTATTTAACCTAATGTACCCAAACTTTGAAACCTTGTATATTTCAATTTGCTCTTTCCTATGATGTGCTTAATTTTGTAATTAGATTAATTTAGAAAACTAGTACCCAGTCCTCTGCTCGTTTAGGTAAAGGCCAATTGATCACGAATTGAATTGATCCCAGGCATGTAACCCTGATCCCACATCACTCGTCCCGACCCTGGTTTATTGTATACCGTTTAGATACTAGTTGTTAAAAGTAAGGCCGATAGTTTATACCTCGCCCCTCTGCGTCTTGTTAAATTCAAAAATATACGTATATTAAATGTACATTTAAAGATGTTTTAAGATTGCTTTGTGAAGTTAAAAGTGGTTAAAAATTAACTTTATATCAGTTCAAGGTGTTAACTTTAATGTGGCGAGTTTTCCAATTTGCAAACATCGGAATTTGTCAAAGTTTTGCTTCAAAGCTGACAGCAAGCTTGTTTTTGTAAAGTAGTAAAAATGATAATGGTAGTGTGAATATTAGTAATACAAACATTGAGCTTTAAAAAATTGCTATAATTATTTCCAGAGAACTTTTGTATATTTAATATATTTAACAAAAACAAGCTTGCTGTCAGCTTTGAAACAAAACTTTGACAAATTCCTGGGATGACATCACCTCATTTGCATTTTCAGATTTCAAATGTTTATATCTCAAAAAGGAGAGGTCGACATCAAGAAATATTAAGTACACTTATTATACACCTCATGTACAACAGATTTGCAAAATATCATGAAAGGCGTCAGGTGCACTTTAATTCAAACAGACGTTGTCGCCGCCAAACCTACAGTTCACATCCTGCGAAGGATATCGGTAATATGAAAGCAAACTTTAAATATATGTTTGCCTCATCCCCAAACCACTGAAAAAACTTGTTATGGTCATATTCGTCATAAAACACAAACATGAACAATAAAAGTATGCACTCACTGCAAAAACGGCTGAGTAGATGCAACACAGTATATTGCGTTAACCATGCATTCAGGATAACACTTTATAGTGAGTAAACCCAACTCATTATTGAGAGTAAACATAAATGTAGATGTGCCATTGAGTACAATGTACTCAATATATTGAGTTTAACCTCACTTTTACTCACTATAGAGTTGGGTTTACTCACTATATAGTGTTATCCTGAATGCATGATTAACGCAATATACTGTGCTGTATCTACTCAGCCGTTTTTGCAGTGCTGAGAAGAAATGCCCAAATGCTTTGCAGGCTTCAGAGTGTGGCTAGGCTGATTGCGACAACGATTTTTGAAATAGGTGTATATAGAGAGGCACGATGAAAAATCACTATGTTCAAAAACCCGAGTTTTGCTGTGTGAAAGATGAACGGATTGGTATTAAAATATTATTAGTGTTCTTTACATTACCACATCTCTACTTGATTTTTTATATTTATCTCATAGGGCAGACGATTGGCGGCTATGGTAATATTCAGGCTTGCATCAACAGAAGACATGTTGGATTCTAAAAATATTTCTGTAAAAAGAAAAAGAGACCTATTGATGTTATGGTAATGTTGATAAAATATTTCTTTGTTGATTAGTGATGCAAATTTTTTTATTGAGGATAGATAAAAGGGTTCTCAAAACTTCTGTACCCACACGAAGCTGATGGAAGACATTATGGATATTTTTGACGTTTTAATGTATAATAATATATACATAATAAATTTTAAATTATCGCATTTTAAAATTAAACTAGACGCTCTGTGAGCGATTACTCGGGCTACTGAACAGAACGGATTCTGAACGATTGAAATTCATAATGTATCATACATATATCATACACAATACATAATATACAGTGGTACCTCTATTAAGCGGTCACCCATTAAGCGGTCACCCTCTATTAGGCGGTCACAATAAAAAGTCCCAAATCTATTCCTATACCTATTCTATACCTTTATTCAGCGGCCAACCTCTATTAAGCGGCCACTTTAGAAAGTCCCGAGGGTGACTTAATAGAGGTACCATTGTATACATAGAAACTAACTGATGCAAATTCAGTTAGTCATGAGCAAACTGATAACGCTCTAATGCAGGCATATTATACGTATAGAAACCTATCCTGAGACACAAATAGGAAAAACGTTATTATATCCAAGGAAATGACAGAGCAAGAGTTGTGTTTTATTTTAGGCATTTTAACCCGCTTGGTGTTTTGATGCATTGGTTGGTATTTTAAAACAGCATTAAAAATGTTTCATAAATTCACATATTTACACAAAGCTATCCTGAGGCACTAATAGGAAAATGTGAAGAAGGACTAAATTGGTTGATTAATGTTAACAAAATGTTTAAAATGTGCACAAAAATAAACAAATAATCATTTATGACCAGGAGCCTATTACCCTAATGAGAAATGTCCTTATCCCAAATTTCATCATGTTTTTATTGAGAAAATGAAAACTAAGTCTTAGAAACATTATTATCAAGAACCTTTTGAGAAATACACGTCACGAAAATAAAGATGGACAGTTATTGAGGCATTTGTGTGGGGTTTTTGGGGGGCTGTATGATCTGTTCGACATATATTTCTATGTACCGGGATGCCTGTGTTACAAAGTGTTGACATTTCACCCCGTCCCCTCCCCCCAAAGCTACGAAGGCTCAGATTTGAGTTAGAGTTCGAAAAGTTGAAAGCTTCGAAAACTTGAACTTGTTCTTGAAAATTGAACGTCAGAATAAGAAAGATAGATAGTTACTAAAGCAATTTGTGTAATTTTTGAGGCGATTTGGGCTGTTGAGAGTGGTTTTCAGACAGGCCGATTTGAATGTTTTCATGCCGTGTTGACGGTGTTCGCTTTGTAGGCTTCGTGAAGGAAGAATAGCTGCCAACCCTCCCGGATAATCCAGGATTCTCCAGAATTTGAGCCTTGTCTCCCGGTCTCCCGAATAAGATTGAAATCTCCCGGATAACGGGTAAATCTCCCGGATAAGCGATAAAATCGAGTTCTGTTTTGTGCTAGAAAGGACTTCGCTAACGGCGAATCATTCCGGCCAAGATATCATCGTCTTTATAAAAACGAAAATAGCAAATGCAAGCTATATTTCGGGTGTCAACCATGTATTATAATACACCAATAACAATAGGGAATGTATTGCCGATCGTCAGTCCAAAACATATAGCCATTACTTTCTGCGGGATCAGAGTTAAACGAGTAAACGCGAGTCGAATTTATTCGCAAAACTAGACGCTCAAAGACCGCTTACATGGACTTCCGGCGCCAATGGCAAACAGATTAATCTTGATATTAGCTGGAGACTATGTTCCAGTCGATAAATATTTACAAAAAATGAGTGTCAATCTCTTCAAAGGTTAGAAAAGTCAGTCGTAGGGAGTTGTGGAGTATGTTTAGATGTTTTTTATTGTGCAGGGATTTGGAAAATAATTATTTCGCATCTTGAGGTGTTCAAACTTTTAAGGTCAATTTTGATTGAAACTGACTGAAGCGAGGACGAAGTACAGTAGCGAGGACGAACCGAAGACTTCCACACTCTAAAAGATCGAAATATGACAACTTTCCAGCTAGTGTGCATTTCATTTATTTAGTAGCTATTTTAAGCAAGTCCTTTATTGAAGTGTAATTTTAGAATATATCGGAGATATACATCCCTTTGTTTTATGGCTACGCGGGACTCGCGACTGACACTGATATATAGCCGTTTAGTTTCAAGTAATAAATCATTGTTTCCACAAACTGTATTTACTTTATCTTATTGTTTTAAAAATACTTTTACTCATATTGGATTATTTGAAGTAAAACGATTTTTGAATACATAAAACTTCCCATCAGGTTTGAAAGAGAGTTTTCACTTCCGGCTAATTAGAAACTCACAAGCCTCGCTTTCGTTTGTACAGCCGTTTCTGATAAATTTCATGAGTAATTGCTAGTTGAGCGACAAACCGACAATTAAAGGAGCTCAAGGAGCTCATGTGATTACTCCCACTTGTTTAGTTAAGTGTTAGAAATGATGATACTAGAAGTTTCTGCAGTTAAATGCTGCAATGATATTCGAGTGGCTTTCGGACAGATATCGATTGCTTCCGTACCTGACCTAGGTTGTGCTGCTGTAAAAAATAATATTTTCTTCAAATAGCAGAAATGGTAGACCCGGGTTTTTTTTAAAAAAAATCCCTCTTGGAAACCAATAAATAAATATCAAAAACTATCAAAAGAAAAAAAAAAGAGAAAAAGAGAATAGAAAAAGGAAAAAGTTGGATTCGAACTCTTGACCCTTAGTTTATCGCGTTAACCGATTGTGCTAGCTTAGTAAATTTATGACATCACGTCAAGTTTTGGGATATATATTCATTGGTTCCGTCACTAAGAAGTTACACAGCTCGGACTTACGCCGCCGGAACGATGACAATAGTGGTTACCTATCTTATAGATAGAGTAACCACAAAAACTCAGCATTCATACAGTCAGTTTTCATGTCAGTGGTTATAGTTTTGTAAGTTGTATTGTAGTTAAGAGTCATATTTGGCTGGTTTGCTTTCTCGTGAGAACTGATTAGACTGGTAAGAACTTTGCTATCAATGCTTTCAATGCTATCAATGCTAACAGATTCGTGGACCGGCCCGTTCCGAAAATTTTGCTGAACATCTCTTAGTGTGGGCCTACCACGAATGGCGTGTGCATTTGTATGTGAGAGCACCCTTTTATGCTTGATTTCCTCCATATTATCTTTGAACGCAAGTACAACTTTAAGGAGACTTTCCCTCTATTTCTCCGTGTGTGAATAGATAGACCTAGCTACACACGATACATTTGACAGTATGACAATGATCTATGACAATAGATTTCAAAAAAGAAAGCACTCGGATTGGTTGAGTTTGACATCGACATGGAAACATCAAGTTGAAAGTTTTGATCGGTTCTCATTGGCTGAAACACAATAGGACCACAGGAAGCCCGAAAAGGCACATTTGAGACCTAAGATTCACCACGCAGCATTTTAAGACATGGTCTTCCTTCGGAAGTCCATGTAATAATGGCAACGCCAATCATCGTCAGTCTCGTCAATCACATCACCGAATAAAAACAAGTTTTCATTTCAATCGATATTTATTCGTTCGTATAAGCCTTCAATCTCGTTTCCATTCGCCGCTAGCTCTTACTGCGCATTGTCGACGAGCTATCTTGACTCTGGCTTAGCCAACTGAGTCCGGCCATATGATTGGTCCTTAGAGAAAACAAAGCGATACGGTCGATTCCCAACGAAACCGAAAATATATCAGAACATTGCTAATGACAAACAACCTGAATACGGGGTAAGGAAAGTTAATCATCAGGAACTGTTGTCGTAGCTAGATTTCTCAGAATTCTTGCGTGATCTGTTATTACTCTTGACTTGAAATTTGTAATCATTGGCCCGTAAATAACGACTGTGATTTTACTTCAGCTTGCGGCTACTGACTCGCTATATCATCATCGAAATCCTTTCTAATCCTTTATGCCTATATGAAAGCATTTTCTACCAGTGGATCAATCAAGATATTATATAATTAAATGTATATTTGAACAGATAGCATTTCTAATTAAACATGATATAACCTTTAACATAAAATTTGATTTCATTCACGAAATTAAAGAGAAATGACTTCAATTCAGTTTTAAATAACATTTCTACAAAAACAAATTTTCGTGGAGGAATTCAAAATTTTGTGTCGGGTCATTTGACAAGAAATAGGTGCTTAAAACCTTAGCAAGTTATGAGTTGTAAAGCCGAAACATATCATAATGTTTTGGCGTTGTTAAAGTAATTATAGCTCCTATACACCGAATCGAAATATGGCGTCCAATTTGAAGAACTATTGTTATTGACTGACTAGCCTCGAATACATGTGAAAACTCCATTGTGTTTCAACGTGAACACGAGGCTAGCCAGTCAAGAACAATAGTTATTAAAATTGGACGCCATATTTCGATTCGGTCTATGATATAACTGTAACTATGCATCCGTTTCTAAATGATCCAGTTATTTGAAGAAAGTTCTTGGTACTGTTTTCAGTGCATTTCGATAAAGAGTGTTACCTTTGTTGATTGTAGCTTACATTGCGAACAACGTCGTGTATACACTTAGAAAGAGAACGTTTACACAGTGTCATTGTATCTTACTTGATTTTTAGGAGAGAGCATTGTTGGCGTTGGTTTTACACTTCGAAAGAAATAGTTTACAACGAATCGAAAGAGAATTTATTTGACATACTAGATCGAAAGAGAAAAACCTTGTTGCGTACCAGTCATGTATAATCAATGAAAACAGGACATTTTTTAAAGTAGCGATATATTCTGAAGTACGTTTGGTTTGGTAGAAAGAGTTGACTATTTTTCATAAGGAAACATTTTTAATCAACAACTAGACGCTCCTTTTTTTTTTGGGCTACCTTGCACTGAGTGTTAATATGAATAATTTTGGATCAGGGACGGCGGAGCAGTTTTTTGATTGGAGGGGGGGGGGGGGGGCTAAGCTATTTCCTGTCAACCCACCCCTCCCCCATCATTAATTCACCCTATTTACAGAGACAAATGAAATACAAAAATAAACACTGGTAACTCTAATGATGTTACAAAAATTTCCTCGTTTTTCAGCTTAACAAGATCCGACAAAAAATAATTCTCAGAAAATAATTGGGGGGAGGGGGGCTCAAAACTGGCTGTCGACGGGGCGAGATTATTCTATAATGCCCACAGAAAAGTATTCTAAGTAAATATTTTGTAAGCGAGCCTGCACTTAGCTTTCTTTTTTCTTCTTTTATGAACAATGCGTTGAATTCGAAAAAAGCAAATGAAGCAGCAATACTATTTTTTCACAGTTCAAATTCTTGGGTTTTCTGCAAATTATTATTTCATTTCAAAGCATAAATTTACCAGTTGCCTACACATAATTTTAAAATGTTAATGTTATAATGTTAAAACCTCGAAATTTTATTGAAACCAATGACAACCAATCGTCAAACGATAAACAACAGCCAAGCACAAATGAAAGGATTTGAAACAATACGTGAAACTAGAAGTGAAATGAATGATTTTGCACACATTTGAAGGCATATCAACATTAAATAGATAATAAAACTTACCAACGCCGACTGTGCTACTTTTTTGTTGTAGTTTTTCAAAACGATAACCTGTGGTTTAGCGGCGAAATAAACCCTCCAATCAAATCGCTTGTTATAAGAAAAAAATGTACAATTAAAGGTTTCACATTTTTCAAGACTACAATATTCAGTATAATCTGGGCAATTTTTCATAAAAATATTCTTCTTGATTTTTTGTGGAAATCAGTATATATGGTAGAGAATGCTTCAAATTAAAGCTCGATGGATCAATATATGGAGCTTGCAAGCATTGAAGAGGGAAATCCCCGATGATTTTGGACATCGCTTCATATATTTACTCACTAGATCGACATATAAGTGGCTGCGTTGTCTGATAAATTTTTTTATTTAATTAATTATTTTAATTTTACTTTTGATTTTCATTTTACTTTTGATTTTACTTTTGATTTTGATTTTAATTTTAATTTTGATTTTACTTTCAATTTGATATTCATTTTACTTTTGATTTTCATTTTACTTTTGATTTTTATTTTACTTTTCAATTTCATTTTACTTTTCAATTTGATTTTCAATTTGATTTTCATTTTCATTTTGATTTTGATTTTACTTTTACTTTGCAATTTGATTTTCAATTTGATTTTCATTTTACTTTTGATTTTCATATTACTTTACAATTTGATTTTCATTTTACTTTTGATTTTCATTTTACTTTTGATTTTCATTTTACTTTTGATTTTCATATTACTTAATTTTCAATTTGATTTTCATTTTACTTTTGATTTTACTTTTCAAAATGGATTTTATTTTACTTTTATTTTCAAAAATCAAACAAAAGATGGTTATAATTAAATGTAGTGGCAGCTATGGACCACCATAGACAATTAATTGTGTGCCAAACTTTGTCAGTTGGATGCCATTCGCTTGGTTTCCATGGTTTTGATATGTGCATGACCTTCACTTTCACTTTCACTTTCATTTCATTGAACAAATATCTTAATACCCGTGACATCAATAAGTTACTTACACTGCTTTGTGTACATTTTCTTGCTGTTTTGTAGATTCTACTGTATTTTATGTCTCCAGCGTATCGTAATGAATTCTTTCTTTTTCGTTTTATTCAAAAACAAAAAAAAATGTTAATTTTAAAATGTCAAAGTTTTGGATCTTTTTTCGCTCTTATTGAACAATAAAAGTAAATTTAACAATTACATATATATTTTAGTGACGTTATGCATTGAGTGTTTTTGTTGTTTTTTTAATTTGTTTTTATCAACTTTTAAACAACAAGAAAATATTTACTCGCCATTTTGAAAAGTGATCTGGAAGCAAACAACAACGTTTTCGCTGTTCCTTCGAAATTGTGAGTTTATCGGTGAAATAAACCACGGTTTTGGACCAATCAGAGCACGTGTTAGAATCAAACTATATTCAGTGCATAGTGAAAATGCACAACTTGTTAGTGTAAACCCGTAAGGGAAATATTAGTGCGTAAATGCTCGCCTGACCGGGATAGGGAGCTTTCTATAATTTTGTAATCCATCGAAAACCGCATAAAATGTTGAAAAACTCTATGGGCCCGTTTAAAGGGGTCCAAATGATTTATATCGACTGTGGGGTTTTTTTTGTGTGAAATGTTTTTCAGGGCCACAATTTCTGCCCCATTCTGTAAGACGAACCTAAAGCTGTCCTAAATTTCTGAATGAGTAACTTTGGGGTAACACTTCACTTTATGGCCTTTAATTTATGAAAATTATATATATTAATTGAGAAATCAATGAAATTTTTGACTATATTTACGAATATTTTTCTAGATATTCATAGACATTTTGGTAAGAAATCGCCAGTAAAATGTGCATTAATATTATTAAAAGTCAGACATTATTTTTCTTTTTTATAAAAATCGTTATCTTTCTAACCACTAATATCCGAAGTACTTTATTATACGTTCCTTGAGGGAAAAAGCAAGGTTTGAAGCGTTCTTATGGATTATTTCGTGCTAACACAGAGTGTCAGATTTATAGTTTATGACTGTCTCGTTTTTAAAATAATAATATTAATAAAAAAATAACACAATAGCTTTCCTTCAATTTTGTGTGAAAATTCAACATGTCGACTTTTAAGGCCGGTACACACGAGGGAGCTTGCTCCCGCAACACGCTCCCGCAACATGCTCCCGGAGCAAAGCTCCCTCGTGTGTACCAATGATTTCACGCAAAAAAAATTGTTGCGCAACAAACATTTTGCTCCCGGGTTTTGCTCCCTCATATTAAACTGGTTAAATGTGAGGGAGCAAGCTCCAGGAGCAAATCTGTTGCAGGAGTGTGTTTCAGGAGCCAGCTCCCTCGTGTGTACTAAAGCTTTTCTGCCGCGCAACAATCTGTATCCAGTTGGCCAATCAAATTGCTGGATTTAAACTAGTTCCCATGCTCCGTTCGTGTTGTTTGCATCGTTTCGCTCCCTCGTTTTTCTCATGTGTACTGGTCTTGCAAAATGACCCAGGATCACCCAGGAGCATGTGCGGGAGCGTGTTGGTGGAGCAAGCTCCCTCGTGTGTACCTATATTAAACTGTTTAAATGTGAGGGAGCAAGCTCCAGGAGCAAATCTGTTGCAGGAGCGTGTTTCAGGAGCAAGCTCCCTCGTGTGTACTGAAACTTTTCTGCCGCGCAACAACCTGTCTCCAGTTGGCCAATCAAATTGCTGGATTTAAACTAGTTCCCATGCTCCGGTCGGGTTGTTTGCATCGTTTCGCTCCCTCGTTTCACTCGTGTGTACTGGTCTTGCCAAATGACCCAGCTGGACACCCAGGAGAATGTTGCGGGAGCGTGTTGCGGGAGCGTGTTGCGTGTATAAGTCGACGTTGATTGTTCAAGGTCAATTTTTTGTCTACAGTAAGTGCAATCATAATTATGATAGATATGGTACCTTGGTGTTAATGTGTTAATATGTTGGGTTTGGACGTACCAATGTTCTGCAGTGGGACAGGATCGAATCATTTTCAAGTCGGTTTAAACAATTATATATATATTTTTAAATATTTATTCAATATATTTGCTCAATGAGAAGAAGAAGAAGAAGAAGAAGAAGAAGAAGAAGAGGAAGAAGAAAGAAAAAAAAAGAAATGCAAAAAGGGGGCAGGGGGAATATATACATCTGCTCAACAGCTGATGATAGCTGTCAATCATGAAACAAGAGAAACATTAAAATCGAAAGTTTACCGCATCTCATTTGTGTCGGAAAACTTGACCTAGTTATTTGTATATGTATGAATGGAAACTAGCGAGTAAACTAGTATAGGCTGCGTCAGTGTTTGATATTTAAACAATAGGTATTGTTATATACCAACTGTCAAAGTTCATTTTTCTCGCACTTTGATTGGGCAAGAGGGTATCACGTGAACGTGAACAAATTTGGATGTTTCCGCGGCAACGACTCTCAGCGGGCAACAAAATGTTATTGACCGGGAATAACAAAACCGGAAGTCAATTACCGGAAGTCGATTGAGTAAAAAGCGGGAAAATCCCAGCACAGGGCGCGCGGTTCAAAATCGTTGAAAAACAACATGGAGGAATGTAAGAGATTTGCAAGCAGAACAGAGGAAGATATTGAAAAGTTGTTGGACGAAAAAGAGTGTAAATCCACAAAGAACTCCACCAAACTAGCCGTGAAAATTCTAAGGGATTTTTGCTTAGAAAAAGGAGTTTCTGCCGACTTTGAAGAGCTAAGCAAATCTCAATTAAACCAGCTTGTTAAGAGTGACGGTCGATTTTCTTTATATTCGGCCTAGCGATAGGTATTAGTGAGTAAGTAAACCTGGGGGGTTTGATTTTTCAAAAAATTAATTGTCGCCGAGATATAGCCAAAAACCGGTTCGGCCGAATTCGAGCCAGAGAAAGCGTGCGATGAAAGCAGTTTTTGGGGTCTCTTTAACCTTGTCCTGCAAAGACCCAACATAATTTCCGGAATTTATTTGTTGGAATATTTGTTTTTGAACTATTTTCGAACATCTTCAATGCAGTTTTAGGCTCATAGGCTTCTTTTCTTTTTTTTTTGAGAGGCTCGCCAATTTCGCTATAATTTTGGACCTTGAAAACTTCACTCCGGTGCACTAATTCAAAAAATAAATTCTATATGTGGTATAACTCAGAAACTTTTAAATCTTCGGATTCTAAACAAATTAAGGTTGTTCTTAAAGAATATTTAAAATTTATTCTGGGGAAATAGCTACAGCGCTCCGAACAAGCGAGTGAAAATGACAGTTTTTGGTGAATATTTCGACAAAGCCCGTAAAAGTGCGTTTTGGCCCTTTCGAAATACGACAAAAATCGATATATAATTACGTTCCAATTTACACATTTAAGTTTAACAGAACTTTAAGAGCTCCGCCTCGGGAAACATCAGCGGTCTCGGGACCACAAAATATACTGTTTCCCTCGGTCCCAGTCAATAAGTGATAAATATAATGAAATTTGTAACACCGTAAAAAATGTTGACTGACGTACTTTACTGACGTTTCGAGTTTAGCCCTTCGTCGGAATAAAAGAGTTCGACTAGCTAAGAGAGATAAGTGTAAATATATATAAGTATAAATATGAAGCGGGAAAAGTGACGGTCCAATTAAAAAGTGATAGAAAAAGTAAGAGTAAAAGGACAATATATAAATTAATTAAAAGCGAATCGTTCATTCATACCGAAAGGGTGCTGTGTACCTATAAGGTATAAATTAGTCGCATTTCTTTAGATTAACGGTTATTTTTAGTACCAGTGATACAACATAAAGCGAAAGCTGTCATGATATTAATATTATGATTGGCGGATTTAAAATGGCGGGAGACTGGCTTAGTGTTGTCGTTCGTGCCTATTTCACGAACGTGATCGCGGATGCGATCGTCAAAACGGCTACCAGTTTCCCCAACATAAAGCTGGTTACACAAAGAACATTGACAGTCCGGTTCATATTAAACTAGTTTTGGTATTGTTTTGTAAACACAGCTCTAACCACACAGGACTATGGTAACGTTAACGATCAATCATCTCAGGACACACAATATACGTTCATTCGTAAGTACGTATACTTATTGCCATTTTAAGATATTATAAACACATACAACTACCAAATCATTTGAAGAGCCTTGTCATTGGTAATGGAATTAAGAAAAGAACCTGCATTATCATATACATACTGAGATTTACAGTTTTGTTCATGCGAAAATCCGCTTCGAAAATTCTATTAAACAATCGCCGTGGCGAAACGGTTTTGTCACACGTGCGAAAAGCGTTTCGTCCAATCAGTGACCACCTGTCAAATCAATTTCCTTCAACATTGACTGAGTCGGCTGAGCCGCGTTTGAATTCGCAGAACGTTTTTCTGGGCTTCCGGTGTTTTCAATATAATATTGCGGGCTCATCAACAATAACAAAGATGGCGAATAGTTCGTAGGTAGGTTAATCTTTACGATAGAAAAGAAGTTTAAAAAGACAGTTAATTCGACTTTATTCATCATAGGATCGTGTAACTATTAAATACATTTGGACAGATAAATATATGTGAGTATTAGTGGTTTATTTCGTTTACTGACAAAAACTGAATAGTCTCCTACAGCCCGTGAACAGATCCCACAGGAAATGTAATACAATTTAACTATAAATGTAATTATCGAACCCCATCATAATATTAAAATAATAATATCATTCAACCTTAAATATAATATAAAATCGTTGCATATCTTGAAGATTCCCTAGTTACAGACAACGAAGTGCAAAACAATCGTTTAGCAATTTCATAGATCTATGGGTTAGTCAAAACATTATACAATACGTCGCTTCCTATTATTGGGTAGTGTGGCCATATGCGTAAAAATATTTCTTTACGAAATAATTACGTTTTCTAATATTGTCGATTGCAGCACCAACGTGGAAAAATGAGAGACTTACAACCGACTTACATCAAGCAATAGCAGACAAAAATACATTATTTCACTCTATCGACACTCTAGTACTGACACATGTACATGTAAAAACACAAATGGAAACTAGCGAGTAAACTATTATAGGCTGTGTCGGTGTTTGATATAAACGATAGGTAATATACAAATTAGGTAATATATACCTAATAGCGGATTTCCCAGTTTAATTTTTTCTTGCACCATCAATATGTGCATGTAAATAGTTTTTGTGCACGGGTCATAAAAACTGTACATGATGACGTAGGCGTATTTGTTCGTATTTGAAATAAATAATATTTCTTACTGTTCAAGGTTACTCAAGAAAAAAAAAGAAATATTAATCTGAGATATATATATTTTCGACTACAGGTCAACTATATTTTTCAAGCTTTTTGCTAAAGATTATGAAAAAGATACTTTTTGTGCATAACGAATTGTTGACTAAATACCCAACCCAAACAATTTTTATTTTTAAAAAGTAAACTTCAAAAAATAACTCGACATCACTATAGCGTTTCTAGCGAAAAAAAGGTATCCACGCGTTTTTGAAAGATTAATTTTTAGATTTCATTTTTGATGTCAATTCGCACTAAAATTCGTGACAAACGTCATGACGTTGTGTCACGACACGCTAATGTGACAAGTTCTATTTTTGGCGCTCGCCAATGCCAAGGCACCTTTTTGCTTCAAATTTGCTTCAAACACAAGACAAAACGCTGAGAAAAATCAAGATTTTGAGCTTAAAATTGACAAAAACATTATTTGAACTTAGACCTTAATAGGATGGTAATTATGTATTAAAAGGAAAAAAGGAAATTTTAAAACATTTCTTTGAAATGGAATTAAAAGCCTCAAGAATAAGTTCTACCAACACAAGATCGATTTGAAAGGACAAGGATTTTAAAACAAAGTATTTTATTATGAAAAACTTTGTATAAAACATCATTTTGTTCTGTAAAAAAAATTTAACGACTTTGAAGTAAAAACTACTAAAAAAACAGTAAGCATAAAATAGTCAATATTGCTAAACAAACAGATTAAGCTATTCAACCAATTTTAAATTGTATTTGTATTTTAATTCATCTTTGATGTTTTCCGTTTATGAGGTTTAAAAAGTACATAAATAAACACCTTTTTCAATCGACCAAAGCTAGGCCACGAAAAGTACAATTTACACATGCACAAACATCGCTTCTTGATCTTTTGGAATCAGTCTTTTGCTTTTCTTTTAGTATAATTTCCTCGTTTTTGTGTCCTTCAAGTTTATGTTCTTCTTCGGTCAAAACTCTCTTTATTTTTTTCGAAGTTCATCTTTCTCCGTTGTTACTATTTGTATTAATAAAAACTCTGCTATTAGCAAGTAGCATTTTGTTGTTGTTTGTTTGACTTTTTTGTCGATAAATTAAAAGAACAACTTTGCTTTGTTGATCTAGCGCTATTTGGCGCGCGCGTTCCCGCCGAAATGTAACAGCCAATCAGCATCGCGATGGGCGCGGACGTCGGACGTACGCTTGGGATTCCTGTGTGAAAACCATCGAAAATCGACTCGATGGATTACCATTTTTTCTTAAGTATGGTGCTCCGCTCGCGAAGGAGCTCCGCTAATAGAATAAAATTTGTAACACCCTAAAAAAGGTTGACTTCACTTTACTGACGTTTCGAGCTTTAGCCCTTTGTCGGAGTAGTAGTTAGTAGTAGTTACCTGTAGTCTTTTTTTTTTACCTCGACAAAGGGCTAAAGCTCGAAACGTCAGTAAAGTTAAGTCAACATTTTTTACGGTGCTACAGATTTCATTAGATTATCTATCGTTTAAAAACATAAAATGAGTCTATATTTTTTGAGGTTTTTGATATATTTTCGTAAGAATTAAAAGTACAGTAGTGTATTTATATACATAGACAAATATAATCTTTTGATTTCATTCATTTGTTCAACTTGACAGCGGAATTTAAACTCCGCAGATACCACGGATAACAAAACGGATACCATGGTTACCAAAATAAAATATTTAGAATAGCAACATTTATATACTCTTACAAAACCTTTTCAGGTGGTCTGGTTGGAAATGTTTTTAGAATTGGACGCTTTTTACTCGGGATTCCTGTGGAATCACCGATTTTAGGATTCGGCATTGTTATTATTATTTTTGTGGCTAGCTTTAGCTCGAAGAGCTAAAAGCTATCCACTATGTCATGGCGTAGAGTGTGTGTGTGTGTGTAAGTAAACAATAGGCAACCAATCAGAATCGAGTTTGACCCTCCCCTCCCCCCTTTCATCTCCCTTCGCTACGCAGGCTAAAAATCCAAGATGGCGGACACATGGCAGAAAGCACAGAAAAAAACTACTCAAAAACTATCAAAAAATGCTTATTATGAATAACAAAAGCTTCATCATTGAAGAATGGGACTAAGAGTTTGGTATGTGTGGAGTTTCAAGCTAGCAAATTACCATTTTGAGAAGGTTTTGCATCGATGGTTGTCTGCCTTTACACGATAACGACATGATCCGAACGGACCCGACTAGCGACTAGCCAATTCAAACGTGACCCGAAATCTTCTTCGGCGATTACGACATAATATTGTAAACTGGTAATATGGTAAACTGCAAAAAATTGTTTTCACATATTATAGTTCTTGTTTATATCATTTTTAGAAGAATATTGTTCAACTGAGACATTAATATGTTATTCACAAATGTTCAAATAATTTCTTTATAACAATAAGTTTTTCTATTGCCTTATTACTGTTCTTGTTAATGTCATTTTTGTCAGATTTCTGTAATGACTTCTGAGATATATTAAAAGATGTTTCTGACAATTGTTTAGATTAATACTTATAGCAGTATGTTTGTAAACAAAAACAAAAAAATGTATTTACATATTATAATCACAAGCGTCAGAATCAATACTATCCTTACAAATCATAAAAACACGAATATTTCTAAAAAAAAATGGTATAGTACATAAACTGTGATTGGTCAAAACCATGTGTGAAGAGAGTATCCAAACAGGCTTTACAATTTTCTACAGCTACAAACTCAAATTTGATTTTGCCAGATGGGTAACTTTGGAAAACTATTCTGATAACACTTTTTGTGACAAGCTTGCTCAAAGAGCCAAGCTATCCACTATGTCATGGTGCGTCTTAAAGGTAACAGTGTCTAACATAGAGTAGCTTTATGCATACATGTAGCTAGCCACATGCAGTCATAGACTGCCTTTAATTTTTCGTCGTCGTCGCCAAAATGCCGCGCACGCGCAGTATGGTCGAAGTTCTGAGGTCATTTTCGGCCACCATTTTGCTTTCAACTTCGACAGTACAGTGTTTTAGTAATCAATGTCTTTAAATACGCTCAAATCGCTTGCAAATCTACACACCATTCGCGGTATAGCCACACTAAAAGATGTCGAGCGTTTTCGGAAAGGCCATTTAGAAAGACGCCGCAAATCTATCGTCAAACTGACTATGAAAATGCCTATCGTGAAACTTATCGTGAATTACATGTGAATTATCTATCCAAAAGCTACCTATGTATTCAAAAGCGAATTATATTTACACTTATACAAACTCTAAAACAAGAAAGAGCTCAACTACAGAATGTGAACAAAAGTCTGCCGAAGAAAGAACGAGGATTTCAAGCGAAGAAGATTCAAGACTAGCGACTTGTATTTACATTCAACCATGTAACTCAAAGTAAGGCCGCCTTCTCAAAGATGCCAACTATTCCGGACTTCCCGCCAGTCATCGAGGCCAGCGGATACCATGCGTAAAATAGAAAGTAAACACCGATTCGGGAATCCAAGATAGAATCAAAATCGATTGTACAAAACTAAGTTAAATACGATTCCTTAAGTCAATTTAACACCAAAGGATATTGAAGCAACTATCAAACTGTAATTCTGACACATTTGTGGAGTTCAATGTTATAAAATTGGTCATTTACAAGCGAAAAAACAACGACATGTCGACGATTTGAGGAAAGCCACAGGGAGCCCAAGCTCGCTCAGACCCGCACTCGATGAAACCCATCTTTCTTGCTACGGTTTGCCTTTACTTTAACAGCTATCCCATTAAACTCTATTGTAAAACAAGCTTCATTTTGGTATCAAACATGTCTTAGTTTGCGAAGAATTTCCAAAGTTATCGCATCACAAAGTACTTGAAGTAAGGATTGCAAGTATATGGCGTCTTACGAACGTCAATTCGATTTGGAGCTTTTTCAAAGTTAAAAAGGAAAGGTAAAACCTCGTTCGATCGACAACAAATTACACACAAGCAATGTATGATGTATTTAGTTTATGGAACAGCCACGGTAAATGAGGTAACAAGCTTTGATTTTGAAAAATGATGCTATGAATATCACACTTTTCTTCTTTTTCTTGCAACTTTACAATCTGAAAATTCCTGAATACAGAGCATGTATGGGAAGAAAACAGAAAACTGTCAACTATCGAAAATAAAGGTTTCTATTCAATTAATAAAGCTATGTTTGGTAAAAATCAAATGCTTTAATGTCATACAATATAATATTTCCAGTTAGGTAAATTGACAAATCCTTACCGAGAATTTTATAATTCGAAAAGAACATTGATCCTCTATATATTTCTTTGTAAAATCTGATAAAATTATCTACCGCTTTTATGTTGCATCGCTGACCGTGTGAGTGGGCGCATGGCCGGAATAGTTGGCGATGATCACTTCTTTCATATTAATAATGCTAAGTACCTTGCTTCTTTTATTACTCGGGCTACCTGTTGTTGCTCGAGTCTTAAAATGCAAACGGTTCTTCGTCGTCGTCGTCTTTGTCGTGGTCCTCAAATTGGAGGGTCAGGTCCCAGGCGTTCCTAGTAGTGCATGACAGCGCATGGGCAACGATCGCTGACCGAAGGTTAATACGAACGAATAAATATCGATTATTTTGGATAACATGTGAAGACGAGTCATTGTGAAAATGACGAGTAAATTGTTAGGTCGAACATCGACTCGCGTTTACTCTTTCAACTCTGATCCCAAAGAAAGCAGTATATATTTTGGACTGATGATCGGCGACACATTCCCTATTGTTAGTTGCTGTATAACATGGTTGACACCCGAAATATAGCTTGCATTTGCTATTTTTTTATATATAAATTAAAGACGAGGATATCTTGGCCGGAATGATCCGCCGTTAGCGAAGTCCTTTCTAGCACAAAACAGAAGATGTGTCAACAGAATTGCATTCGCTACGGCATATTATCAAGCACTTACCAACAGAAATCTTGAGATTATTTTGATTAATGAGCTATTTTTGTTCTTCATAATGTCAGAGAACGTGACTTCCTTCACGAAGCCTACAAAGCGAACACCGTCAACATGGCATGAAAACATACAAATCGGCCTGCCTGAAAACCACTCTCAACAGCCCAAATCGCCTCAAAAATTACACAAATTGCTTTAGTAACTATCTATCTTTCTTGTTCTGACGTTCAATTTTCAAGAACAACTTCAAATTTTCGAAGCTTTCGAGTTTTCGAACTCTAGATCGCATTATTCTGAAACTTCGTAGCGGCTCTTTGGGGGAAGGGGACGGGGTGAAATGTCAACACTTTCTAACACAGGCATCCCGGTACATAGAAATATATGTCGATTCATACAGCCCCCAAAAAAACACAAATGCCTCAAGAACTGTCGATCTTTATTTTCGTGACGTTTATTTCTCAAAAGGTTCTTGCAATAATAATGTTTCTGAGACTTAGTTTTCATTTTCTCAATAACAACATGATGAAATTTAGGATAAGGACATTTCTCATTAAAATAACCTAAAATTAAATGATTATTTGTTTATTTTTGTGCACATTTCAAACATTTTGTTAACATTAATCAACCAATTTAGTCCTTCTTCGCATTTTCCTATTAGTGCCTCAGGATAGCTTTGTGTAAATATGTGAATTTATGAAACATTTTTAATGCTGTTTTAAACTACCAACCAATGCATCAAAACACGAAGCGGGTTAAAATGCCTAAAATAAAACACAACTCTGGCTCTGTCATCTCCTTGGATATAATAACGTTTTCCTATTTGTGTTTCAGGATAGGTTTCTATACGTATAATATGCCTGCGTTAGAGCGTTATCAGTTTGCTCGTGACCAACTGAATTTGCATCAGTTAGTTTCTATGTATACAGTGGTACCTCTATTAAGCAGTGACCCTCGGGACTTTCCAAAGTGGCCTCTTAATAGAGGTTGGCTGATGAATACAGGTATAGAAAAGGTATATGAATAGATTTGGGACCTTTTATTGTGACCGCCTAATAGAGGGTGACCGCTTAATAGAGGTACCACTATATATGTATTGTGCATGATCTATGTATGATACATTATGAATTTCAATCCCTCAGAATCCCTTCTGTTCAGTAGCCCGAGTAATCGCTCACAGAGCGTCTAGTTATTTCTAATTCAAGGATGTATTTTCTGTTTTCCCTATTTGATATTGGTCTTTATTAGGGTACAAAACAGTCAACTTCTTCGACTGCTACACTAAAACTAGTGTCATTTCATCGTTCAGTGATTGTGATATATTAGATAAAACTAGTCGTATGAAGACAGAAGTACGTACGCTTGGCATAAATGACCTCAAAATCGCTCATCAGAAACGTCCTTAAAACTTGGAAATCCTATTAACTTTATGATTTGAAGTCCAAACAAGCTATAATTTTCACAGCACATTAAAGATATGACAATTTATAAAATGTTATATTTTGATGATACTCTGACGTTTCTATGACGTCACATATTACATTTCCTTTTATGGTTATTTCTTATGCTTTATCGAATTACGGATAATTCTTGTTGATCTGAATAGGTATAGTGAGAGAAATATTTAGCCGTTAATTGGAACTCGCAATGACGTTTCTAACTAGAGTTATAAAGGATTATACCTTTTTGTGACGTCATAATATGTGACGTCATATTGAATTATAATATCATCTTAAAAATGGTAAAAAGACGCATCCACTCGATGGAAATTTTCGAAGAGCAATAAACAAGTGTTGTTATTAAAAAAAAGTTTCAAAATTGTTATTTGGTAGGCTTATATAAGCATTTTAGAACTTGTGTGACGTCATAGTGACGTATGCAATTTTTCTTGCCTTAATATCTACGTCTAGGATTGAAAATTTAAAAAACAAAAATCAACAAGTTTTAGATCAACACTGGTGTAGTTTATGTACGAATTTTCATGCAACATTGATAAGAACTCGAAAAAATGTACCAAGCGATATTTTTGCCAAAGCTTTTTAAAGAAAGTTTCCCGCCAAAAAATTGCGGGAAAATAAGGAAATTTAATAATTTGATTACTTTTGACTGAATTGTCCAATCGAAAAACGGTTTTCGAATTCATGTTAGCTATATCAAGAACTGTCATACAGTGCAGTCTTACGACGTTTGAATCAATTTGAAATTATATCAAATACCATTGGAAAACGAAGTTTTATCGAAGTTTATCATAGCAATAACGCTAAAAATTATAAAATTGAGTTTGTGTTATTAATCCCTATATTCCTGCCAAGTTTGATGAAAGTCCAACTTCAAATTTTTAAAATACGCCCTAATGAGCGATTTTGAGGTCATTTATGCCAAGCTCTATAAAAACCAAATATTTACTAAGCAATAGTTTGTATTTGGTCACTATATTTATTTAGTATCATTAAGGTATCAGGGGACAAAATGTTTGAAGAAAATGGACATTTCTCGAAGAAAGCATGAAGTGATTATTCAATGTCTTTTCCATTGTTTAACAAAAACAAAATTGGCTTTGCTTTTTTTCTTCGCGAGCTATTCGTAAAAAAGATATATTGCGTGACACACTAAACATGACAAAGCGATGACAGGACCTGATCAAACCTACCCATGCATGGCAAGGTCAAACATTGATAACGCCGTTCAGCGTTGCTATATAGTATTTCCTTTGAAAAGTATCTATAAAATTAATTTCTGTACTTAATTCAACATATTCGATAATAGTTTATAGTTATCCATGCCTGGTAAAAGAAAAACTGGTTCTTTAACCCCAAAAAAGCGAAGAAAGCGAACGTCAACAAAAGCTTTAGAAGTCGAACGAAAGAAGCAATAGACTATTATCGAATTTCACTGCTTTGTCTTAGGCGTCGCTGTTAATCCGGATTAGTAAACATTACGTAAAGTACACGGAAAACAAATTGGGCTTTATCTCGCGTTGAGATTTTAGAATATTTACCGAATTTGGAAAGTTACCTGCCCCGCAGTTTTTAACCAATCGGCAAACAAACTAGTCAGACCGCTAGACATAATATTGAACTCCTAAAACGTGTTTTTGTTTTTTGATTTATTGTTTTGATCAAAAGTCATGATTGATAAACTATAAGAAACCCTACAAGTTTAATACCTTTACTTTGAAAATTAATAAAAAAATAACCAAGCGCTGAATAAAAAAAAATGAGGCACGTTATTGTAGTTTGACATGTTTAGATTCTGATTAGCGATCAATCAAATCCGTACAATAGAAACAGCGGGGCAGGTAACTCTTTGATCTCAGCGAGTCGTGTCGCGGGAAAATCATAATAACTTCAAAACTTTTTTTAATTTTTACAAATTCGATTTCAATATCGTAATCTTTGTTCTTTTAGCTTTAAGAATATATATACTTTATTACGAATATTTTAAAAGCTGTACGTACTACGCGACTTTCAAAAAGACATATCGATTTTGTCCCCTGATACCTTAAACCAGAGTCAATAAAGGGCACATACAAATGGTTGTGACCATATTTTTGTTTTGTGTTCTTTGATTATGCTTGACTGACCTGACCAAACATACTCATTGGCTGATTGTTGGTAAGAATTCTAATAATACAAAAGAAAACCATACCTCATTACAACTGTCCTTGTCTTGGACAGTGACTAATGGTCACAAAAATAAAAATTGTTACACATACAGTAGCAATTTGATTCTATATCATGAATTTAGTGTTTTTGCTCTAGTATGCTTGGGGTCTTTGAGTTAACATACAATCTGAGCTTACCAGTATATTCATACATGATAACATGGACCGTTTCTGCAAGTTTATATCCAGTCATTGGCATAATACAAGATGACAATAGCCTGCAATGCCGGCGGTCTGCCGGGTTGCAGGGAAGAGAAAAGGAAAGACTGTGATATTTTCCTTTTTTTCTTTCCCTTTTTCTTCTCTCCCTAATTAAGCAGACTGCCGGCAACTCAGGCTAAGATGACAAGCATGGAACAGTTCAGTGTAAACTAAGAAATAATTATTATATTCACTGAAATAGTGTGTTATCTTTTCCAGCCATTTAATCTGCAAAAGAAAAAGAAAAATTTAAACTACATCATCATCATTTAACTTAATTTACATTTGTAAGAAAGATTTTATAAGTAATTTCTAACACTCACATTAAGCTAAAAATGTATATCCTTATTTTCAATCATTTGAAATAATGTTATACATTATTATTTATGTTATTATATTGTATTATTATAATTCAGTCAGCTTTGATGTGAAAAATGGAGAGCAGAAACACTGCACTGTATCAAACTCTACTAACAACAATAATTGATTATGAAGACAAACAATCAATATATCAGTTGAAAAAGAGGGTACAGGTGTTTATTAGTTTCAGAGCATTTTTACATAGCTATTTCAAAATACACATATATACGATCTTTAATAAATGAATGCAATAAGCTCATTGAATCAGCATAAACATTCATGTTAAGTTTCAAAAGCAAGATAGTTAAGAGAAGCAGTCCGTAATTATCGCCTATGGCGTGCAGAACGCAAAAAATCAAAATTGCTCAAACTTTGTCAAAATGAAGGATTAGTAGCCCTAATAACATAAAAAAGTTATTAGCTTAATTAGAAAAATATTTTTAGCAAGAAGTTGGAATTTGTATTTTCTTGCAAAACCAGCCTATTTTCGAATAGATTTACGTTGCTTCAGATTGACCTTGTTTTTGTTGCTAACTAAATTGTCATGCAATTTTCCGCTTATCCATCGTCAAATATAGATAATAAAGTAACACTAGCAATCGTTAGAATGAAATTTAATATGAGTTTAAATATTTTAACGATTTTTCAACGTTTGTTTTGGCACGCTGTAGAGTGTGTTTAGTTAAAGTCCGTATATCTTCAAGAGTTTGAGCGATGAAATGAAAGGTCAAATTGCTCAAAAACTCATTGTTTACATAACGCGGTGTAATCAATGAGCCGCTTCAAACGATCGCAGTTCATTTAATACTTTTCTAAAGTGCAAGATTTATAAAAAACAATGTAAACTGTTTTATATCCGCTAAAGTTTGTGGCTTTCTTGCCATTTTTAACGTAGTAATGATCACATTTTAGAGGTCAAACCGTCATAGTTGCACGCTGTGTGGTCATAGTGTGTTTACCTTTTCATGGGAAATCTTCTTTAGACGATCTTGTGTGCTCATCCAATCGACTTTAGACATACTGTAAATGTACGAGGTTTTCACTGAATGGTTTTGATATACTGTTCCAATAATAAAAGCGTTCGTTCTAAGTTTGTTTGAAAGTCAACGTTTATAACATGAGAGATCGATAATACTGATTCCGGCCAGACTGCACAATGGATTGTAGATTGCGTGACAGACAGGAAGCCCAATCGCAAAGTAATGAGCCAAAGAAAAACTTATTCTCCCAAGTAGCTGCGGTTGGCTTGGCTTTAGAATACCCCGACACTTTTTAGACCACAGTATAGACCTGTCACCGTAATCCGCAGTGACTGCGGACCGCGGTTACAATTTAGTTGTATATCTTTATTTCACTTTCTCTCCCTTTCTTCTCTCCCCCCTCCCCCCCTTTCTCTCCCCTCCCCTCCCCCTTTCCCCCAGAGAGCCAGGCTACGCAGGCTAAAGTTGCTCCCTGCGGTTTGTTTTGTGAGGAAATAAAAAGAAAGCCTGGATTTAGTGTAAAATGTTACTGCAGCTGCACATTGCAACAGTGTTTTCTAACAGTTCAATGTATGGAGCTTTTCTGTGGACCTTTATATCTGGGCAATCCAGATCAAAATATTCGCATATTGTGCGAAGCAATACAACGCTGAGCTTCGTCAAGCTAGAGGATTTACTAATTTGCAAATATCATAAGTGTCATAGAGGATGGGATGAATTAACTGACAATCTTGAATTATGGCTGAACGTGTGTAGGTGTAAGTATTTTCTTCTTCTGCGGTTATATGGTCTGCCTCGTCGTCTTCATTTCCAGGTGTTTGCGGTAAAGCACCTTTCTTTAGTTTTGATGCAAGTCTTGAAAAGTATGAGCTGATTTGCTGGGCTGTTAAAAAATCACTACTCACTCACGTACTCCATTGTGGTCTTTGGCATATCTCATATCATCTTTTATAGTTATTTAAATGATGTAGCAATTTGTTAACTTCCTAAGCTATATATAATGTGTATATACCCTATGTATATTAAAATGTGTGACAATAAAGATATCTTAGTTAATTATATCAGTTTTATTAGACACCATTGATTCCATGAGAAAGAGCACATCGAAATGAGTGATTTTTCAAAATTTCGTGTAGTAATTTAGTAACATAAAATGATAAAAAGCAACAGCTGTTGAATTTACAAAGATTTGAAAGAAAGAGCTGATAACTCTGCAGTGTTACAATATATGACAACAGAACTCCAATTAGAACAGAATTACTAATTTACACGTGCTCTTTCTTTAATGAAAAAATATTGAAATAATGTATTGTTCGTGGTGCTCGTTCCCAGTCCTTTCTCTTTTTGCATAGGGTCCTAATACCTTATCAATTTGCGAAAAGCTACTGATGGAAATTTAGTTAAAAAAAAAACACTATGAAACCCTATGTGCTCTTCGCTTTAAAAGAGCTTACAAAGTAAGTAATAATAAATGACGATCAGATAACACGAGGAATCATAAGTTTATGCGAGTTCAACAGCGTCATTTGCGCGGTGCTAGACATTATAGTCAATAAAAAAATTCTTAGACTTGCATGTATCTGTTGCATAGACTTACCAGTGCTTGCAAAGACAAGTTGTGCTTCAGTTATCAGTGTTGGTACATTAGTCCAGCTGCTAACGACCAAAAATATATCAAATTGTTCGTTTTGTGATAAAAGCATGAAACTTGGCCAGATTACTAACTTCACCAAGGCGATCATTATGTGATATAGGGTCATTCGAAATAGGCGCTCGAAACCGAGTAATGCGCATGCCCCTAAATAGGTGTGCATGGAAACGAGGCTTTATCAAAATATTTAATTTCATTTTAGATTGTTAAGGCCCGAGCAAACGCACGCAACATTGTTGGCCAACATTGTTGCGATACGGTTTGTTGAATACGAGAACAAAAGAAATGTTGGATGAGTTTCATCAAACATCATCCAACAGGGTGTTTAAACGGGCCCAACATGTTGGAGCAACATGTTGCGTGCGTTTGCACGGGCCTTTAATCTTGATCTATATTGAAGTATCTTCACTGAAATGTGCAGTAGTGTGAAATGGAGACTTGACCGCAACCGTGAAATTTATTCAAAAATGGGAATTGAAAAAATGGTGGGGAAATTATTTTTGGCGCGAATTTGGTCGACTATTTTTAGCACTCAGACCAAGTATTTTTACAAATGACGGGGAAATTGTTGTGGCGCGAACTTTCAGACAATGCCGAGAGAGTTGACCGCCAACCGTGTCATTTATGTGTAGCCGATATTTTTAGCGTTAGGGTTGAATGATGATGATCGATTAATTATTTTTAGCAATGAAAGGCATGAAATATTATGTGATCTTATAACTCCGTCTCTTTTATGATTCTGAAAGAACAGATCATGTCTATGTTGAACTTGTTTGATTGGCTGTGTGCCGCCTTGTCAATCCAGGTCGAAAAGAAAAGACAGTTATCAATATCGTGCTAAGTATAACAATAAAACATTCTCTTAATAACGTGCAGACCCCGAAGAGATAATCTCTCCATCCGGATTCGAATTGACGACACATGATAGATCTGCAGTCTTTAACCACTGGGGAAATAGGTGTCGAAGGAACGGTTTTATTTTAGATGATATCTAGAGTTAGAGATATAAATTTACACCGATGTTTATTGAACTGTACGAAACCACTCAAATGGATAAAAAGTAATTTTATTCAGATTTTCAATCATTACAATTCAACTTGATTATTTTCGGATTCTTTGTCATCAACGAATTTCAATTTAATGAATTTTAAAGAAAGTTGGTGAACTACACCGCAGTCCTGACAACGACATGAAAACTTGACTTTTGTGGTATGGGTATTCGATTTGTTTCCTTTTTGCGTAGTAGGCACATGCGATTCTAAAGCGCATTTAATTTTTTTTGTCAACAAGCCATAATTTGTAATTATTGCAAACAAACGAACTTGAGACTTGATGTGGTGAGGAAACTAGTGAGAAAAAAAGGTCGAGGAACCTGAAAATTATTTATCGTGAAACAGTAAGTCAAAGTATGTATGGTTAATATTGTTTGCTGGTTTCAAAGCTGCAGTGTTTGGTATCTTCTAAAGAAGTTCAAAAAGATAGGACAGAAAAACAGGTAGTTTGTTTGCCGTTTATTGACTTGTTATAAACCTAACAGAACCTTAGATAGAGTGTATTAGCTAGCGACCTCTTTTTAAAAGAACCATTCAACCATGCGAATCGAAAAGTAAACTCATCAGTAAATGATGAAATTAATCTGCAGTGTCTCACAGATTTATGTAATATATTTCTACAACTTATATCAATAACAGACTGCAGTGTGATAGTGGTATATCAGTATACTAAAGTACATTTCATAATACCACTATATAGTTGTTTACGACGATCATACGTATTAATTATCGAATCTAGACATATTAAGTTTATATGTTAATACTAAAACAAACTCACAGCAGAGCTTATACATATTTCGATCAATATCAAACATACCTTAAACCAAGTCAGCTTGCATCGAGAAATAGCCGTTTGTGGTCAAAATATTTGATAAAATTTGATTATGTAGTAGCAATGCTCGCCAAGTTTCCACCTGTGGTGTTCTACTTCGCTAAACTTCTGAATATGGGTGTTGGCTTTGCGTCACGTCATAGTTGACAAAAACTTTGTTCTTCTTTGTTCTAATAAAATAAGTACTTATTGACTGAGTAAGAGGGCCGTACGGGAAAATATTTGGCTCGCGGTCATGACGTATGGACCGAGCGCATATGACCCATTTTTTAAAATTTAGTTTGATTGATTGAGGAAGCCATTTCGAGTAGCGGGTCCGTACGTGTTTGTACGGACCAGGTGAAAAAGCTGTAAGGGGACCCCGTCACGTGACTTTTTTCGATGGTTTTCTTAAGAGCGCGCGCCGGGCAAAATACGGGTCATATGATAACAGTGGTTAAAAATATATTGTATGTCCACCTATATAGCAAAGTCAATTCTATAGAAAATTTTCCAGTGTATTGGTAAAGTAAATTTCACTGATATTATTCTTATAACCTATTAACTGTCATAAAATATGCTAAAATAATAGTTGCGTCTCCCTTTATTTTAATCAAAAAATCACACAAATATAAAATCTCAGTCACGTGACCAATCACGTGACGACTTTCGGGGCAAAAGCTAACACATTAACTTACCTGTAACACATTTCAGTTAAGATACTTCAATATAGATGAAGATTAGATCAGTTAAATTAAATATTTTGGTGAAGCCTCGCTTCCATGCACATCTATTTTAGGGCATGCGCAGTACTCGGTTTCGAGCGTCTATTTCGAATGGCCCCATATCACAAAATGATCGCCTTGGTGAAGTTAGTAATTTGATCAAGTTTCATGCTTTTATCACAAAACGAACATTTTTGATCGTTAGCAGCCGGACTATTTAGTGCTTTGCTCTATAATTTTTTTTTTTAATTTCATGTTGAAATTGTGCTAAACTTATACTATGTTTCTGCATGTACTGTATTATTAAGGTTATATACAAAACCAATAGAAATACTAATAATGCTTTTTGAAATTGTGCTTGGCATATAGTATAACACCAAGAATTCCTTTGAAGCTGTTTGTATTCTGGCTTGTGTTGATGCATGACAGATAGCTATAATGCTTTGAGGGCTTTCACTGTATAATACAAAGGCAGCTTTCAAAATGATAATAAATCTGAGCGAAAGGTGCTTTTGTTTTTTTAATATTTGTTGTGAGTTCATAATAAGAATACCTTTTGGTTTATAATAGCTATTTATTACAATTTCAATTTTGACATATATTCATTATTGATTTAAGGTACTTTGGTAACTTAGGTTGATACTTTGGTATTCAAGATACATATTTAAATATATTGAATTGTTCTCTCTACTATGAAAGTCTCTAGTGGTAAAATGCTTGTTTGAAATTTGGACAATCATTTTACTTTAAATTGGTGATGTGGTACAAAAAAGAAATTCCTAGGCCAAATTTTCAAATATGTACATTTTAACCACTCCAGAGATTTTCATAGTATATTTTCATGCATCTAGGAACAAGAAAACAATCCCCCAAATATCAACTTTTGTGCAAGTTGAATATCTTGAGAACACTTCTTATAATAATTAGTAGTCTTGATAAATTGTGCTTCATTGATTGAAGAGAATTGCAAATTTACTGAATTTTGACTTTAAAACATAAATTGACTGACAATAAAATAAGCATGTTGTACCTTTTTAGTTATGATTGGGAAACTGGTATCATGTTACATTCAAAACAGCAGTTAAGGTGCAGGGCGCAAACAAGTTTGATAGAGCAACAACACTATTCATGAAATAAAATATATTTGCAACTTTATAATAGTTCTTATGTAGTCACTATTAGTCACTATCAAAGATAAGACATTTTTAAAAGTTGCAATGAGGTTTTGTTTTCTTTTGTATTTGATATTTCTGGTTGAGCGATAGTCATTAAATAGAAACTGTTACTTAGTTATTATTATTTTTTTTTTGCTCTAGAAAAACCAAATATTTACTAAGCAATAGTTTGTATTTGGTCACTATATTTATTTAGTATCATTAAGGTATCAGGGGACAAAATGTTTGAAGAAAATGGACATTTCTCGAAGAAAGCATGAATTGATTATTCAATGTCTTTTCCATTGTTTAACAAAAACAAAATTGGCTTTGCTTTTTTTCTTCGCGAGCTATTCGTAAAAAAAGATATATTGCGTGACACACTAAACATGACAAAGCGATGACAGGACCTGATCAAACCTACCCATGCATGGCAAGGTCAAACATTGATAACGCCGTTCAGCGTTGCTATATAGTATTTCCTTTGAAAAGTATCTATAAAATTAATTTCTGTACTTAATTCAACATATTCGATAATAGTTTATAGTTATCCATGCCTGGTAAAAGAAAAACTGGTTCTTTAACCCCAAAAAAGCGAAGAAAGCGAACGTCAACAAAAGCTTTAGAAGTCGAACGAAAGAAGCAATAGACTATTATCGAATTTCACTGCTTTGTCTTAGGCGTCGCTGTTAATCCGGATTAGTAAACATTACGTAAAGTACACGGAAAACAAATTGGGCTTTATCTCGCGTTGAGATTTTAGAATATTTACCGAATTTGGAAAGTTACCTGCCCCGCAGTTTTTAACCAATCGGCAAACAAACTAGTCAGACCGCTAGACATAATATTGAACTCCTAAAACGTGTTTTTGTTTTTTGATTTATTGTTTTGATCAAAAGTCATGATTGATAAACTATAAGAAACCCTACAAGTTTAATACCTTTACTTTGAAAATTAATAAAAAAATAACCAAGCGCTGAATAAAAAAAAATGAGGCACGTTATTGTAGTTTGACATGTTTAGATTCTGATTAGCGATCAATCAAATCCGTACAATAGAAACAGCGGGGCAGGTAACTCTTTGATCTCAGCGAGTCGTGTCGCGGGAAAATCATAATAACTTCAAAACTTTTTTTAATTTTTACAAATTCGATTTCAATATCGTAATCTTTGTTCTTTTAGCTTTAAGAATATATATACTTTATTACGAATATTTTAAAAGCTGTACGTACTACGCGACTTTCAAAAAGACATATCGATTTTGTCCCCTGATACCTTAAACCAGAGTCAATAAAGGGCACATACAAATGGTTGTGACCATATTTTTGTTTTGTGTTCTTTGATTATGCTTGACTGACCTGACCAAACATACTCATTGGCTGATTGTTGGTAAGAATTCTAATAATACAAAAGAAAACCATACCTCATTACAACTGTCCTTGTCTTGGACAGTGACTAATGGTCACAAAAATAAAAATTGTTACACATACAGTAGCAATTTGATTCTATATCATGAATTTAGTGTTTTTGCTCTAGTATGCTTGGGGTCTTTGAGTTAACATACAATCTGAGCTTACCAGTATATTCATACATGATAACATGGACCGTTTCTGCAAGTTTATATCCAGTCATTGGCATAATACAAGATGACAATAGCCTGCAATGCCGGCGGTCTGCCGGGTTGCAGGGAAGAGAAAAGGAAAGACTGTGATATTTTCCTTTTTTTTCTTTCCCTTTTTCTTCTCTCCCTAATTAAGCAGACTGCCGGCAACTCAGGCTAAGATGACAAGCATGGAACAGTTCAGTGTAAACTAAGAAATAATTATTATATTCACTGAAATAGTGTGTTATCTTTTCCAGCCATTTAATCTGCAAAAGAAAAAGAAAAATTTAAACTACATCATCATCGTTTAACTTAATTTACATTTGTAAGAAAGATTTTATAAGTAATTTCTAACACTCACATTAAGCTAAAAATGTATATCCTTATTTTCAATCATTTGAAATAATGTTATACATTATTATTTATGTTATTATATTGTATTATTATAATTCAGTAAGCTTTGATGTGAAAAATGGAGAGCAGAAACACTGCACTGTATCAAATTCTACTAACAACAATAATTGATTATGAAGACAAACAATCAATATATCAGTTGAAAAAGTGGGTACAGGTGTTTATTAGTTTCAGAGCATTTTTACATAGCTATTTCAAAATACACATATATACGATCTTTAATAAATGAATGCAATTAGCTCATTGAATCAGCATAAACATTCATGTTAAGTTTCAAAAGCAAGATAGTTAAGAGAAGCAGTCCGTAATTATCGCCTATGGCGTGCAGAACGCAAAAAATCAAAATTGCTCAAACTTTGTCAAAATGAAGGATTAGTAGCCCTAATAACATAAAAAAGTTATTAGCTTAATTAGAAAAATATTTTTAGCAAGAAGTTGGAATTTGTATTTTCTTGCAAAACCAGCCTATTTTCGTTGCTTCAGATTGACCTTGTTTTTGTTGCTAACTAAATTGTCATGCAATTTTCCGCTTATCCATCGTCAAATATAGATAATAAAGTAACACTAGCAATCGTTAGAATGAAATTTAATATGAGTTTAAATATTTTAACGATTTTTCAACGTTTGTTTTGGCACGCTGTAGAGTGTGTTTAGTTAAAGTCCGTATATCTTCAAGAGTTTGAGCGATGAAATGAAAGGTCAAATTGCTCAAAAACTCATTGTTTACATAACGCGGTGTAATCAATGAGCCGCTTCAAACGATCGCAGTTCATTTAATACTTTTCTAAAGTGCAAGATTTATAAAAAACAATGTAAACTGTTTTATATCCGCTAAAGTTTGTGGCTTTCTTGCCATTTTTAACGTAGTAATGATCACATTTTAGAGGTCAAACCGTCATAGTTGCACGCTGTGTGGTCATAGTGTGTTTACCTTTTCATGGGAAATCTTCTTTAGACGATCTTGTGTGCTCATCCAATCGACTTTAGACATACTGTAAATGTACGAGGTTTTCACTGAATGGTTTTGATATACTGTTCCAATAATAAAAGCGTTCGTTCTAAGTTTGTTTGAAAGTCAACGTTTATAACATGAGAGATCGATAATACTGATTCCGGCCAGACTGTACAATAGATTGTAGATTGCGTGACAGACAGGAAGCCCAATCGCAAAGTAATGAGCCAAAGAAAAACTTATTCTCCCAAGTAGCTGCGGTTGGCTTGGCTTTAGAATACCCCGACACTTTTTAGACCACAGTATAGACCTGTCACCGTAATCCGCAGTGACTGCGGACCGCGGTTACAATTTAGTTGTATATCTTTATTTCACTTTCTCTCCCTTTCTTCTCCCCCCCCCCCCTTTCCCTCCCCTCCCCTCCCCCTTTCCCCCAGAGAGCCAGGCTACGCAGGCTAAAGTTGCTCCCTGCGGTTTGTTTTGTGAGGAAATAAAAAGAAAGCCTGGATTTAGTGTAAAATGTTACTGCAGCTGCACATTGCAACAGTGTTTTCTAACAGTTCAATGTATGGAGCTTTTCTGTGGACCTTTATATCTGGGCAATCCAGATCAAAATATTCGCATATTGTGCGAAGCAATACAACGCTGAGCTTCGTCAAGCTAGAGGATTTACTAATTTGCAAATATCATAAGTGTCATAGAGGAAGGGATGAATTAACTGACAATCTTGAATTATGGCTGAACGTGTGTAGGTGTAAGTATTTTCTTCTTCTGCGGCTATATGGTCTGCCTCGTCGTCTTCATTTCCAGGTGTTTGCGGTAAAGTACCTTTCTTTAGTTTTGATGCAAGTCTTGAAAAGTATGAGCTGATTTGCTGGGCTGTTAAAAAATCACTACTCACTCACGTACTCCATTGTGGTCTTTGGCATATCTCATATCATCTTTTATAGTTATTTAAATGATGTAGCAATTTGTTAACTTCCTAAGCTATATATAATGTGTATATACCCTATGTATATTAAAATGTGTGACAATAAAGATATCTTAGTTAATTATATCAGTTTTATTAGACACCATTGATTCCATGAGAAAGAGCACATCGAAATGAGTGATTTTTCAAAATTTCGTGTAGTAATTTAGTAACATAAAATGATAAAAAGCAACAGCTGTTGAATTTACAAAGATTTGAAAGAAAGAGCTTGACTTGAAAATTGAACTTTGGGGTGACGAACCTCGTTTTTATTTTTTGTTACATTTCGAATGCTGATAACTCTGCAGTGTTACAATATATGACAACAGAACTCCAATTAGAACAGAATTACTAATTTAGACGTGCTCTTTCTTTAATGGAAAAATATTGAAATAATGTATTGTTCGTGGTGCTCGTTCCCAGTCCTTTCTCTTTTTGCATAGGGTCCTAATACCTTATCAATTTGCGAAAAGCTACTGATGGAAATTTAGTTAAAAAAAACACTATGAAACCCTATGTGCTCTTCGCTTTAAAAGAGCTTACAAAGTAAGTAATAATAAATGACGATCAGATAACACGAGGAATCATAAGTTTATGCGAGTTCAACAGCGTCATTTGCGCGGTGCTAGACATTATAGTCAATAAAAAAATTCTTAGACTTGCATGTATCTGTTGCATAGACTTACCAGTTCTTGCAAAGACAAGTTGTGCTTCAGTAATCAGTGTTGCGTCATGTACATTGTGAGATGTCTCTTAATGTTTCTCCGACAATCAGAGACAGTCACACACTCTGCGTTTCCTGGATCATCTATACTTGATCCACTATCACTACCTGCAGCAAAAACACTGCATCGAGCCATAGCTCCAGCACGATTAAACGACTGAAAGGATTTTGAATTAACGCCGTTAGTCTTACAATATCATATAGGTTCACATGCTACAATCTTCACCAAAAACTTTAAAAAAAAAACTAAAAACTAAAAAAGCACAAACGCGATTGGGCTACCTGTCTGTCACGCAATCTACATTGTTTTAATAGTCCAGCTGGACTTAGAGCTGGACTGGTGTTATCGATCTATCGTATTATAAACGTTTACCTTCAGACAAACTTTCTATATTTAGAAGAGTATATCAAAACCATTCAATGAAAACCTCGTACATTTATAGAATGTCTAAAGTCGATTGGATGAGCACACAAGATCGTCTAAGGAAGATTTCCCATGAAAAGGTAAACACACTATGATCTGACACAGCGTGTAACTATAACGGTTTGACCTCTAAAATGTTATCATTACTACGTTAAAAATGGCAAGAAAGCCTCAAACTTTAGCAGATATAAAACAGTTTACATTGTTTCTTATAAATCTTGCACTTTAGAAAAGTATTAAATGAACTGCGATCGTTTGAATCGGACTCATTGATTACACTGCGTTATGTAAACAATGAGTTTTTGGGCAATTTGACCTTTCATTTCATCGCTCAAACTCTTCAAATTTTGAGTGGCCCAAAAATTTTATTTTACACATCGAAAGAACAATTATTGCTCTAAACGTGGATGCTGTTTTCATGGTTCAATTCGAGGTATCAGTGAAGATATACGGACTTTAACTAAACACACTCTACAGCGTGCCAAAACAAGCGACAGGTTCAAAAATCGTTAAAATATTTAAACTCATATTAAATTTCATTCTAACGATTGCTAGTGTTACTTTATTATCTATATTTGACGATGGATAGGCGGGAAATTGCATGACAATTTAGTTAGCAACAAAAACAAGGTCAATCTGAAGCAACGTAAATCTATGCGAAAATAGGCTGGTTTTGCAAGAAAATACAAATTCCAACTTCTTGCTAAAAATATTTTTCTAATTAAGCTAATAACTTTTTTATGTTATCAGGGCTACTATTACCTCATTTTGACAAAGTTTGAGCAATTTTGATTTTTTGCGTTCTGCACGCCATATGCGATAATTAATTAATTCTTCGATAATTGTAAAAGCACTAAACTTCAATGAAAATACATTTACTAACCTGCAAAGTTGTTTCTGTCGGGTTCGCTGTTCAGGATCGTTTCGATTCGAGTAGTGGATTCCTTGTAGTTCGTGAGATCAGCATTCAAATCGATTGATGAGACCAACCACAAAGCCAAACGGACAGAAACTCTACAGATCCGAAGATTATCATGTGCTTGCATAAACCTCCTATTCTGGATTAAAAATACTGATCTATTGTGCTTTTACGTTCGTGTACTTGTAAAAAATCTGCATATCAACAGCACTTGACCAACATCACAGTTCATCACGAAACTGGCTAGAAAAGCAGTATTTCCATCGAATCTGATCAAACAATTTAGCTATAGTGAAGTATTGGATACTATCAAATATCAAAGAACTCTAACTAGTAAAAAAACGTTTAGCAATGCGAAGAAAATTGAATGTTTTTGTTCTAACAGCCGAGCTCAACAATCGTCGCAATTTTGAATCGAGACGTCGTGACGTCACAAATGAGTGATCCCTCAGCAGGCCTTTTTCCTGGAGACACCACCTCCCTCCTGGACGCAGCATACACGCCCCCTAAACTGCTCTGGACCCAAAGCACGAGTGATGTTAGCCGCTGACCACAAGTATTGTCTCGGTTCTAACTTAGCCTAAAATTACATTTAACTACACAAAGCTCCTGTTCCCCTCTTCTGTGATTGGCGGAACACGACCTGCGTGTGACCGGCATATGTTTTGGTTCAGCGGTATTCAAGAATCAAGTAAATACGGTTGTTCTCCATTGACAAAGACAAGTGGATTCACGTTCAGGAAAAGTTAAAAAGGGGGGAAAATGCCGGATAAAGCATGTTCAAGATTTTTCGAAATTTTACTGATTTTGAAAAAACTCTATGCATGCATGCATGAATATGGCCGTAAATTTGTCGTATTTTCTCTGCTCACTTCGATCGCTCTTCTCTTAATCAAACAAACCCAAAATGAAAAACAAATCACAAAAGAAAGAATACCAAAGTCAGGCTATTAATAATTCAAATTAAACCTTTTAATTGTTTTTTTTTTAGTTCGGCGTCTTTATATTTTGAATTCATTTTGTGTAGGCAGGTTCGGTTTTTGATTGGATTTGAAAATATCCAAAGTATAAACTAAATTAATTTAAAAAAGTCCGTTCCAATTTATCTATGATTTCGAAGCTGTACATGTCTTAAAGGTAACAATTTTAAAATATTTGCAGTTTAGATTTGGCATGGCCCCTGCACAAGAACGATTTACATTTACATACTTTTGTCGTAAGAAAAAATTAAAGTGGGAGCTCCGCTATTAGGTGGTACTTAATTTGTATATTATTATCATTTAACTATAATGTGTTTAACAATATTACTATGTATAAGTTAGTTTGTTGTAACTTTCTTCGCACTTTTTCAATTTATACACTGAAATAAATATCTTAGCTTCTTGCTTATGTTATCGGGTTTGTTTTCCATATGATTGAACTTGAAAAAGAAGATTTGACCATTAGAGCGAAAAAACTGCTAAAGCATCTAAGCAGTTACAATCTAGTTGTTTCATTTATAGTGGACTATAACTTAATCAGAAACATTAAATACAAAGATTCACACATTATAAATGCCTTTACGCACATTTCAAAACTTATATACACCGAATCGAAATATTCACGCGTTCAAGGTGGCCAAAAGGACACCTGAAATCGACAAGGTTTGACTAACTTTTCTATTTCAACCTCAAAATTCTTGAAACTTCGCAAAAATACACAGGTCAATGTTCTTTACAACTTGTTCTTTTTATTTTTTATTTTCTTTTCTTTTTTTTGGCGGGAAAATGACGCCATAAGTTTGGCGCCAAAATTTCAAGTTAATTCTATGACCAAAATGACCACATCATTCGAAAGATCTTTCTGAAAGGATCTATAATTTTAAAGAAAATTCATATTTTGCTCAATAAAATCAAAAGATATGATTTTTTTAAAACTTGTATTTCGGCCATTTTGTTACTAAAAATAGAACAAAATGGCCGAAATCGAAGTATTTAAAAATTCATATATTGTGATTTTATAGCTCAAATTATGTGTTCTCCTCACTTTGTAGATAGTTTCAGAAAGATCTTTCGAATAAAAATATTGAAAGATCATATTATTTTTTTCGCGCGCTTTTAGAATTAAAAGCCCGTGCAAACGCACGCAACATTGTTGGACCAACATGGTTGCTCCAACATGTTGGGCCCGTTTAAACACCCTGTTGGATGATGTTTGATGAAACTCATCCAACATTTCTTTTGTTCTCGTGTTCAACAAACCGTATCGCAACAATGTTGGCCAACATTGTTGTGTGCGTTTGCTCGGGCCTTAAGAGATGCATATGCAGTTTTTTTAAAGGCTTGTGAGTTTTACTTTTTGAAATAACCACTTTTGTGCTTATACTAAAAACAGTCATCCACTTCAGGCTCAGTGAATATCGGTGAATAATAACCTTGACTCCGTCTCGGATATTATTCACCGATATTCACTTCGCATTCGAATTGTACCAACTGGCAAAAAGCTACCCTAGTACGTCGTAGATAGCCTAATAATTAGATCAAAACACATATTTATGGACCAAGGAACAAAAAAAACAATTTATTAACAGGCATACTTTTGAGTGTTATTGTTTTAATCAATTATGCAATGCAGGTTTGTAGCAATTATTTTATATAACAATATAGCCATTAGTTGTTCAAATTGTAAAAATTCTACTGATGAAGGCTAAAGATTTAGCCGAAACGTCTAATTAAAAATCATCAAATTTAGTCAGAGACAACCTAATTCTTTTGTAAAATAGCCATTAGTTGTTCAAATTTATTCAGGTGAAGAAGATTGTTATAGTTATACTTTATACGTTAATACTTTACCGTACGGTTGCTTTATATATCCATTTAACGTATAACGTATTTTTTTCCTGCTGTATCTCTATTTTTATTTAAGTAATATTTATACAACAGCAACATGAAATCAACTGCCTGTGCTTTAGTTTTGGAGCATGTCCCTATTACTATTAAACTAATACTAAGTTTAGGAAATACAATATTATAATAGTTGACAAGTCACTATGTCACCTGAGCTGAGAAGGGAAACTTACATTGGACCAAAACATGCTCATTTGTTTCAATATCTTTGTTACATAAGAAAGACGTGCGTGATGTCGTTGTGTTCAACTAATCAATTAGTCGGCAGGCAATTTTCGCATTTGAACATCAGTTATGGTGTCCTTCAATGTTTTGATTTCAGTGCACAACCTATCTACATTTTCTTGAAGATCTTTAACAACTTGTGAATGAAATTCTTCCATCTTTCTATCTACATTATCTTGACGATCCTTAACAACTCGTGCATTATCTTGAAGATCTTTAACACCCTGCAAAACCTTTTCCAACTTGTCTTCTGTTTGATCCTTATTGAAATATTCTACTGCTATTTCATTAGGACATAACTGAAAGAAAGAAAAAGAAATTTGACTCAGTTTTCATTCGTTCATTTATCTTATCTATTATGCACAAATAATGTCAAACAACACGGCCTCGAGTCGGATTGATCGCTCTTGGCCATAAACGACTACTCTGGTTATTAGAACACTAAAAAATTAGCCTGAGTATCAGGCCCCCTGGGGATGGGGAGGTGGAGGGGGATTGGGGAGAGGGGAGAGGAGAAGGGAGGGCTTGACACAATCCTATATCGAAAGCCGTGTTCGGCGTCCATAATATGGCCGAAACGCTGATATGATTGGACAAGAGAACAAAAGGTCACCAACATGATGTAAGATGATCACAGTCTCGCCACTTAATCTGTTCCGTATTTCATGTAAAGCATTTTTATTATCAACTAATGAATCTTTCAGCTATCAAAAGGCGAATAAAATTGAATGCAAATTTATTTATATTTCTAAGATTGGTAGTAAAATAAAGTTAGAGAGCAGCCAAAAACAGTGTTTCCCTTGACATATATATATCACCCGTCAGTAATCTAATTTCTATTGATAGCCGGTAGGTCATGTTAGAAAGTGCCTAAAAATCAAAAATCAAAAATAATTTATGAAGAAATCATAGTATCTTTACTTATTATCACTCGATCTCATAATTAGAGATGTCAAAGTTTAACATTTCTTGACTCAGGCTTGCTTGTAATAACCGTTGGTAATAAGAGCCAAGGCTTGTTTTGATTCCAACATAAAATATTTTGATCTTTGACCTCAACAATCTCCAAACACTGCGGGCCAGAGACGATTTCAATTGGCTAGTCTTTCTGGTCACGCGTCACAAAGTCCAAAGGGGCGGAACGGCTTTCGATATAGGATTGTGTCAGGCCCTCCCTTCTCCTCTCCCCTCTCTCACTCCGCCTCCCCATCCCCAGAAGGCCTGATTCAAGCCAACAAGATCTATTGATACGTTAGCTATTACGATTAAAACTAACTTGTGACGAATGTCGTAGAATGCACCATATGCTCTACGCTCTATCTTTACATCGGAATTGCCCGGGTTGTTCAACACTTTAACACTTTTTTCAATAAAACAACTGAACCCTTTTTAATCAAAAGTGACAGGCCACAATTCATAAAACTGAATAACTTTGGATTTATATTTTACTAAGCTTTTTGAAAAGCATACGCACTGCTTTTTAGCAATTGCTTCTCAAAAAGATTAGTATAATGTGGGGAATGCAGATTTTGATACCAAATTATTACACTTCGGTGTTCAAAATGCATTAACTGAAACTGAATCAATTATAAAGATAATAAAGATAAAGATTACGAAGATTTCATTGTTTCATTTACCTTGAATAGCAACGTAATTCGTTCCCAGCCAATCCCTATAAACGGATACAAGTCTTTCCCTCCTTTAACTTTAGCATCTCCAATGACTTTACCATTGAGAGTGAACGAGACCGTAAGGATACCATCACGTGACTGATTGAACAGTACCTTACAACCAATCAGATCACCTCTTTTAGCCATTGCACCTGAAACAAAAATTTATATCAATGTATCGCGACCAGCAAATGATGAATTTTATTTGAATTTTGGAATTATCTGATCCATCAATCTGCTGTTTGGTGGCAGAACTGGATCAATAAATTCAATCACGTCAGACATGAGGGTCCTGAAGGGGTAAAATGGGAGCTGGGATTGGCCTTATTTTTGAATGGGAAATGGGATTGGATGCACTGGGACTGGGATTTACAAATAAAAGAAGAATAGAAAATGGGAATGTAATTGAAAACTTGAGCAAAACGATGGTATTATGTGATTTTTGACGTCGGGGACCCTCAAACATTGTTCTAAATTGAAAGAAAATATATTGTAGAGCTTCTCTCATAGAAAAAAAAATCGTTAAAACCGCAACCATAACTATTAGAAAAAATAGGCATCCACAGTTATCAGAAAAAAATAGTTGAATTTGTAAAGCCTTGCATGTTCTAAAAATTTAACAGTCGGAGATTTAACACACAATTCAATATGCAGAACGCACCACATTCTTTTCCATGTTTTTGATTTTGATAATCAAAGATTCTGCCATCGTCAACATGAAATCCTGCAGAGTTGCCTTGCTTTCCTGGGAACTTGTGATTGTCGTGATCATATGGGACAACCCCTATTGCGATAAAGTGACGATCACCAATGTCTTGAACAAGAACCTGTAAGATGCAAAACAAACAAACAAGAGTTAACCACACTGAAAAGTTATGTAGTGAGCTGGTGGATGAAAAATTCGTTTGGCTTGTAAATAGTTTTAGTTATTTCTTTGTTTGTTAATTCTTTGGTTGAGTGGAGCTATAGTTATTTAGTTGGTTGAGTGGATGGATAGTTGTTTAATTGATTGTTTGGTTGGATTTTTGGTTGATTGTTTGGTTGGTTAGTTGATTCGGGTTGGTTGGTTGGTCGGTTGGTTGGTTGGTTTAGTGGATGGATAGTTGGTTGTTTGGTTGGTTGGTTGGTTTATTGGTGGATTTGGTTGGATTACATTACTTCAAAGCCTGGCCAATTATTGGAAAGCTGAGCTCTTAATCGTGCTCCATGATCAAGTACTGGTGATTTCAAGGCACAGTCCAAACACGAACAAGGTACGTAGTTAAGTTGATGACCTTTCACCTCTACACCGGAAGTGTCCCAAATCTAAAACAAAAACAAGTGTTAAAAAAATAAAGTAGCGAGGAGAGGAGAGGAGAGGAGAGGAGAGGAGAGGAGAGGAGAGGAGAGGAGAGGAGAGGAGAGGAGAGGAGAGGAGAGGAGAGGAGAGGAGAGGAGAGGAGAGGAGATTTTGGAAAATGACGAAATTTCCGACTTTGACGCCATTTCGCTAGAAAAGTGAGACGCTGACCCATCATTTTCTTAAGCTTAAATTATCAATTGGCAAAGTTTCAGAAAAATGGCATTTTGGGCCAATCAGCACTAGAGACAAACTCCATGAATATAATTGCTCGACAAATTTAACAAATGTCACATGTAATATGAGCAAACTTTTGCAACTTGTTGCAATTGTTTTGCTCTAGTGGCAAGCCGACGGAACCTTTGAATTGTTCGGCGCAACAAGTTTTTGTTTTTCACGAAAATAAATCCGCACTAGAGAACCCAGGTGTCAGATAAATTGTGACAATCATCTTGACATCTAGAGCAAACTTTGTCTCTAGTGCGGATCGGATCTTACTTTGCATTTTACCACAAACGGCTGTAAGATATTTGTTAGTGGGATTAATTATACATTTTTTATACACTTTTTTAGGAGTACATTACGAATTGGTTTTTGCTGTTTCAAAATCTACTTTACAGATTGAGTTATTTGAGTAAAATCGGCACAAGGCCTAAAACATATTAGTTTTTCTCGAGAAAAGTCTAATTCATAAACCTGCTCTACAGACCTAAATAATTGTGTAGTTTAGCCTTGTGGTTGTTACAATTAGCGTGTGCTTAAAAAAAAGGAATAACAAAAACTGTACAAATGCAATATAGATTATATACACATAATAAATTGTATAGTCAAATTGTGCATTGTAATTTAAATTATTCAAATTTATAGCACTAAATAAACCGATTGTATTGTATTGTATAATATAGTGTCTTTCAGCTTGAAAAATAAAGGGTGCGTCCCCCCATTTTTAAATAAACGTTTTTAGTGCATTACTTTAACGTGACCAACAAATTTGAAATATCTTTTCATGAATTAAAATTGTTATAAACCCAGATCTTCAACTCCCCTAAACGAATGGCGATGACATCATCAAAGGCGACGTTGTTATTTAAGAAACTTAAAATGTACTAGTTAGCATAATACCCAAGCCATTTCCTTTAATTGATTTAGCGATTCATTTTCGAGCAGACGAGCTTCTCTCTTATTGTATTTATAGACTTGATTAGCAATGTGTCCAATCAGTTGATGGCTGCCCTCAGTTTCCTTCAATAACAAGTCCATTTTTTCGGATTCTGAAATCATAAGAACATATTTTCTATTGTATATAAAACATATAAACCACGAACTTATTGTATGTACCTATTTTCAATCACCAGCAATACCAGTATCACAATGAACAAACCCAAAAATTAATATTATCATTAATCTCATTGTCAATATTATAATCCAGATTATTGTTTTCAAACGAAAAGATTATCTTAAACATCATCATCGTCATCAACTATCTAATCACCATCAGCTTTATCCTCATTTAATTCACATATCATTTCCTAAGGTAAACAGAGGACATCTTAAATCAGTTCTAACCTATCATAGGGAATGCATGGCCATAAGATGAGAAATATTGCGCCTGGAGGGCGTAAACCAAGTAGTCGAAAAACTGTAAAAGAAAATATAACACAGTTAAGGAAAAAGACCCTTAAAAACCTTTTAATAATTAAAATTATTATACACCGATTATCTACTTTCTTTTAGGTTTTAGATCAATTGGCTACAAATCCCAAACCAGTCAAGAATAACAGTTACTCATTAATTACGGAAAAATAGATAAAAATAAATGAAAAACAAACAAACCAACCAGCCAACTAACCATGATGGAAGCTCTGCTACTAGCAAGTAGTATTTTGTTGTTGTTTGTTTGACTATTTTTTTGTCGATAAAAGAACAACTTTGCTTTGTTGATCTAGTACTATTTAGCGCGCGCGTCACTTTCGTTCCCGCCGAAATGTAACAGCCAATCAGCATCGCGATGGGCGCGGACGTCGGACGTCGGACGTACGCTTGGGATTCCTGTGTCAAAACCATCGAAAATCGACTCGATACATTGCAATTTTTCCTTAAGTGTGGTGCTCCGCTCGCGCGGGCCTTCGGACCGCGCGGGAGCTCCGCTATAAAAAAAAATAAAATTTAATATAGCCTGGTATAAACACGCGGTGAAGTTTGGGAGAAGTCGAGATCAAGACACCCGAGACGTCCACACTTTGTCATGTGTTTATATCAGGCTATAGGGGAATTGACATAAATAAACGCGCAATGAGCATTGAAAAAACGATTCTCCTCTATCCTTAACAAACAAAATCATTTACCTTTGAAAACTTTATAGCCTCTTTAGCTCCTCTGCAGCCTAAATGTTTGTATATGTTGTGGATACATAGAAATGCCAAAGAAATAATATTGAAAGGGACAGGAACTGGATGGTAGTTACTGTATGTCCTGATTGTTGTGGCTTTTCTGTAGGACCATTCGTAAAACGCATTATCCTGAATAAAATGAAAGGTAATAGAATAAGGTAGTTATCAAACTCATTGTTTATGTTCACTTTAGCTAACCGTGATTAAGATTGAAATAAGAACTACACATATTACAAAAGGTCAATGGTATACCAAAGCAAATTCGCTTGTAATCTCCGTCAACAGTCACTTCTTAAAAGAAGTGACTGTTGACGGAGATTACAAGCGAATACAAACGCGATGGATACTCTGGGCCCGTGATCGGATATCAAACGAAGATTGAAAATGATTCATTAAGAATTTGTAAAACAATACTTAAATTAATTAACATTGTTCTTTATTAAGTTTTCGTATATTGAAAAACAAAAACAAAAAACCCTCTTCTTATTAACATTTTATACCTGCACTTGTTGGTATGTGTTGGATAATAATGCAACCATCATATTCATTAGCATCACAACGGCCAAAACTAGGAATATTCCATACAATAGTTGAGCAAGGAAATCAGAAAATGAATCGGACGATTGAAGAGGTTCCAGGTTAGCGAGACCCAGCAAAGACCAGAGAAGATGTGTTGCAGAGCTCCACCAACTTGAAATAGTCAAAAAAGATTTGTTTTATATTTCACTTCAAGGGAAAGGTATGTCAATGCCATCTTGAAAGGTAGCCGGGCCTTTGAATCGAAGCGAGACGTACGTTGAGAGTGCAATGATAGAGACACGTGAATAATTGTTCCAGTGTTAAGAGTGGATGTCTGAGACGGTCAGGTTTGACCGGTGATATGAAAAAATGAAAATCCTTCAAACTTTGTCAGAATGTAGGTCTATATGAACTATTCATACTGTGTGAGTTTCGTTCCCATCGAATAAATATTTTAGGAGTACGAGGACGATATTGGAGTTTCGAGATCTCGGTCGATTTTTCGAGGTCGTTCTACCGCTTTGCAAATATCGTTAAATTTCGCCATAAATTGTGTGTATTTCGGCAAAAACTAAAGCATGCGCATTTCATAAAATACAGATAATTTCTTATAAGATATCAAATTATTACGACGTTTTAAATTAGAACGTATATTTTCCAGATTTTTTAATTCTTTTTAAAATTTAAGACTTTTTCCGAAGGGAAAATTCAACGCAAAATATCTCCACTGTTACATCGATTCAAACGACAAAACTATATTTTGATGAAAGAACAGTGATTACTTTAATAAATTAACAAATTCATTTTTTCATATTACCGGTCAATACCTGACCGTCTCAGACATCTTCTCTTGAAAAGGTCTCTACCATTGCATGCTCAACGTTCGTCTCGCTTTGATGCAAAGGCCTGGCTACCTTTCGATATGGCGAAAGGAACTGTGGTTGTACTTTCTATAGTCCGGTCTATATCAAATGTTACATGCGATTTGATTGGCTGAATGTATCAATTCGAAGAACAATTTCAGAGAAAAATGCTTGACACTTGTATAATATGCTATCGTTCTTTTCTAGCAAAAAAAAAATATTTTGGACAAAATACGATGTTTTTTCACACTGTTTTTACATTCACACTAGCCTAAAAGCTGGAGCTCGTGTGGATACTTTAAAATTGAAATACAAGTGATAGGAGGTATTTATTTTAGGATTATATTTATTTATATTTTCTTTGATAAGAACTGATATTTTAACTGATAACACTTACCATGCCATACCACCGTTTCCGTGTTTACAAAATCTGCAGAAAAGGTACAAAGTAAAAAAATAACAGTTTTGTACGTAGAAACCTTCTTCTTATAATTCAAATTCTTTTCAACTGCATTTACATGAAGATATTTCTATCAATTGACTGCTCTTGCTTTTTAACCAATGCCCTAAGAACAGTAGTATAGCAAAGGGGAAGGGACACGGAGGTGCATGTGCCCCCTAAAGGTTTTGGAATACAGAAAATATTTAAAATCAGATTTAATAAATGACCAAAAAAAGCAAGCAAATAAAACAAATACGAACATTTTTTTAGCGGGCCATCCATTTTTAATATCGTCTCACTCAACTACAGAGAAAGCACTAGAACCCAATGGTGTAACCTTTATTTGGCAAGACTACAACAACATAATATATGGCATAACTTCCCAAATCCCGCTTCTTACCCATGTAAAGTGGAGTTCTTCCCAGCAGTGTACGACATCTCCGCCACATATACTTTGGTAATGGCTAGGGAAAACGCCAACGTTACAGCAAAAAACTGACCAAAGATAGCAACAATTGCACCAATGATTTGAAACAAGGCAATTTGAATTGAACCTGTTTTCTTTTTAGACTCCATGATATGACCAAATACTCTAATTGTCAAGAACATGGCATTCAAACCATAGAAATATCCTGCCACGGCCAATAGACGATTGTTTGAGACGTCGAAGTGCTCAGCCCATGTGATGGAACGCAGGATGAGGAGGATAATATACACGAGGAGTGTGACTAAATCAATCCTGTTCCACCAGTCACTAAAATAAACAAATTGCATCTGTTAAAAGATTTGCACTATGTTACTGGTAAAAAGGTATGAATACATATGTGTGAGTGGGGGGAGAGGGGTGTACTCCCTTTGTCCAAGTGGTAGGGGTGATCGGCTGAGGTTTTGAAAACGACCACTAAAAGGTACGCACAGATAAAAATAACTAACTGATAAAGCCTTGTTAATTTCAACTCCTAAAATGTAGAGCTGTTAAAATTTCTTGCCTGCAAAGCTTATTTTTAGCAACAACGCAGAGTCGGAATCGTGTTAGGTAGCTTATTTTTTAAGCAGAACCCTAACAGGTACGCACAGGAAATATTTTAATCATATCCTAAAAGGTACGCCGATCTCCCCTACCACTTTGACAAAGGGAGTACCTCCCCCCCTCCTCCCGGGATGTTATCACTAATGCCATAAACTCAATCAATAGTTTTACTTTTACCTGAAATATCTAGACATCATACCGAGAAACACTTGATATACTGTTTTAACGCCCTTTGATCTTCCCTCGTTTCTCTCTGATGGTTCTCTTTTTAAGCAATTACTTTTCTGGGAATAGCACAGTCGTTTGTTATGTTTGGCATCCAACTGCCTCTCCACGATTGCTTGGTCTATTTCCATCAAAAGTCTTCCAATATAGAAGAGCATAATGACCCATTCCAAGGCTGTAAAGTGAATGGTTGATGGCTGGAGACACACGGCAAAATGGAGACCAAGTAACGCAAGGTAACTCAAAGTGTCACGCACGAAGATGAAGTAAGGTGTGTTGAAATACTGAACATATTTATCTGTTAATAAACAATGAAAACAATAATTGATACCAAACATCGGTAAACTATAATGATCGTTATATTTTAATAAAAAACAAATGTCGAAAACAATGCAAGACGAGAATAGTTGCTTAACAATAATTTTAATATGGCGAAGACATGACATATATTTTTTTATTAATGTTAAAGCTACAATTAATATGTGACGAATAATATACGCCTTAAGGCTGGTGCCTAGTAATTGTAACCCATTTTTATTTCATTGAAACTATGTACCAGTTATTTCAAACACCCAATGGGCTATCTAAAACTGAAAAAAAATTGGGGGGTCACCTCGCATCGAAGCGAGATAATTATTGTTAAATACCTGATGACGTAGGTGTATTTTTGCGAATTTTAAAGAAATACTTTTTCATACTGTTAAGAGTTACTCAAGAAATAAACGTGAAATAATAATCTACGACATATATATTTTCGACTTTAAGTCAAAAATATTATTTATCACACTATGTTTTATAATAGCTTTTTGGCGAAAATCACGAAAAAAACATTTTGTGTGCATACCGTATTATTGACTAAATGTCAAACCAAAACCATTTTTATTTTTAAAATATCAACTTAGAAAAAAACTTCGATATCACTATAACATTTCTAGCGAAGTCAAATTAGGGGTATCCACGCGTTTTTGAAAGATATTAATTTTTAGATTTCATTTTTAGGTAAAAACGCGCGAAAATTCGTGACACACGTGACTTTGTGTCACGTCACCGCGTGACAAAATTTCTACCTGGCGCGTTTGCAAACGCCAATGAACCTTCAAATTCGCTTCAAACTGAAGGCAAAACACTGAGAAAAACAAGCTTTTGAGCTTCAAATTGACAAAAGATTCTCTTCAACTAGAACTTAATAGTGTGGTAACTATATATTAAAATTAAAAAAAGAAATTCTATAACATTGTTTTTTGTAAAATATAGTTTTCATCGTAAGATTTACTAAAAAGACTTATTTAAAATTTTCAAATTCAAACTAACAAAAAACTGAACCTGAAAGTTCTTTTGAAATGGAATTAAAAGCCTCAAGAATCAGTTCTACCAACACAAGATCGATTTGAAAAGACAAGGAAGTTAAAACAAGGTATTTTATAATAAATAAGTTTGTGTAAAACATCATTTTGCCATTTGTACAAAAAAAAAAACCTCGTACAATTTCGAAGTAAAAACTACTAAAAAAGCTCGTTTAGTAGGCCTAAAAAGTCTAAATAAACAAAAGTTATTCAACCAATTTTGAATTATATTTGTATCTTAATTCATTTTTAATGTTTTCCGTTTATGAGGAAGTGAAAATTGCATACTTAAATCTCTTTTTCAATCGACCAAAGTGGAGGTCTACGAAAAGTGCAATTTACGCACAAACATCATTTTATGTACCGTTTTTATCTCAAAAAGTTAATCAAATGGAGACAGACATTTTCTCTTCTGTTTCTATAATAAAACGAGGAAGGGATTTTTTCTTTTTGTGGCTCGATTATTTTTTTTTACGGTATTTTCCGCGAACTTATTTTCGACTGCACTCTCGAACTAGATGCGCAGTATGAATGCGCATGAACAACACTAGGCACCAGCCTTAACCCGGCGAGTCAGGCTTGTTAACTTACCGAAGATGCTGTACCCATGCATGCCTAAAATACAAATTGATAAATGTAAATATGGCACAGAACAGAACAGAACAGAACAGAACAGAACAGAACAGAACAGAACAGAACAGAACAGAACAGAACAGAACAGAACAGAACAGAACAGAACAGAACAGAACAGAACAGAACAGAACAGAACAGAACAGAACAGAACAGAACAGAACAGAACAGAACAGAACAGAACAGAACAGAACAGAACAGAACAGAACAGAACAGAACAGAACAGAACAGAACAGAACAGAACAGAACAGAACAGAACAGAACAGAACAGAACAGAACAGAACAGAACAGAACAGAACAGAACAGAACAGAACAGAACAGAATGATCTATATATAATATAGCTCTTGGGCTTCTAAGGGTTGGATAAGCATACCTTCAATGACTTTTTCACGTACATCCTCTTTTCTGACGTCACCAACATAAAGTATCACGTTCTTTTCCGTTGCCATGGATTCTAAATCATTGATATCTGGACGTATACCCAAGCCAACACAAATTACTCGGAATCCTTCATGCTTTATGCGGCGGGCTTCTCTTATATAGCTTCGCTTAAAATCCCCTGATTTGTCATCCGTCATTATAACCACCGTCTGTTAAGAACACAATTTGTTGACTTTTAATGACATAGTTTGAACAATTATACGTTTTTAAGATGAATTATCGTTTTAATTTTGCTTCAACTATGCTTAAATGTCTTTTTAAAAGATGGACAACATTCCGAAAAAATAGTGGGAAATATCTTAAAAAATGAACAGTAATTAACAATTAGTATTAAATAAACAACAATTCCAAACCTATAGAAACCATACCCAGAAATTCTCTACAGTCAGCGGTTCGGGGTAATTTCGCGGGCTCATACAGAACGTAAGCAATGCGCATGCGCAAACAGAAAAAAAAAAAGAAAAAAAATGGCGTCCGGGTTGATATCGTTGAGGCGTCAATTACATCTGACATTTTTTTTTTAATTTTGAAATTTGTAATTCGCGCCAAATACACTGGAAAAGTTAATCGATTTACATAGTTTGTAAATTTCATGTAAAATCTATGTAAAAATACTGTAAATTGAATTTACATGGAAATTGTAGTTTTACATGGTATGTAAATTTTGGGCAATGTCTGTAAATATCCTGTAAATTACCCTGTAAAAATCCTGTAAACGTATGTATATAAGTCTTAAAGCCTGTAAAAACCCTGTAAATATTTTGGAAATATCTTGTAAATCTCCTCTTAAATCCATAAGAAAACCATAGCAAACCCTGTAAATAGTTTGTAAATACCATGCACAAATCCCAGCACAACCATGTAAATATTTGGGAAATATACTGGAAATATCCTGGAAATACCATGCACAATTCCCAGCCAGACCCTGGAAATATTTTGGAAATATCCTGTAAATATCCCGGCAATACCATGCACAAATCCCAGCCAGACCCTGTAAATAATTTGGAAATACCCTGTAAATATCCTGGCAATACCATGCACAAATCCCAGCCAGACCCTGTAAATATTTTGGAAATACCCTGTAAATATCCTGGCAATACCATGCACAAATCCCAGCCAGACCCTGTAAATATTTTGGAAATATCCTGTAAATATCATGCACAAATCCCAGCCAGACCCTGTAAATATTTTGGAAATACCCTGTAAATATCCTGGCAATACCATGCACAAATCCCAGCCAGACCCTGTAAATATTTTGGAAATATCCTGTAAATACCATGCACAAATCCCAGCCAGACCCTGTAAATATTTTGGAAATATCTTGTAAATAGCATGGCAATATCATGCACAAATCCCAGCCAGACCCTGTAAATATTTTGGAAATACCACGTAAATATCGTGGCAATACCATGCACAAATCCTAGCCAGACCCTGTAAATATTTTGGAAATATCCTGTAAATATCCTGGCAATACCATGCACAAATCCCAGCCAGACCCTGTAAATATTTTGGAAATACCCATAAAAACTTTATCAAGGAATGGATAATACTGAGTTATATGATAAACTAAATTATAACCATAACCATGAATAACAAGGCAATGTAAATAAATTCATTGTTAATTATACACTTTATTATTATTATTATTATCAAATTCCCAACTGATATATCAGATTCATTTACAATTTTAAAATATTTTAATTGAAACTTTATAAAAACAATGTGTTTACAATGATATAATATATAATATTAGTATTTTTTTTTACAAGTGAATATAATAAATCCGGTAGGTTATTATAACTATTTTTTTTTTTTTCAAAATGGTGACTAGTCGTTTCGCAAAGTCACGGACGAAGAAATCGTTGAAATGAAAGAAAATGCTATCCCCAAAAATACAAAATATGCGACAAAGTTAAAAAAATGTTAAACAATACGCGACACACTAGAACATTTTGTGAATGAATTTTGACTTGAAGAGCATGCGCTACTGACGGCATCACACGATTCTTCAGTTTGATTGAGAAAGCTAGATTAAAAAAAACTGTTCTTGAACTTTTCTTGATTCCTCCGTCATTCAAAAATACATAGTAGTTTTAACACTAAAATTATGCGATTTTAGCTAGCTGTTAAAAAAGGTATTTAAGAATTTCAATGTGTTTTGAATACATTTTGACTTGCCGTCACATGTTATTGAGCGCACGCTCTGTATTTTCACTTTTGATTATCTGTCATTTTGTTAAAATAAAACGATTGAAATGTTATTTTTCTTTCGAAATATGGCAAAGTTTGGTTTATACTAAAACAATTATACCTCTCGCCCTCATGGTCCACAAGCCTGAAAATCGGGATTGATCCGCCATTGTTTTGGTTTCTCAAAACCGGCGCTTTCCCCAACCATTATTATTTTGAAATCAAAAACTTTTTTTTGTCGTTATTTGTTTAAATTCACTTGTATAAAAATACTAAAACAATTATTCACCTCAGGCTCTGTGATTATCACAGAATATTTACCTCCCCGCCCGAAGACTCCCAGCTTCGGTAAATATTCTACGATAATCACTTCGCCTAAATAATTGTTAAATATAGCTTGTATAGCGATTATACAAATCTGTTCTAAGCGCTTAAAATAAATAAAAAATGGAAATGATTACAATGAAAAAGCTAATTTAAATAAATGAGTTTTGAGTTTGGACTTCAATATGATACTCATATTGTATATATAAAATATATGTAGGTCTGTCTATAATATGCAGAGAGCAGAATGAACTTTTAATAGTTATTAGTATATTATTATAGCAATTTTGTGAAAATATTAATCATTAATTTAGTGCGAGATAAATTAGTTAGCATACAACTAAATGTAATACTGTTGAGTTGTCCTCATTTGACCACAATTATATATCACTTGGAAAATCTGTTTGATTTATCTTAGTAAACTCAGCCAACTGTTAACTAATAAAACAGACTGTTCATATATGGGTAAATAGTCATTGTGAATAGTTGTTATTCTGCAATCTATCTTAACACGTCGAATAAATTAATTAAATATTTTTGTTTTTAACTAATACAGTAACCCACATATAAGAACACCCATTTTTGGAGTTCAGGCTGATTTTGTTCTTATTTAAGGGGTGTTTACTGAAAAACCAGCCTGAAGGTGTTCTTAAGGTGTTCTTAAAATAAATGTTTCTAAAATATATATTACTATAACAGGTTCCCATTTAAATCTGTACTTTCCCATTTAAATCTGTACTTATGCAAATTGTGTTGATGTGTGCTAAACACACAGATCAACAAATCAGAGTATATTATTTCTGAAATGAACTTCTCTGATTGGTTGATCTGTGTGTTTAGCACACATCAACAAAATTTGCATAAGTACAGATTTAAATGGGAAAGTACAGATTTAAATGGGAACTTGTTCTATATAGACTACCAATACATGTAGATGATATCAATGTGTAAGTTCAAAAATGTTATTAAAAAAATCTTGACTGCAATAATAATATCAAAACAGTAGAAAAATAAATTATTGTCAGGTCAGGCTTGGAGTCTGCTACTGGTAACACTGTAATCTAGCACATATATAAATATTGATCTTATTTTTCTTTAAGAGCACTTTTTAATTTTTCAGGCTGATTGTGTTCTTATTTACATTGTAATTAAAACGCCAAAATTCAGGCTGGGTGTTCTTAACCCACTTGTTCTTATATGCAGGTTTTTACTGTATTAACGATTATTCATTTATAAACATTTTTAAATAAAATTGATGACGACAATATTTATTTTACTTTAAGTGATTGTACATTAAGCGTCGGTTGTTTTGAATGTTGTTTGTTGATTTTTGAAATGAGCACTGACAGCACTTCACACAGTTCATTCAAATAACTTTAAGATCCTAAAATGTTGTACTAAAATTTACTGGAATGCCTTGTTTACGAAAAGCTTTATAAAAAAGAACTAAGACTGACATTTACAATGTTATGTGCAATCAATAATTGCTGAGGACTTACGCCATTGTATTTGTAACTCATAACCAATTTGCAATAATAATTGTGACTGTTTATTTTGCAATCTTACATCTATAAAACTCTTCATGACACCAGGTCATGTCGAAACGTTGAATAGTTAACAATTATTCTCCGAAGGCAAAGTGGTTATCAGGCGAATATATACAGAGCCGCGAGTCTTCAAGCAGCAAGATAAATATTTGTCGGATAACCAATTAGTCTGAGGTAAATAATTGTTTCAGTATATACACAATTCACAACCAAACAAAAAAAAAATAAAGAAATGAAAATTCTTGTATAAAATTAAAATTCACTGCATAATATTACAAAGCGTGACAAGGCACACAAGCTCCAGACAAGAAATAGCCTGCGTAGCGGCTCTTTGGGGGATGATTGGGGAGAGGAGGGGTAATGAGGAGGGGGGGGGGGGGGGGGGGAGAGAAGACTCATTCCCCCTCCTCTCCCCAATCCCCCCAAGAGCCGCTACGCAGGCTAGACAAGAAAAAATATTGCAGGAGTACATATGTACGACTGGATCGAGTAAAATTATCCAGCAATATTTTGCTTTATAAAAGAACAAAGTTGACTTGCATTTTGAATCTCCTAGAAGATTGTTAAAATACAGTGTTTCACTGTAAAATATCCAGCCATATTACACATCAAACTGTCTAATAAGATATATATATATCCTGAGATAGCTTACCAATGAGAGCGCACGTTCTTATGAGGTTGTGTATTGTGTATATACTAAAACTATATAGCTTGTCGTCGTCAATTTTATCGAAACAATATTTTTTATATAAAATTATTATAAAATTGATATAATAATTTCACTAATATCTGGGTCAAAACATGGTATTTTAGTTCTCTGTTCCCCTCCGTAACACTTGACATTTGTTATTGACCAAGATACAGATGTTTGTATATGATACCTACCAGTACTACTATGATGAGAGTATAAACAAATATACAAACATCAGTATCTTGGTCACAATAACAAATGTTGAGTGTTACGGAGGGGAACAGGGAACCAAAATACTATGTTTTGACTCATCTATTATACATACATGTTTAGAATATGAACAGTCCAGTCTGCTGTCTGGTTTGTCAGACACCATGTGTAGGTTCCTTGTTGGTTATATTAATTACATATATTTTATAAACTTACAATTTGCAAACTATAACTGTTGTGTTAATATAATATCATTTAAAATTCGCATAAATATAAAAACAACACAAAAAGAAATCTTAAACATTACTGATTCATTTCCACATGGAAATGTTTCTAAGTTGCTTGAATGAAACACAATCTATTGTAATCAATGACAGTCAACTGATATTTATTGCTAGCTAGAGTGATTTTCATGTGACCGTGAAAGGATAGGCAACTAATAGTTAGTAGTAAACACTATACCCATTGTTTTCTTTTTTTATCAACTACCACAAACTAAATGGTCCATTTTCTTGCACGGTCATATGAAAATCACTCTAGCAATCAATGGTAGATGACCAAATTATACAAAAATGTATGCAATAATGGTCATCGATGGATGAGTAAAAATACTTAAATTAAATGCTTCTAGTGCTACATTTGGATGTATACTTATTTGCAAGGTAGACTTGATCTTCCTATATCTTCATTAGTACTAGAGAGAGAGAAACATATCGGTTAAGATACAAGCACTCTTTGGCTCTACAAAGCCCGATGTCAACGGTATTGAACTATATTAAAAGCAGAATAATATAAGACTTAAATTTCGGTGTTACATTGTTAGTAAATCATCAAAAAGATGTTAAATCATTATAAATAATCGATATTATCATGATTCTTTCCAGTTTATTAAATCAATATCATTTGGAGGAACTTTTAAATTAAAACTATTAAAGAAAGCAGTTGTAAATCAAATGCTCCTTACCTCTAAAAGAAAGTAATTTCATCGATCCATTTTGTTTAAGCACACCAAATAACACCATCTACCGCTAAATAGAACTTATAAGCTCTTTGGGGCACTTGTAAAGACTTTTTTTTAGAAGAAAACAGCTCATTTCTTCACGATAAACACCGTTAGTCCGTTGGAATCGACCCGGCGCCAAAACTCAACTAGATTCTAGGCTCCTCTCTTAACTCATCGTAACACAGGAAGACCAAGCCCACTGTATTTTTAGACCATGTAGACGTTTGATGTTTTTCATATAAAAATATCAAAACAATTCAATAAAAGACTAATATTTTCGGTCTTTTCTTACCATGGTAAGGACGTTCAACGTTCGCGGGAATTGTTTCTGCGCATCCTGTCCTCGTGCGGGAACGCCTGGAGGATTTCGTTTCGTAAATAAATCATCCAGGCGTTCCACGAAAACAAAATGGCGACCAAATATTGAAAGTTTGGACGCAAAATCTCGGAAACGAAGACAGTCATGACCCTCATTTTTTTCTTAAACAAAATGTCAGTAAGTTCTACAAAATATGCGAAGATAGAAAAATCGACATCACATGCAGGGTAAAAAAGGACAGCACAAAATTAAAAAAAAACCGGCCTCTATAGACAGTATATTCAATTTCTAAACTATTTTTTTTTTAAATTAATATATTTTAGAAATAGCCGTATTAAACTCGCTTAATTTACACTCAAATGGCTTCAGATCTTCACAGGAAATAACACAATTACTGAAAAAAAAAAAAAAAACATTGTGTTTTATTAAAATATGTTTTACAATTAGTGAAAAACATCGAGCATTTAAAAGTCGTCATATATTTCTCTTATTAATTAACGAGAATAGTGAACTTGTGCTGCCTGTGTTCAAAATCAAGTGCATATTTTTGCTACAATTTTTAACTCGAAAAAAATGACTTAAAATATCTAAGGGGTTAAGCGTAATAGTGAAAGAGACAAACTATATATTGGAAGAGTTTTTATATTTTTCAAGAGGACAATGATCAATGCGAAGGAACAAAGATAGCTAAACTTGGCAATGTTTAAAATATCTTTAAAATCATTACAGCTCTCATTAATTCAGGCACATATATTCTCTATTGCACTATTTGCAGAATATTTACAGGCCCCCTAGCTTTATTGCATTTGCAAGATATTTACAGGATTCTCTTAATAAATTTGCAAGATATTTACAGGCCCCCTTTATTGCATTTGCAGAATATTTACAGGGCCCCTTTATTGCATTTGCAAGATATTTACAGGCTTCCTTTATTGCATTTGCAGGATATTTACAGGTTCTCTTAATAAATTTGCAAGATATTTACAGGCCCCCTTTATTGCATTTGCAGGATATTTACAGGCTTTCTTTATTGCATTTGCAGAATATTTACAAGTTCTGTAAATAAATTTGCAGAATATATACAGGTTCTCCTAATAAATTTGCAAGATATTTACAGGCCCCCTTTATTGCATTTGTAAGATATTTACAGGCTTCCTTTATTGCATTTGCAAGATGTTTACAGGTTCTCTTAATAAATTTGCAAGATATTTACAGTCCCCCTTTATTGCACTTGCAAGATATTTACAGGCTTCCTTTATTGCATTTGCAAGATATTTACAGGCTTCCTTTATTGCATTTGCAAGATATATACAGGCTTTCTTTATAGCATTTGCAGGATATTTACAGGCTTTCTTTATTGTATTTGCAGAATATTTACAGGCCCCCTTTATTGCATTTGCAAGATATTTACAGGCTTTCTTTATAGCATTTGCAGGATATTTACAGGCTTTCTTTATAGCATTTGCAGGATATTTACAGGCTTTCTTTATTGTATTTGCAGAATATTTACAGGCCCCCTTTATTGCACTTGCAAGATATTTACAGGCTTCCTTTATTGCATTTGCAAGATATTTACAGGCTTCCTTTATTGCATTTGCAAGATATATACAGGCTTTCTTTATAGCATTTGCAGGATATTTACAGGCTTTCTTTATTGTATTTGCAGAATATTTACAGGCCCCCTTTATTGCATTTGCAAGATATTTACAGGCTTTCTTTATAGCATTTGCAGGATATTTACAGGCTTTCTTTATTGTATTTGCAGAATATTTACAGGCCCCCTTTATTGCATTTGCAGGATATTTACAGGCTTTCTTTATTGCATTTGCAGGATATTTGCAGGATATTTACAGGCTTTCTTTATTGTATTTGCAGGATATTTACAGGCCCCCTTTATTGCATTTGCAGGATATTTACAGGCTTTCTTTATTGCATTTGCAGGATATTTACAGTCTTTCTTTATTGTATTTGCAGAATATTTACAGGCCCCCTTTATTGCATTTGCAGGATATTTACAGGCTCTCTTTATTGTATTTGCAGGATATTTACAGGTTCCCTCTGTTGTATTTGCAGGATATTTACAGGCTTTCTTTATTGTATTTTGCAGAATATTTACAGGCTCCCTTTATTGTATTTGCAGGGTTTTTACATAGTCTATATAGCCATATTTCCAGTATATTTACAGGATCATAATTTACATACTTTTTACAGCATGTAAGATCATCGGGTTTATCAGTACAGAAATTTACACGTTTGCTGGTATAATGGAAATTTTGATTTACACGATATTTACAGGATCCTTAATTTTACATACTTTGTAAATACCATGGAAATTGAATTTACAGAGTTTGTAAATTTCCTTTTACATGAAATTTACAGACTATGTAAATCGATTAACTTTTCCAGTGATAAATCCGCGAATTTTTCACCATAGGAACCCCAAAAGATTTTAGGCGAGGCTACTAAGCTTTAAACAAGAAAACATGGCCGATCAAGTCGTGCAAATCGATTCTCTACGTTTCAAATGTAAAATATATCGACTTGAACTGTACGTTTTACGCCTTGTGAGGTGAGAAAACAATGCAAAATTTCTCTAAAAGGGATTGAGACACTTGAAATGAAGAGTAGTTATCGTTTCTTGGCAAAAAATCGCGTTTATTGATGTGGTTTCAAGAGTAGATTGGTCTACATGAAAGGAATTCTTTCTCAACAGTAAATGTTCTTATCTGTGGCACCACGAAGAGGCAATGATGTTCAAGAACGCTATGGTGGCCTACAGCTATATTGGTGTCTTTTAAAACTAATTTTTGAACAACTTTGAACTTGAAAACACCATATTTTATATCGCAATATCAATGTCAATACATCGATGTACAATTTACGATTTGTGGACCTCAAAAGTTTGAAAGTTAAAGCGTTGTTTTAAGGACTTTATTATCACCAAGTGACAGTGGTTTCTAAAGAACTCTATGGCGGCTTATGGCTATATCGGACTCTTTTTCATGTCCTTTTTTTGAACAACTTTGGACTTCAAATTAACTTTTATTCTATCGCCATACGAAAGTTAAAACGTCAATCTACTGTTTACAATTTGTGGAAAAAGTGGAACATCGATAACAAAAGAAATATTTCAAGAATAAATAAAAGGTACATACATTTCTTTGTAATTTTTGTGTCTATTTCTGAATGAAACTAACTCGGCTAAAATTGTTTGGGCATTTGTGCTTTCATAACTAAGACTAAACTACAACACTATTATTGCTTTTCAAAATATGTTGTGATGTCCCAAGGTAATTTGCAAATGATTGTAGCCCTTAATGAAAACATACTTTAGGAATACTACGATAGTATTTATGAACGTACCTTGTTCTGATGATGCCCAGGACAATCCTTAAGCATCTCCCTCGCGTCGTTAAGGCATAACGTCAATCTGTCGACGTCTTTGTCTATTATCATTCTCGCTGGTGTATCATTAACTGCATTTATTGCCTCTTGTTTATCCATCCATTTATTGATTACTCTCCCATCGCTGTGGCATATGAAAGAAGCGTATTTCGTTCGACGAATGTCAAAGCTATTGATGACTTCGGATGCCAATTCACACATTTTGTCCCTTTTTATCGATGTTGCATTTAATATCATAACGACAGCATGATCTAAAAATAAAATTAAGCCTTCCACTTAGATGGTTATGGGTTGACTAAACTATCATTGAATTAGCAGTAGGAACGAATTGAACGGTCTTTATAATACAAATTATCATATAACATGGCATAAGAAACAAATAAGAGCTGGCGTCTTATGAACGCCACTTCAATTTGGATTGTTTTCAAAGTAAGATGGGAAGCATGAATTCTCGTTCGTTTGACAAAACATAAGCAATTAATGATGTATGTATTTTATGGAACGATTATGGGAAATTAGGTAACTAGCTTTGATTTTGAGAAATAATACTCAGAATGTCACATTTTTCGTATTTGTCTTTCAATTTTGCACAGCATGTATGGAAAACAAACTGTGAACTATCGAAACGAACGTTTATTCTCAATAAATAAAGCTTTGAGTATGAATTAAAGCAATTGCATTTATAGAAGCCTGAAAATCAATTAGAGACTTCAACTTTCATAACCGCGTATCAGACAAATATATATCTAAATAAAGCTTTGTTAAAAAATCGTTAACTGGAAATATATAATTCGCAAACAATCAACAACAACAACAACAACATTTTTTTATTTTACTAATTATAGTCTTTACATAATTCACTGCCGCAGTTAGCTAAAGGCTATTCTAGGCAGGCAGTGAAAAGATTCTAATTTTTAACTAAAGAAAAAAGAAAAGAAAAACAAAAAAAAAACAAAAAAAAAAAAAAAAAAAAAAAAACAAAACAAAACAAAACAAAACAAAACAAAACAAAACAAAAAAAAAAAAAAAAAAAACAATTACAACTACAACTACAATTACAATTACAATTACAACTACAACTACAACTACAACTCTACAACTACAACTATAACTACAACTACAACTATAAATATAAGTATAAATATAAATATAAATACAGGTGACAGTGAACTGTACATAATCATAGTACAAATATAATCGAGAAAGTGTGATGAGGAAAGGAAATTTATATATATATAAAACATACACATATACAAAGATTCTATAATTGAAGGCTACTTTTTGAAAACACTTACTAATTTTGTTACTTCAATATATTCATCCTCCTCTGAAAGAATCTGCAACAGCTCTGAATGAATTTTTTTCTTAAAAAGGTGTTTTGATAAATCACGCATATACAAAGGAATGCTATTCCATATTCTTACTCCAGTTCGTGAAAATGAGTTTTTTTGTTTGTTCAAGCGTGAGTATTGAACAAAATAGTCTCCTTTAACTGAAGATCGTGTATGGTATTTATGTATTTGATTTGTTGTATTAAAAAGGTCACAAATATCAGGCGGGGTCAAGTGATTTGATATATCGTGCATTAGAGTTGCAACTGTCTTAAAGTAAAGCAGGTTCAGTGGTAAAATATTGGCATTAACAAAAAAAGGAATCGCATGGGATGTATAGTTTCCAAAATAAATTAACCGCAAGACTCGTTTTTGAAGGATAGCAATTTTACTCATATGGCTTTTAGAAGCTTGGCCCCACACCGTTATACCGTAAGACAAATATGGAAGGATGAGAGAATTATAAATTTGTATCAAAGTTTGCCTGGGTAGAATGTGTCTTAATCGTGCTATAACACCGATTGATTTACTTATTTTTGAAGCGATATGGCTAATATGATATTTCCATGTTAAATTATTGTCAATTAGTACTCCTAGATATTTTACATACTCTTTTTGTTCAAGGGAGATGTAGGTGTTTTTATTATTATCAAAGATTTTAAGATTTATCTTGTGGTTTATACGTTTTTGGTGGGGGTGAAAAATCACAAAATTGGATTTATCTACATTTAGGGATAGCTTATTTACAGCTAGCCAATCATTAACATGTGAAAGTTCGTTATTGACAGTCTTTTCAAGTGATTTTAAGTTTTTATCTGCAAAAAGTAAATTAGTGTCATCTGCAAACAAATAAAATTTCAATTTCCTAGATGAAGTATAAATGTCGTTAATGTAAAGAATAAAGAGCAATCATAAATCTTAATCATTTGAGTACGTAGTTATATAGCTAAGTACACAGGCGTTTCGAACGTTAAGACGCTGTAGGGTTCTCGGGCATGGTTACTAGGATGACCGGTGTTTAAACTGATGGATGAAGCATTTATGTTCTCTACATGGTGGTTGTGGTTGGAGGGTTTTAGCTGGCCCCTCTACTGTCTTCTTCCATCCGTTGCCTTGAGGTGACATCTATTTCTAAGGTAGATCTGTGTTAAACTACCTAGGATCGTTCGTTAAGTCTTGCAGTCACCGTTGCTTTCTTCCAAGACTTCCTACCTTGCTTCATCTGCACTGCGTCTCCTTCCAATGCAGGTAAGTCTTTCGCGTGATACGGTTGTTGTACCTACTCTGTTTTTCATGGTCTATCTTCAATTTTTTTACTTGAGCTAAGTGAAAACAACTCTCGGGTATTGGAGTGACTTTGTTGTTAATTAAAAATTTTGTTTAATTTTTGATTTCATTAAACAAAATAGAAAATTGAAAAATTAACCCAAATTTGTATTTTCAGTTTGACTAAAATTAATTGAAAATCGTTTTGTGGAGTGTTACACGGACCGTCCACACCTTAATGTACTACAACTTCCAAGTTCTGTCTTAATCCTTAGCAGAATTCTTATCTTATTGAAAATTCTAAATATTTACTGTTAAAAAACGTAAAAAAACGACTATAAAATGGTGTCATTAAACTTCTAATTTTGCCCTTATCGATGGAATGTTTTTGCTTTGTTTACCATATAAGCCTTATTCCAGTGGGCTACAAAGGCGCAGTTACTAAAGTTTTTCAATTGGTCTACAAGCGCAATTAATAAATATAACTACAAAACCTACCTTGTCTTTGTCTGATAAATTTGGCCACCTTGTGAGCCAAAAACAAAATGACGAAGACAAAAGGAAAAAGCACTACGTCAAAGAGTGCCCAAACGTTTAGAAAGACCCACTTGAAGGCGTTGATGTCTGTCCATTTGCTGTACCTCAGATGAGAGAACGCGCCTTTCCAGCGCCTCATTAGAAGATTGTAGACCACTGGATTTGACACAAACTGCAAAAACAGTTGGTTAACAATGTACGTATGTATCTGTGTGTTGCCTTTTATTTCATAATAACACGTCTGTATGTATGTTAATTTTATAGACATCTCTCCCCGTCGGATCCCTTCCGTGAGGTTTACACTTGCATTCTCTAAATTCAATATTTGTAACGGGAGTAGGTACACTGCGAGTTATGGAGTTGCTAGTTGCAAGTTGCGAGTTGCGAGTTGCGAGTTGCGAGTTGCGAGTTGCGAGTTGCGAGTTGCGAGTTGCGAGTTGCGAGTTGCGAGTTGCGAGTTGCGAGTTGCAAATTCCTGACCCCCTACCTTGAACCGGACAAGACAAACATTGAAATAGAAATGAATTAACCCGAAAAGCAATATCCGGACGGAAAAATCTCAAAACCATACATCCATCCATACAGCTACTCATTAGCCACTTCGAAATCGTGCTGTCTTTAAATATTTATTTTCAATGTTTTCGGTCCATCTGGTTGTTCCTTTATTCTTTCAAATAATATTTGCCTCTGTAATAGCAAATATCAAAATTTGCAAAAACATAGATGCAATCTAGCTTACGCTAATCTCTCATATCGTGTTTGCACCACTGACAACGAATTTTTGGTCGGACCTCGAGTGTTACAGTTTGTAAAAAAATAAGTTATTTTAAGAAGTTTTTATAACATCATAGTCTTTATTCTATAAGCTTTAAAATGATATATAATTGGAAATTTAGCTACTCTGATGATTTCAAACGAAGGAATATCGCAGATTAAAAGGTTTACAGTAACCTACAGGCGAGGCTGAAAAACAGAACAGTGATAATGGGTTTTCTTGGTTTTATATTGTTAAAAAAGATAATTTCCAGCAATAGTAGGCTTAGATTGTATGGTTTTATTTAGAAGATGAATAGATAAATTAGATTTTGTAGATACGCGGCTTGGTCACGTGACCTCTTTTGACTGTTCAGTTCGTTAGAGATTTCTCTTTATCTTATATTAGGCTTTCATTAGGTGCAGCGTCTAAATTAACTATAACACAATTTTATAATTGGATTATGGTGAATTATTGATTGTTCCCACACTCGTTTATAACACACAACTCTGTAACATGTTGATTTTTGTGGAGGGAGAAAACCGGATAAACCGGAGAAAAACATTCTGCCCTGAAACTCGTTAGTCATTCAAAAGCTCATCAACTAACAACCAATGTCCGCACGCTATTTGAAATCATGTACACTACACTACACTACACTACACTACACTACACTACACTACACTACACTACACTACACTACACTACACTACACTACACTACACTACACTACACTACACTACACTACACTACACTACACTACACTACACTACACTACACTACACTACACTACACTACACTACACTACACTACACTACACTACACTACACTACACTACACTACACTACACTACACTACACTACACTACACTACACTACACTACACTACACTACACTACACTACACTACACTACACTACACTACACTACACTACACTACACTACACTACACTACACTACACTACACTACACTACACTACACTACACTACACTACACTACACTACACTACACTACACTACACTACACTACACTACACTACACTACACTACACTACACTACACTACACTACACTACACTACACTACACTGCACTGCACTGCACTGCACTGCACTGCTCTTTACAAATCAATGCACTGCACTGCACTGATTTGTAAAGAGCATTGAGATATTTATATGGAATGCGCTTAAGAAATATATTATTATTATTATTATTATTATTATTATTATTATTATTATTATTATTATTATTATTATTATTATTATTATTATTATTATTATTATTATTATTATTATTATTATTATTATTATTATTATTATTATAGAACCCTTACCTTTTTTTGACCAAACAAGACAGTTTTTTCTACAATACGATTGAAATCTTCTCCCTCAAAGATGGCTCTGTACATAGAGTTACTTTTCAGAGGTTTCAGTAACTCAGCTGCAAAGTCTTCGACTGAATTTGATAGAGAATTGAAGTCTTCTGCGTCGGGACCCTTCCCCTGGGCTAAAGACCTGAGAGTGCAGCTAACCTACAACCGATAAATAGCTTGAGTCGATTAAACATTACTTCAAAGTCCGCTCCAAAGTACTTGGAAATGATTTCCAAGTCCTCTGGACTTGGAAATGATTTCCAGACAATCCTGGGGTGTCTTATTTTACTTTTCTTATCATAAATGTACTTTGGTAACGTTTCTATAGTGACACTTAAAAATATTAGCCCAGAAAAAACATAGTTCCTTATCTTACTTTTCAAAGGATTAAAATACTCTTGAAATATTTCCATGGTAACCAGTACTGAGACACGAACTTCTAACCACTAACTTACTTATTCCTATTGCTTACCACTAAGCCATAAGCTAATTCGTTGACCAGGACGGAATGTTTTGAACTGTTATAGAAATTATCAGTGCATGCATAACTATCAGATAATAGTTTCATTATAATAAAATTGCTAAATATCTAAACGAAGAATCCTCCCGAATAATTAATGAGTTTGAGAAGTCGCTCAAAGTCCTCCAATTCGGATCGGACGGGACTTGACGCCTTAGCTGCTCAACTTATATATATAATTGACATACTCGGGAGTATTTTATCGCACTCCAATGATTTTGTTTTGCTTATTAAGGTTCATCGAGGTTTTCCAATATTTCTCTGTAAAGAGGTTATCCCTGATACGAGATTCACCCTAAATTCGGCCTGTGATTCGTGAAAAGCACCGAATTCCAGTCATGGTCCGTGAAATCATCCTTACATCCTTATAGTTGACTGATTGACAACCAAAACTCTAGTTTTCGTCTGCAGTGTTTGAAGGTCTAGTTGATCGTGTGTGACTGGGAACTAGAGTAAACGTTATTTACTCAGTCCTTTTGTTTCCTTGAAAATTTATAAACTATTTCGCAGGTTCCGCGTATTATCCAGACAGAAATAACAACAGTATATCAATCAAACAGGACGGTATACATACCTCTAAGGATTTCTCCAAACTGTTTGTTTTGCACTTGGTGAGGTTATATATTGTTATGGTTTCTGTGATTTTATCCAAATCTCCACGGTCTAGAATTTCATCCATCTTTTTCTCTTAAAACAAAAAGAAAAGAAGAAATACATAAATAATCTACGAGTACGAAAGAGCCTGAAAACCGGGACGGAGAAATAGGCACCAATTACAGATAAAATAAATCAAATATAAAAAAAGACAAAGTAAGATTACAGACAGAAAAAAATGAAGTAAATGAAAAGCCAAATTAATGTCAAAAAGTGAAAGAGCTAGGGCAGTTAAATCAATAAAATAGAAAAACCAATCAATGAAAAAAGATATGGGAAAAGATATGGGGGAAAAGGAATAATTCGACCAGTAAAATAAGAACAGCAAAACAGGAAAGAATCCAACAATCTGTGAGAAAATAAATTATGAATAATTTGTTTACCAGCTTTATCTTTCTCTGTCATTGTATCGTCAATTCTCTCTAAAAATAGAAATAAACAAGATAACATCTCTAGGTAAATCCTTCAAAGGGAGCTAGCATATCAGCGCGAAGTGAACATGCACAACTTGTTAGCATAACCCCGAGGAGAAAATATTGATGCTCGTTAAAATAAATATTCTTTTATTCAGAACACCAAAAACACGTTGAATTTCATTTACAGGCCAATATAAGGCCTTGTGAACATGCATTTGCTTGAAACTCTACCATAATGGACAAAAAAAAACATCAAAAAAGTGACCATTACTGACGAAATATAAAAACATACCATCCGTATCAAAAGCATCAAACTGCTCGCTTTGTTCCTGAAAAAAAAAATTTCACTGAGTTTTATTTTTTTATTTACCATTTAAGTCTACATTCAATACTGAATATTACAGACTGCGTTATCATCTGACGTTATTAACTGAGACCTGGCTGTTGTGCCGGGAGACAATGCCCACGCTGTTATTTTCAGGGAGTTGAATTCACTCTAGTACTGGAGTTAAATTTACTCTTCAAAGCGGAGTAAAATTTATGAGAGTAAAATTGACTCCCTTATAGGAGTAAATTTAACTCTGACAAGAGTACATTATACTCTCATGGGAGTAAATGTTACTCTCCCATGCATGTCAGTTTGTTTTGTGTTACGTAAGGGATAAATGCATTATTAAAAGCGAGTAAAATTTACTCTACTTTTGGAGTAAAAGCATGCATGAGTTAATTTTACTCCTATACATATCGATGCATAGAGTGAAATTGATTCTGTTTTTGGAGTAATGTTAGATGGAGTTGATTTTACTCCACCTTCCTTCTATTTCAGTATTTTTTATTTGTGGGCTTCTTGGAATACTGATGCATTATTATGAATCCTTCTAACATCGTTGTGTCCTACTAAATTAATAATTAATCAGCTGGCTGCATGTTAGACTTCTCTACTAAAGTTCCTAAGGCTATGTCTACTTATTATAAATTACTAAATCGATATTTTACATCAACATGGTAGATCAAATTTACTAATTCGTTTTTACTCTTTACTTTCCTTATCCAAGGTTGTATATAGCCTCCTACGCAAGCAACAAACCGGAATTCGGACTTTCTTTCTATATTGGGCTTCCTTTGTTGAGAATTATCGACAAAGAGGGGTCTGATAACTGGTTACCATTCCTAATTGGGGGTGTTTCCGTTTGAAATTCATTTTTCAGCGCCAACGGTTGCAACGGTTTGTTTGGCATTGCTTGTTCAAAATGAGCTTTCTTACCGTGAAAATCGCTTGGAAATTGAACCAAAGTGCTCTTTTGTGCTAGTAAGCTATTGTTTGTGGAAATTGAGGAGTTAAAACAGAATGATTTGATGAGAATGCCGCTTGTATTAAGGTATTAAGAATACTTAAACTCGAAACCCTCGTACATTGTAACTGTAGCACAGTAACTTATGTTAACTAAAATTGTTCTATAGATTAAAATAGCTACAAGTAATATAGTATTTAACTATAAAATCAATAATTGTACGTTTGTTCCTTATATATATTCGACAACAATCATTAGTGTATAAACAGATGAATTATCTTTCAAACTATAACAGCAATGATTAGTTATTAAAAACAGTCATATAAACTGATGGAAACTTTCTCATTGTTCAGGTCTACATATACAGAACTGTTGTTCAAGAAGAAGAACTGGTATTTAATCAGGACTATCTGTTATTAAGCATTGACCAATACCAATTACCACCACCTTCCCTCTTTCTCCCAATGTCTTCTCTCAATTTTATCCTCATCACCTCATTAACTTCCACTATTACTATCAACTTTATACCATTATTATATTATTTATTATCTATATTTTATTATTTATTATTATATTATCTCCACTTTACTTTTATCAGCGTTATTAAATATTATCATCATTATTTATATCACCATGCTTTACTATTATTATCATTTTATTGTTATCACCTTCATCTCCATCATCACTATTGCCATTTTGTCCACTAACATATCAGCAACAGCAGCATATTATTATCACCACCACTACAAGTATTACCATCACTATTATTATACCAATAGACCTATTCAGCTTCAATGTTTATTTTCCCATTTCAAATCACATGTTCATTCCCTTTGGATTTAATAATTTGTTATGCATAAATATTTTCATGTTTGACGTAAAAGAACAACTCTCAGGGGAATGTCATGTGGTCTGAAATGTGCAATTTGCATACAGAACTAAAAGGGTTTATACGTATAACCATCATTTTATTACTTTATTAGCATCATCAGAATTCCCATTAGCATTACAGTAAAAACCCGCATATAAGAACCAGTGGATTAAGGTTACTGTGAACCTTCGCGGGTACCTTTCGTTAAAAATTTATTTTCGCGTCGCGTTAAATAATATTTTATGACATTATACATCATTTTAAAGCTTAATAAAAAAAGAATACGTCTATGCAGTTTTTTTCTGTAAAAAATAAATTTGTAGTGCGTGAGAAATACTCTAAGTGAAATCGGGTGTCTTTGTTTAAAAGGATAACCTGGAAAAACTATCTGGCTTTTGCTGAATTTTAATGCATAATGTTTGTCAGCATATATTGATCTCTGAGACCGTGTGAGCGTTTCTCAATATTTTACTTAGTTTAGAAGTTATTTAGAGCTAAGTAACGAAACGTAAATATTCAATGTTTAGTTAATATTCAACTTCTTAAATAAAAAAACACGCTATCAATCGATAAACGCTCACACGGTTTTAATTTTGATGAGTTGAGTAGTGTTTGCGCTAATTGCGAAGATTTTCGGACCGTAACTTTTTGCAGGTTATCCTTTTAAAGTTGACTAGTATGCGCAAAATTAAAAGCTAGAAATCGAGCTTTGAAAGTTTTGTAAACATTGACACCCACTTCATCTATCTGTCAGCGAGGTCACTTAAAGGTCACAAATCAACCAATAGAGATCGTGGTTTCCTGTTTTGTTTTGGTAATACTCTGCGGGACGTTTTTATAAATCAGATAACAAACGCTCATAAAATACTTTTTAGAGCACAAAGCGGTAAACATGGCGAACAAAAATAAGATTAAATCAAATAGTAAAGCAAGTAAATCAAGAAACTTCTAAAATTATGAAGAAATTTAGAAAAGTAACGCAACATGATATCTCATAAACGAACCAAGCAACAATAGGATTATAGGATTATAATGTCACTTTTCAAGTAAATTTGTTTTCCATAAAAAACAATTTATTTTAATATCTCTGGAAGTATGTAACATTATGATTTTTTTGTTTCAATAATCAAAAGTTTATGTTATAAATGTTATAATCTTTAAATAAAAAAAAAATCGGCCAAATTTTTGGCTTAAAGGTTCACAGTAACCTTAAGAACCACTAGGCTAAAATTTGCTTTTTAAAGTGCTACTCTGACGAAAAATGTTCCCTTCTGATTGCGTTTTCTTACAGCTTTTCCAAAAATACAATACTTCTGAATAATTCTGGGCAAGTTTAACATCTGCTGGTGCAGTAGGCAGGGAGACACGAGTGTTTGAAATCTCGAAAACAATGCTCCGCCATATTTATTGCTGCACAAACGCGCCAGTGAAATTTTACAGCGGTTACTACCATTGCGGAATTTTGTGACGTCATCGACTTAACACGGGCGTTCGTAAGCTTGCAGCTCTTTTTGTAGAAAACAACAGGATCTTAATTTTACGCGGCCACCTTTTAACGTTTCAGTTTCACTGACAAAGAATGTGTCGAAACATTTGTTTAGATTGGAAAACTTACTGAAACCACTAAGTCTCCTGCTCGGTTTTTAAGTGGCTGATACCATATGCTTATACTTACATTTTCAGTAGATTCAATCAGAGTTATTAGCTCTGATACAATGTCAAGTGCTGGTACCTACGCATAAGAAAATGAATATCAGAACTGTCCAATTTTTAACACAATTTATATTTTTTTTACTCTAATTTACTTGGCCAATTGGAAAACTGCCCAGTTAGGTCGCCTGCTCAGTTTAAAGTGTTAATGGGATTACTCTATTGTGGTAGGCTGATATATCGGAATTTTTAATCAGCTTGTTGTGATATAAATGAAGTTATAAAGTTGTGTAGTTACAAACCACTGTGACATATTTATACCTAAAGTATGGTACTAACTTACTAATTGACATTCATCGCAAGCTATTTCTAGAATATATTGGGCGCGGCAAAGCACAATGTGTCATTTCTATATGAATCATAATATAATGATTGGAAATTTTCATAAAACTATATGATTACAAATAACGCAATAATCTTACTGTAAAGAAGTCCCACTCACAGCCCTTTTAGTATCGGGCTTCCTGTGTCCCTCCCCTTTGTATACACAGGAAGCCCGACACTAAAAACTGCTGCGAAGGAGATATTCTCGTTCCCAGAGCTCATGGTCAATCGACCAGCGAAAGGTTTCGCCCGAAGGGCTCTCGTTTAATCCAAAACCGGAATAAGAGAATCCTGTTATACTGCGCAAAGAAACAAGAGAAACAACAAAATACAAATAGATTCCCCTGTCATAAAGATGGGTGACAGAGCACAGGTAGCCCGAACGCGTTTGGATTGACCGTTAATATTTGAAAATGTGATATAAAACTACTTCAAACTATAGCAATAATTTGAAAAAAATCCTGTCAGACTAAACTAGATTTTTTGAGTAAAAGTGCGTTTAAGGGTGATTTTGAACGGTTCGAATTTTCAACCGCATATTTAGGAAAAATGTGCAACTTCGTCGAACACTTTCACAAAAAAATAATATCTCTAAAACCACTAAACAGATAAATTAGCTTTTCTTCACAAATCATTTCAAATAAATTCTCTTTCGAAAGCCGTTTGAGTTGTGTTTATTTGTTATATTGACGCCGAGAAATAATTTAATAAAGTATGTATTTTTTTAAATTTTAATAAGTCCGTCAAGTTGACGAAAATTTATCCGTGATCATCCGTAGTCATTAGCTGTGCACTTTTGAGCGGTGTCGGGGTGGGGTAAGTAACGATTTTTGGGTTTTCTATTTTCCGATGTTTTTTCATCCAATCACAAAGTGGTTGACTTTTAGGAGATTCAACTTCCGGTACTTAGTTAAAAAAATTCAGCCAATCAGAAAACATCCCTATTTGGATTGAGCTGGAGCCTTTCGGGCGAAACCTTCCGCTTGACGGTTGACCGGGGCTATGGGAACGAGAATGCGAGGGAGAATATAGCCGTTTCATAATTAGTACAGCCGAGTAAGGGAGGGAAAGTTTTGAAGATATTTTCATTTTGTTAAAGAATCCAAGTCAACCACAATGCATTGCGCGCTTGACATTGCCAAATGTAAAATGGAGGATATTTGGGTTTGTGAGGTGAATCCGTTCCCATCGGTCTTTTAATTACTGCAAGTTCACCAGTGGTACTAGTTAAGGTTTTTCGACGGTTTAGAAAAACTTCAATTCTTTACTGATGTATTATTTGAATACAATGTTTGTTACTGTTCTACCTGCCTGACAATGCCCAAAAAGTCGAGATTTTGTGAAGAGAATGTCTCTAAAACATTCAGCCTTCTTACTTTGGAATCAACGGAGGGAGAATTTAGGTATTAACTCCATTTATTGTGATGGTTTTAGAAGGTCACTAGAGAAGATAGAAGCTCTTGTTTCTCGTCACGCTCGACACAAGACAAGTCAACTCCAGCATATTCGCTCAACATAACAGAGCCTTCTCCGTACCCAGATGGAAAGTGATTAATTTCAAGAACATGCACTTTTAATACATCCTGATGTCCGAAAAGCAACTCAGAACACTTTAGACAATTTTCTATTTCAATAAATATAGAAGCGCAATGCATTGTGGTTGACTTGGTTTCTTTAAACTTCCAAATTATTGTTTAGAATTTTCGGTAAATTATTTTGAGAATTTTGCTGACATAGTTGGTTTGTTAGAAACGTCAGTATACTTATAATTACCATCTCTTCCATTTCTAAACTCTGAAAAAGAACAAAAACACATTAAAGACGTTCGCGGGTGAATGCAAATTTCCTGAGACTTTGCCAGTTGATAAAACTAAATTAGGCACATAAAATAAGTTAAAAAAGCGGGGTTCTCGTCGTTGTTTTCGATCAAAATGGCCTCAAAGTCGGCAATTAATTTCGGCATTTTTCGCAAGCAGCGTGCCGGAATGTCTTGATGGCAAAAACAATAAAGAAAATTATTTAAAAAAATGCCATTCATAATAAAAGAAGGCCCTAACATGTTTTTGAAACTCATAATATTTAGAAATAAAACGATTTTTTGACACAAAACGTGAAAATAGTTACCTCTTTTGGAGAAAAAGATCTTATGTCTCGAACAAAATGGCCGCTTTTTGTCGTTTTTTAATTTATTGAAATGAACGACTTTTGTCATCATGCCATGCAAGTAAACTAAAATCTTTACCACAATGCAAAGACCAAGAAAAAGAGAATTAACTGAGTACACAACCAAGGCAGGGTAAATCGATTTCTATTCAGAAACTAATTTTCTTTTTCGAGCTCGATAAAAACCAAGTCATACACCTGCCAAAAAAGGACTTTCATTTTATGTTTCTTTTTAACCATCAAACATACTTAAAACGATCTAAAGGAGTAAAACAATTCACATTTATTTGACTATACATAATTTATTTGACGATATTTAACTTACATGCTAAATTAATATGAGTCAAGAAAATATTTTCAAAGTATTCAGTTTGAAATTGGTAAGAGTTTTCAGTTTTCATAAAAGCAAAAAAATATAAATACCATTTCAAAACGTTTTTCGTATACCAAATACCTTATTATAGCATTCTTGCAGTATTAAATTGGTCTTGGTTTTAGTTAATCTAACTTTTGAAGCTTAAACTCGCAGCATGAAAGGTCTTTTCAGGGGGGGAAATGAAAACAATAATAGTATTAGTACGAAAGGCGCTGTAATAAAAAAAACTTATTTTGACTCATTTCCCCATTTTTGCCTCTAAAATCAATAGTATGGCATGAAAGTATAGTCAACTGACTGGTATTAGTCAAAAATTTCAAACAGCAACATCGAAATATCATAAAATTGGGATGTGAATGTGTACAAAATGTGTTTCGTTAATCGATCGCGCTCTATTCTTTTGCTACGTTATTTTCAACACTTCAGTTCAACTTATTTAGGCAAAGAACAAGGAAAGTCAGCGATACATTTTGAAAGATAATAATAAGAACATTATACAGCTAAATACCGATGACTGTGGTATACCAATAAATAATTTTCAATGGAATGATATTTGGAATGATATTAAACAAAGCGGCTGTAATTTGACTATTGTGGTTTTACATATGTTTGTAATTTTGTCTAGCCAGCTGCCTCATGCTCAATGAAAACCTGTTTCAGCCCGCTAGTTTTCAGTAAAACTACGTCTAATAATGTGCGTAAAATAAATAACAAGAGGTTTAATTAGCTTTATTTCGAGGTTATTAACTTGTTCTTTAACAATTTAGAGAACTGAAACGACTTACTAAAATCTATATTACAAGCGTATTTTGAGGGCTGACGTGTGATTGACGGTTGAACCTAGACACCGCATCAGTGGCTGTGGATACTCATAATCATAATTCATAATAAATATACAGTGACAGACTAACTTTTCTATTTCAACCTCAAAATTCTTGAAACTTCGCCAAAATACACAGGTCAACGGTCTTAACAACTAGTATTTTTATTTTTTTCTGATTTATATATTTTTGGCGGGAAAATGTCGTCATAAGTTTGGCGCCAAAATTTCACGTTTATTTTATGACCAAAATGACCACATCATTCAAAAGATCCTTCTGAAAGGATCTAAAATTTAAAAAAAATTCATACTTTGCACAATAAAATAGGATATGAATTTTTTAAAACTGGTATTTCGGCCATTTTCTTACTAAAAATAGAACAAAATGGCCGAAATAGAAGTATTTAAAAATTCATATCTTTTGATTTTATAGCTCAAATTATTATTGTTCTCCTCACTTTGTAGATCCTTTCAGAAAGATCTTTCAAATGATGTGGTCATTTTGGTCATAGAACAAACATGAAATTTTGGCGCCAAACTTATGACGTCATTTTCCCGCCAAAAAAAAATTAAAATGAGAAAAAATAAAAAAAAACAAGTTGTAAAGAACATTGACCTGTGTATGTTGGCGAAGTTTCAAGAATTTTGAGGTTGAAGTGGAAAAGTTAGTCAAACCTTGTCGATTTCAGGTGTCTTTTTGGCCACCGTAATGAGCCTTATGGGTGCGGTCCTAAATCGCGAGGGAAAACTAAGAATCAGTGCGAATTTCGCTGTGTAACTCATACATGAGTTGAAGCTCAGCTGTACTGACTAGACTGTGACAAATTCGTGTCTTGGGGACGTAGAGGTAGCGAATAAGGGCATATGCATGAGTTGCTGAATTGACATACAAATTGGCAGATCATTTTATAACACGACAAGCTTAAGCCAAGAGAAAAATTCTAAGCAGGAGTCCTTAAATCCCTTTAAAACGTGTGTTTATGGTGTGAAGATTAAATTATTAATGCTAGTGATGACTAAATACTCCTGTCATCGGCAAATGTTTATCCTAATATATAACTTGAGCAAAGAACAATAATGTTTTAAAATGTGACTGATGTTTTTAAATACATTCGTGAATCAGTTATTGAACTAGTTATGTATAGTTGTTATTTTTCAACAACACTGAATGTAATTACTTAAATTAATACTTAGCTTATTTACAATTCTTCTGTATGTAATTAACGAATCGGCGACTTTTTGTGCGTTACGTTTTACCTAAAGAAAATATATCACTGGATGGAGATTGTGCACATGCAACATCCTTTTGTACTTCTGGTGCAATTAAATGATAAAAAAACGTTGTCTTTATTTAACTTTAATACAGCATTTAATCAGTGAGTCTCCAACTGGACCATATACAGCCTTCTACAAACTATATTTACAAAGGGCACTATCTATAAACAATATTTGACATTATCTATAGTTTTAATTATTTATTTTATTATGTATTAGCAAGCGAAAATAATTCCAAGAGCAGATTTACGGGCGAGACACCTAGTAACTTCTACTACTCTGCTTTCGGGCGAGTCACCTTAAAAGCAGTCAGAATTTGAAATAGATGGAAAGAAAAGAAGCCTTCAATACTATTATTTGTTATGTATTTATAAGCAAGTAGAAATAATTCCGAGAGCAGATTTACGGGCGAGACACCTAGTAACTTCTACTACTCTGCTTTCGGGCGAGTCACCTTAAAAGCAGTCAGAATTTGAAATAGATGGAAAGAAAAGAAGCCTTCAATACTATTATTTGTTATGTATTTATAAGCAAGTAGAAATAATTCCGAGAGCAGATTTACGGGCGAGACACCTAGTAACTTCTACTACTCTGCTTTCGGGCGAGTCACCTTAAAAGCAGCCAGAATTTGAGATAGATGGAAAGAAAAGAAGCTTTCAATACTATTATTTATTATGTATCTATAAGCAAGTAATTTTTGTTATTTAGTAGTAATATTATTAGAATTATAGTGCAGTTATGCATTAATTAAGATTGTATTTCTACGATCTTGCGAAAAATACTCCGCTTGAACAAATAATAATAATAATCGTTCAATACTTTCTGCATTGATAAAGCTTGTTAATAGTTTTTTAACTGACTTACTTCCCCGCTTACTTCACCCCGCTTCGGCAACCAAGGTCGGAAAGATTTAATAAAGTTTACCTGCTTCATCTGGCGCTTTTGCTTTTATCTTGAAGTATATTTATTTAGTACTGGACCGACGATTCCAAAGACCGTGGAAACGTACACCATAGCCTTGTTTATTTCTCCACCGGTGTAATGCTTAGTTGTGCTGGTATTTGGCGCCATTTTCTAAATGTAAGCTCGACAAGGGAACATGTACGATTTCGCTAGTAAACCGTTCTCGGAAAGTCGAATTAACGCATTTCTTCTAATTTGGCCAGCCACATAACTTATCTGTTAACGCGAACCAACGTTTTTCAAAGCAGAGACAACTAGAAAGAACTCTTCGTAACTCAGGATGAACTATAAAGTGACCTTTGAATAACGCGCGGGATACCGTCGATGTTAATACTAAACTTTGACTATATGATAGCAGTTGACAGGACGTTAAACATGACCGATGTTTGTTTTATAAATGGAAACCAGCTAGAAAACTAGTATAGCCTGAGTCGGTGTTTGCATTGATATAAACGATAGGTAATATAATGAAATTTGTAATACCGTAAAATATGTTTTTATATCAACTGAAGGCAATAAGGATTAACAGAGTAACAATAGCGGAATGGTATTACATTACGACTCCTACTGCGCCACTAGCCACCTTCAAGGTGAGTTAAAATGCTTTTTTCTTAGCTTAAGCTCGTCGTGCTCATGTCATGTGCGTGTTGTTTTTCAAATGAAACTAATTCCGAAACTAATGAAAATCTTATTAGATCGAGCGGCGTACATGCTATGTCAGACTTCAAGACCCCAGCGATGATCGTCAAAATGACAACATAAAATAATTTCCATTCATACTTATCACTAACATGATTATGTCAACCGATAAACGAGATTATGCAATAATATGTTCTCCTATTTGCAAAGCCATTTTTCGAGAATTATCTGAGAGCTAAACATCTGCAAAACATCCCTTTAATTTTTCGGCAAAATTTACTATTTCCCTAATGTTGAATCAAACAAATGATTATTCTTATATTTCTCTTAGCTGACCAAGACATGCCAAAAACACGTGTCAGTAGTATTGTGTTATTCACAAAATGGCCGTGACCGTGCGATGACTTGAAAAAAAAAAATGAAAATTGATAGCAACATATAATTTTTCCACAACTATAAAATTTCTCGCACGCTGAGTGGTTTAAAACCTCGATAAGAGGAGAGACCCTTAAAAATGACGCCATTTCACGTCGCGAGCTTTTTTAAATTTAAAAAAAAAACTTGTGTGTGTGAAATCTCGCGCGTTGATTGGAGTATCGACACAGTGTAAGAATGTTTGAGGGAATGTTTGTCATCAACAAGATGTTTTTTTTGTCTATAAAGTCCGAAAAAAGCTCATTTCTGAGCAAACCCTGAATAGAAAACATTTTTTCTGTAAATAAAATATTTCATAATAAATGTCACAATGACATACTATATCTGTCCAATAAAAACATGCTCAAACACTGCACGTATAGTTTTGATGAAAGAACATTGCATAATATTATCAATTTTTAAAAACCTTAATTATGTACTAGCTTTAACTATAACTGTCTATACGTTAAGGTCAGTTTAGTTATTATAGACAGACTGTACCTAAATTCCTGGTAAACTAACTACAGTGTAATGTAAAAATGTCGTAAGAGGTATTAAGTTAAGTATATGTCTATATCAATTTTTGTGTGATTAAATGTTGACTAAATTAGTTTTGAATCCGTCCTGTTTTCATTTTTCAAATTGTAAAGAGAAACGATTAACAATATTTCCGTACAGGAAAAGGTTGATTCTTTTCTTCTCATTTAAAACCGATCAGTTTTTGGGAATTGTTATATTTGCAGTAGCATGAAGTGAACTCAGTTAATGCATGCATACATGCATGACACCTTCGTCATACAACAGTTACATTATGATCTGCACGAAAAAAATTGAACACGTAAAACAATGTCTTAAAATTTGGTTAAAACAAATCGACAAGGTTGATACTCTAATCAAACATAGACATGACGTAAGAAAATGGCTAAAGCTCTACAGTGATGCGATTCGCTACGCTCGTAACTCCACATTACTTTGGGAAATTTTCTATGCACTTTTATTTTATATGCGGTATTTAAGACTGGATTCGGTCGAACCAGGTTGCTATATCAAGGCCTTTAATCTTTGGTTCTCGTACGGGCAGATTTGGGCACAGACAACAGACAGGGAATTAGACAGACAGACAGACAAACAGATAGAAAGATAGCTAGACAGACAGACAGGCAGAAAGATAGATAGACAAAAAGACTGACAGACAAACACAGATAGAGAGACATAGTAATGGACACGTAAATGTAAACTCACATTATCATGGTCCGCCATCTGAAAGAGAAAAAAGAAAATAAATGTGAACATTATAAGAATCGACACATGATCTGCATATATGAATACAGTTGATTTACACTACAAAATTGTTGCCAGAGTAGGTAAGGGGATTAGGGACTGTGCAATGGTTATCAGGAGGGAAGCTGTAAAACCATATAGGGAGGGGCATAAGGTAAAGTAAATGAGAGGGTGGGTTAAATAAAGTCATTACTTGGCAGAGGGGGGCATAACTTTAATTTAATGCAATATGTATTTCACAGATGCATCTCAAAACACTGAAAATCGCATTTCCGAGGGTCTAAATTTCAATTTTTTTAGGGAGATGACCCTTCCGCCCTAGTTGCTAACGCCATCGGCGGTCAATTTCCCAAGTGAACATTTCAGCCAAGCTACAGCCCTGGTTAACTATGTCGACAAAAAAGATGAATTTCCACGTCAAAGAAATGATAATGATTAATTAATACGAACTGCCGACTAATTAAATTTTTCAAGTAATGAATATGTGCATAATTGAGTGTTTACCAATTATTTATTGAGGCTAAATTAACATATATACCAATAGAATAATTTCCAATTAAAATATACTCGAGCTCAAAAAGAACTTTATGTTTTTGCAGTGGCTGAAAAAGAACTTTTTGTTTTTGCAGTGCCTCAAAAAGAACATTTTGTTTTTGCAGTGGCTCAAAGAACTTAGTATAAGATTACTATTAAGTATCTATAAATGCAGTTTCCAATATAGGTCAAATACACTCGAGCTCAAAAAGAACTTTATGTTTTTGGAGTGGCTCAAAAAGACCTTTTTGTTTTTGCAGTGGCTCAAAAAGAGCATTTTGTTTTTGCAGTGGCTCAAAGAACTTAGTATAAGATTACTATTAAAGAATCTATAAATGCAGTTTCCAATATAGGCCAATATATGAAGTCAGAGTGGTGTGATAAAATACTTAATTAATGTAGGGGAAATAGTGAGAGTGTGAGACCCCGTCTACACGGATCCGGATACTTTTGAAACCGCATACTTTTTGATGAGAATCGGCCTATCGTCCACACGAATCCATTGATATCCGCATACTTTTACTTGAATCCTCCGGATACGCGGATTCGTGTGGACGCAAATATTTCTATGCGGTTTCAGCTGGATTGGATTCGTGTAGACGAGGCCTGAGTAAGAGCGTCCCCAATTTGTAGGACACTTGTGTCTGGCTAGAAGATTTGAGGTTAAAAAAAAGTGAGATACGTTATAATATATAGAGCGTAGTGGTACCTTAAGTTTAAGCCCATTGATTGTACGGTCAATGGTTGGTAAACGAGTGAGTAATCAATTTAAACAACGAAGCTGCAGTTATAGATCAATACAAAGAATACAAAAGTACTAAATAAACAGCTCACCTACCTCTTACTTTAAGCATTCGGGGATAACAGCGATAAAGGTTACAACGTCAACCTTCCTTGCAACCTCCAGGCACCATGCATTTAGCACCTTTGTTTTCGTTTCCTTCCAGCGGTCTGCGCATACTCGCCATGCCATCACTTGCAGTTTAACAGCTGGTCTAAGTTCTTATTCTCTTTCAAATCCATATTATCTTTAACATCTCTATATAGACTTCTAATATTTCCTAAAATATTCGTATGCCAATAAAACACTTTGCATTCTATCTGATATAGATGTTCTTTCTATTATCTGATATTTTGTTATGAATTATAAAGGCATTTCCGTTTTCTAAGAGTTGTATATTTTCCCACTTTTTTCATGTATGACTATGTGACCTATTTGTTGTTTTTAATTTTCATTATTTTATTTTAAACAAAATAATTTCTTGTGAATTCAGCTCGTTTTTTTATATATATAAATTTAAATGTTATTAGCCGTTCCGTACGTTTAATAGTTTTGTTTTAAAAACATCTACATGCCTTCTATTAATAAAATATGGATTACGCCTTTGTTACTTTTCGGTTTTACATACTCGGTTGCGTCTGGGTTGTTGTGCGTTGTATTATATTCGTACTTGATTAAAATCAACCGTAGTCTAAGCCAGGACTGTCTATATATGTCAACACGGTGTAAAAGAGTCAGTTCAACAATATCTTCTGTTTTACAGCCGGTACTCTGCTCAACATGATACAAACGTGATAAAAAAATATGAATTAACCATAATACTCTTCTTCATAGACCATTTTGAAGACTTATCTAGTGTTTCATTTTCAGTCCTATTTTTCTATATCTCACTTATAATTTTTTTTTCATTTCTTTTCCTCGATATAACGACAAATTCGTCTCCAAAAGTCCGTCGATCAAATACCACGTTTGATCATAGTTAATAGAGTGTTTGAGTGAACGAGATACTCAGTGAAGAGTATTATACTTATGTAAACAAATGACAAGATCAAAAACAAGAACAAAAAAAATAAAGGGAAAAAAACAATAAAAAAGAGACTCATTTCCATATCATAAGCAATTATTGGATGAAGATGATATGAGACAGTAACAAGCAAATTTTGCTGTCATTTTCATATCAACTCCCTGAGAACGAAAGGAGCCTGGGAGCTTCACAGAATAAATGTATTAATAGAATTATCCTGAGAAGTTCAGATGTTATCTAAAATTCACCGTATGCTCTGGGCCAATCAGATTCGTTGTAGTATGTAAAATGTATAATAATCTATGATAAAGACCCTTTTAATATATCCCGAAGTGTTGTGTTTTTCGCGCTTGACGTCAAATTTATTATTTTGAAATTTGTATAATATGAAAGGAATTGAAAAGAATAAATTTGACGTCAAGTGCGGAAAACACAACACTTCGGGACTTATTAAAAGGGTCTATATCAAGCGTGTTTAACAAATGAAGACGGCAATTTTTGAATCCTGTGTATTGTGATAAATGATGGTTGTGTATATAATGAAAAGCAAGAATATTTGAGGCATTAGCGGCATTTATTTCTGTCCCGACAGACTTCTGCTTATACGCTTATGCTAAAAAATAATTTTGCTCTTTAATTCTTTAAAATTTATGTTTGGCTCTTTTAAAATAGAACTTGTCTTCATATTTTTCGTCACTTTTCACGTACCAGTAAATGGCTTTATACTGAGCAAGTTTCGAGAAAAAAACTTAATGATCTGATTCTTTTAATACTCAAAATGTTAAAAAAAATTCACTCCCAAGAGAGACTGAAACACACAAGATTTGGAACGAGACCTGAAATCTACCACAATATAGTCGCATGCTGATGTAATAATTTATATAACAGCCTAACATGTGTTTTCAGTCTGTGTTTAATAATTATATTTTGAGACTATAAAACGAGGAATTTAGTTTAAAACGTAATATCAATTTAATTTGACTGGCTCTCAAACTCAATGAGGTATGCGAATGTTTGTGCTGTCATTTCATGCAAATTGAATATTTCAAATACGCTCAAAGTAGAAAGAAGGCGGTGATGTTTGAATACAAATTTGTTATTATTATATTTCATTTTGAGTAATAATATATTAAGCATATCTGAGCAAAGAAAATACTTACAGACTATAAACCGTAACTAGTGTCGTGCAAGGAAATATCGGCAAAAAAGCACAAATTAATAATTGGTAGTTCTTATTATATAGCGCATTTCCTGAACTGCTGAATGCGCTTACTCAACATGTTCAAGTTGAAGGTATATCAATTTAAGGCGCATTAAGCTGCCACCATACAACCCATGTCTGATTTTTTTTATCTATTTATTTATTTATTATTATTTTTTTGAGAGACGGGACCTCAATTTTACGTCGTTATCCAAGAGGACGTGAAGTTCTAACAATTTTAGATTTTTAAGAAACAAAGGCAGCAGCTAGCCTCCTCCAAAGGCAACCCAACCAAATTCGGACTTCCTTTCTAATTTGGGCTTCCTTTGTCAAGAAAAAAGAGGATTAGGGCTAGGGACGAAAAGCTGGGCCTTTTCTTTCTCTTTTCTTATCGCCCAGTCTCCCCCTTCTGGTAACACAACGACCCCAAAAGCAAAACAAGGGTTGCCTGCGGAGGAGGCTAGGCAGCGGCTTCTTTTCAATTTTTTAAAGACCCTGAGTAATGGTCCGGCCGGGGTTTGAACCTATTTTCACGAAAATTCGCCTGGCGGCCGAAATAAATGCTTTAAATGAATTTTAAAGTCAAGTTTTGCAGTACGAATAGATACTACTTTCGATGGTAGACAAAAAAAAAATCGTCTTTTGGAACGGCATAGTGGTCCACTCGGGCTACGTTTACACGGGACCGGACGAATATTTGACCGGTCTAACTGTTTACACGGTACCGGTCAATTTTTTGACCGGACCGGTCAAAACATCGTCCTCGAATTTGCATGTCGAATATTTGACCGGTTAGGCCAAAATTAAAAAAAATTAAAAAAATAATCGACCCTACTAGTATTCAATTTTTTTCTGGCAACGCGCAAATTCAAAATTATTTAATTCGTTTTTTTTTTTTTTTTGTAGTTTTTCTGTTACTCTATCTATTTTGTTAGTCTTTGTGTTAAATATACTAATATTCGATGGTAAAGATGAGTATGAGGCTTTCAAAAATAATATTTCAATAATTATTAGCATTTATTTGACATTATTAGGTATGAAAAAGCGCGCGGCATTTTAGTGAAAATGGTCAACATTGACCACCTTATCTCCAAATAAAGTATGGTGACCCCCATTAGTTCTTTCATATTTTAAACTCTTATATAATCAAGTTTTCTTATGTCAAAAAAATGAAATCCCAACTTCAATTTCCCGCGAACGTCTTTAAAGGGCTGACTAATAAAATGCTAAATGAAAAGTGAAAGTTAAACAAACAGGTGTAAAATTAACATACACTCTTTACAATGACACTAGCGAACGTCGAAACGACGAATATAATAACATTTCTCAAAGTTTAAAAACGAAACTTTGAGTTCATTTGAACTCCTAAAAGGTACAGGGAATATTTTCAACCCTAAAATTAGCGCCGATCGCCACATGGACAAAGGGAGTACCTCCACCTCTCCTATTGCTCCCACAATTATTAGCGGCTATGGTCAAATAAGTTTGGCTGAAATGCTATATATTTTCTCAAACTTTGAAAAATCACGAAAAATTTGGCTTTTCAATGAAACTAAATTTTTTTCCGCAGAATTGTTTAAAATGGCTTATGTTTTATTAGGTAGGCTTTAAAAGGGAATTGGGTGCACGGTTTCGAAATACTTTCAGACTTGCAAAAAGGGGTTGATTTAACTGTCGCAGCCTACTAAAAGCAATGTTGTAATAATCTAAATAGTATTTATTATAGTAATACTCTAAATAATAATAATTATTATAGAAATAATTTTGCTGTTAAATAGTCTGACGGACATGAAACATCTAAACTCAACAAATTGTTTCTTGTTTGTATGACGAACGAACCAAAGCACATTTAGCTGATAACATTTAACATATAGTTTATTGCCCTCATAAAGCTACATTGTAAAAACTCGACAAAAATTACATTGTGCTGTGAGTTATTGTTTTTTTAAGTGAAATCTAAAGCATGCTACTACTGTGACGTCACGGCAGCCATTTTGGATGATTCAACACAATATTTCTCATTAGCATATATCGTTTGCTCATCTAATATGTATACCGTTCTTTGTATTTTGACTCCTGAAACAATGGATGGTCATAATCAAGCATCCGAAGAATTATTATATAATCGTCCCCTTCACAGTTCCCTGCGCCATATTGAAAGGGTGCCGAGCCCTTGCATCGAAGCGAGACGAACGTTGAGCTTGCAATGATAAAAACCTTTTAACACCATACGGGACAATCATTCACGTGTCCTTATAATTGCAAGGTCAACGTCTTGCTTTGATGCAAAGACTCCCTCTCAAAATGGCGCAAGGTACTGTGTTCTTCTTGAGTTAAACTATTGTTATAACCTTTAAAAAAACTTTCGGGCAATTCCTTGTTGACCACAAAGATGGTTAGATTAAAATGCAATACGTTAAGCGCATCACCAATTAGTGTCGGTATGATAACAGAACAAACGCTCTTATAGCTGACAGGATAACAATCATAATTTAAATCAGAATGAAAAGCTCTAAAACAAGTGAAATACATGGTTAGTTCCAACAATTTTAAGGTTTTATCAAGATGTATGGAGGATAACCACCATCGTTTGAGTTGGTATAAGATCTCCTTTGTGAAGGATCTGGACACTTATAGCACCCACCACTCCCCGTCCACCACTCTACACCTAAACAATTCCCAGTACACGAATCTTTACACTGCTGTTTAGTTTTTTGTTTTCCGATGCTTACACGACCAGTATTGCATATGTATGGCATGTACTCTTGCCAATTACCTGAAATTAAATATATATAAATATTAAAATACCGATGTAGACCTTTTACATTGAGAAAGATGAAATCAATGGAGCTGGATGTTTGGGTTGAGTTGATGGCTTCACTGACACTACCAAAGATTCGAAAAACCATAATGCTTCAAGTTGAATTTTCAGAAAAAAATATCTGGTTATCATAAAACTCTTAACAAGTCCTTTGATGTAGTTACAATTACTGCGGTTCCTAGTAACACGCGACCAAATAGACCTTCAAAACAAACGAATAATAGAGTTTTGGTGGACGTCAATCAATTGTATTTCCAGGGCAACACAAACTAAAATGTCCGTTTCAAATCAGCGATAAAAAAATAAATAATAAAATCGAATAAATAGATTAAATCGATTCTAAATTCTCCAAAAACGAGGCCAGGCAATACTAAAAAGGTTTGGCATTGGCTGGTACAGGGTAGGCACACGTTCTTGATCGTGATCGGCCACCACCGCCACACGTAACAGAACAAGAGCCCCATGATCCCCAGCTAGACCACTGTCCATCCACTGAAAGAGACAGGAAAACATTATCAGTTCGATTGAATTTATAAATATTTCCTTCAGCGGTGATGTGCTGTACCATGCTGTACATAGTGCGTTGTGCCAGCTGTAGTGGTTTTGATATTGTGTTGTACTGTACTATGCTGTACAGTGCGTTGTGCCAGCTGTAGTGGTTTTCATATTGTTTTGTCCTGTACCATGCTGTACATAGTGCGTTGTGCCAGCTGTGGTAGTTTTGATATTGTGTTGTGCTGTACCATGCCGTACACAGTGCGTTGTGCCAGCTGTAATGGTTTTCATATTGTGTTGTCCTTTACCATCCTGCACATAGTGCGCTGTGCTAGCTGTAGTGGTTTTGATAGTGTGATGTACTGTATCATGCTATACATAGTGCGTTGTGCCAGCTGTGGTGGTTTTGATATTGTGTTGTACTGTACCATGCTGTACAGTGCGTTGTGCCAGCTGTGGTAGTTTTGATATTGTGTTGTGCTGTACCATGCCGTACACAGTGCGTTGTGCCAGCTGTAGTGGTTTTCATATTGTGTTGTCCTTTACCATCCTGTACATAGTGCGCTGTTCTAGCTGTAGTGGTTTTGATAGTGTGATGTACTGTATCATGCTGTACATAGTGCGTTGTGCTAGCTGTGGTGGATTTGATATTGTGTTGTACTGTACCATGCTGTACAGTGCGTTGTGCCAGCTGTGGTGGTTTTGATATTGTGTTGTACTGTACCATGCTGTACAGTGCGTTGTGCCAGCTGTAGTGGTTTTGATATTGTGTTGTACTGTACCATGCTGTACATAGTGCGTTGTGCCAGCTGTGGTGGTTTTGATATTGTGTTGTACTGTACCATGCTGTACATAGTGCAATAAGAAGCATTTTTGTGACATCTCCAACATTTCCAAAATTGTGTCCTTCAAGTTTTAATTCTCTGTATAAAATAACTTTACATTAAATACTTCTATGTAACTTGGACATTAAAAGCTCTCTGCTGCCTTATAAGCAGTAAAATTATAATGAATAAAAAAACGTAAATGCTCAACATTAACCGAAATCGTTGCTGGGTAAAGGCACTATAAATTTAGGAACTGTAATAATGACAGTAATGTCTCTAGAACGAGAGGCATGTCTTACAAACTGATTATTCTTTGGATACGATAAAACAAAGAATTGATATCTATAAACGACATATCAAATTCTTTAAGATACGTTTAAACTTTGATAAAACGCTTTTCCGTAAATTTGTAGCTAAAATAATAAAATTCTGGTCTACCAACCTTGTACTAATTCGCACTTGTTTCCAACGAAACCAGACTTGCATGTGCACGTAAAACCGCTGACCGTGTTTGTACAGGACCCACCATTGAAACACTGGTTGGGGACACAGTAGTCTACATAGATAAAATGTTAATTTGCAAATATGTTTCTAATTTGATTCTTATATCTCGCGGTATGATGCAATTCACTGTTTGTAATTAAGATGGAACAACAACAATGCAAATTGTTAAAGGCATTTGTCAGCTATTAATAGTTTGTTTGTTTGTTTTTGTTTGACAACTAAATTGCCTGCTCTGCTTGTTTACTTGGTTGCTTTTGTTTGTTTGGTTAGTTCGTTCGCTCGTTCGTTCGTTCGTTTGCTCGAATTTGTAATTAATTAATATAAAGTATTTCAGTTTATATTTTTAATATTGCTAATGTTTTTCTATTTCATTTTTCTAAACATCAATACAAGGTAGCTGAACACTTCATATATAATATTCTCCATAATGTCATAGAGTAGTGAAAAATCCATTTTCAATAAACGGTCCCAAATGTTCTTACCTTTTGTTTGGCAGTTCTTCCCAACGAATGGATAGACACATGAGCAGTTGTAACTGGTTTCGTGGACTTTGTGACATTTCCCTTGGTTTTGGCAGGGAAGAGGCCTACATGGCTCACTCACTGCCGAAAGAAATATGAAATTATTGCCTATTGTACGTATCTGAATATGGCATATATTTACAAAGACGAGCTGCTGCAGCCGTTGTCAAGCCCAAACAAAACGGAAGGGGATCTGCTATTAAGCAATTATATATTGGATGAGGCTAAGTATGATACGGCTTTGGCAAATAACACCCTCCTTGGTTTGCATAATTTGCATATCATACGAAAGCCGAATTCAATAATTGTTTTATTATTCATTCAACATATGTTTACTGCTCCACATAGTTTAATACATCGAAGCTGAATAAAATCAAGATTTGTTCCACTAAATATTGGTGCATGGAACACTATTTCGCTGCCTTTTGTTGATTTTTTGGTGTTTTTACTTTATTTTCCTTGCAATAATGCGCCTATTTGTTCCCCGCTAAGTGAGGGAAACCGTCCTGAATTGGAGGCAGCCATTTTCCCGCTCTCTGTGTGACGTAAGTCGTCCAATAATGTTTCAATTGGGCAAAATCGAGGTCCAATAAGAAACGGGGAAATATTTTGAATGAATAATAATGTATATTTATATCTAAAACAACAAAACTAGATCATTGGCATTTTACTAAAACTTCTACGATAAAAGTATTTTTGTATCGAGAATTACCAATTATCTTGAATTATTAGTTAGTTTCATTTACGTGCAAGAATTGTTTTATTTCTTTCTATGCTTATAAACATGATCGTCTCAGGCGTATTATATGCATCGGTGTGGTTAAACGTTAGGAAAACAACTTCAACAAGAAACGCAAAAAATGTCTTACCTCCAGTCGTCATGTTACAGTAAACATGTGAAGCATTTTCTTCCTGAGCATGCTTCACCCAGTAAAGACCGCTGGTTGTGGTGTGTGTGTCATTCTTGATTTCCATACACGATTCACCGGGAAGTTCGATGTTAGACCCAATGGCAGCTGATGGAAGAATAACATAATATTAGATAAAACAACAAGCTAGTATAACAGTCAATGCACAGCACAAAATGAATACACAAATTAAACTAACTAGCAGAGAACAAATAACAAAGCGATATCTATTTAGCAGTTTCCTCCATGAACACAAAGCCACCACTACACTGCAAAAACGGCTGAGTAGATACACCTCACTATATTTAGTTAATAATGCATTCAGGATGACACTTTATAGTGAGTTAACACAACTCTATAGTGAGTAAAAGTGAAATTAAACTCAATATATTGAGTACATTGTACTCAATGGCCGTCTACATTTATGTTTACTCTTGATAATGAGTTGGATTTACTCACTATAAAGTGTCATCCTGAATGTATGATTAACTCAATATAGTGAGGTGTATCTACTCAGCCGTTTTTGCAGTGTACAACTTCTGCCAATTTCAGTGGGTTCTTTAATTAAAACCTCTAATACATAATATGATAGTAAACGAAATTAAAAAGGAAAAAGAAGGGAGGGGAATGAATGGAAAAGGATAAAAAACAAAGGGGAGGAAAGATATCCGATAAAAAGAATAAATGAAAGTCATATTTAGAAAAGGATAAAATGATTGTACCTAGCAATTAACACTCCGTGTATGAAATATAAACTAGGTAAGCTAATAAGCTTATTACATTTGAAACATAAGTAAGATTGCAATTGGCCTTCTAAAAGAAACATCAACCCAAAAAATTCGCAAAGCTAAATTAGAATTGTTACACACAGAAATCTCCCGCGCCGTGCGAGCTAGCACTACTGTGCCAAACGTAACTTTTTCGTCAATTTTACTTGGTTCTTTAAGGTATAATATGATAGTAAACGAAATAAGAAAGGAAAGAGAAACAAAGCCGGAAAAACAAAATCCAGCGAAAAGAATAATTTAAAAAAACCGAAATGAAAGTCATAATTAAAAAGAATAAGAGAATAGCACTGTAAGTTAATAAGCTAATTGCGTTTGAAACATAAGTAATCAACTCAAACATCTCGTAGATGGACGGATAGAAATCATAATTAAAAGAGGTTTTGGTTAGTTATACCTAATGAGCACTCAGTGTATGCTTAACTGGCTAAGTTAGGACATATGGTGAGGACGGATACATTGCAAAAACGGTTGAGTAGGTACAACATAGTATATTGCGTTAACCATGCATTCAGGATAACACTTTTTAGTATCCAACAACTTATGGTCTATCACAAATCGCGCGCTCTCATTGGCTACTCAACCATGGGCTATTGGGTGATAGCCCATGGTTGGGGAAAGCGCCGGTTTTGTAAACTATTGAAAACGTTTCTTGATTCTTCTATTTCTTCAAAAACGGCTTAGTACTGAATATAATGCTTTTCTTTGAATCGTAAATACAAGTACGAGCAAGAAAATGACAAAAAAGCACATAATTTTGATGTTTTGTGAATGAATTTTGACTTGAAGAGCGCGCGCTACTGATTCTTCAGTTTGATCGATTGAGAAAGCCAGATTTTTAAACTTTCAGCTTAGAACTTTTCTTAATTCCTCCGTCGTTATAAAATGTATAGTAGTTTTAATACTAAAAGCATGCTATTTTCAGCCGTTAAAATTAAAATATTGAGGGAGAAAATGGCAAAAACAGTGGAGAATTTCGATGTGTTTTGAATACATTTTGCCGTCACACGTCATTGAGCGCGCGCTCAGTATTTTCTGTCATTTTGTCAAAATAAAACGATTGAAATGTTATTTTTCTTTCAAAATATGGCAAAGTTTGACCTATAAGTTGTTGGATACTAAAACAATTAGACCTCTCGCCCTCATGGTCCACGAGTCAATAGCCCACTTGGCCTCGAAGACTCGGCCTCGTGGGCTATTGACTCGTAGACCATTCGGGCTGCGGGTCTAATTGTTAAATAGTGAGTAAACCCAACTCTATTGTGAGTAAACCCAACTCATTATTGAGTAAAAGTGAGGTTAAACTCAATATATTGAATATGTCTTCATCTATGTTTACTCATCTATGTTATCCTGAATGCATGGTTAACGCAATATACTGTGTTGTACCTACTCAGCCGTTTTTGCAGTGTATAGAAGTACTTAACAACACTAGTGTAAAACTAAAATAAATTGATAAACTAAATTAAACTGAATAAACCTCAGGGCATTACCTGGCTTTAGTCGTTCAAAGTACACGGCGTTCAAATCCAAAATCTTTTTCGCTGGTTTTTGGGCCAATGTTCTGTTATTCAGTTCGCAAATAAAACTGTCTCGATAGAAATTAATACTCAAACAGGCAATTTTGTTTGTGCAAGTAATGTAGCAAGAATGGATATCTGTAACACGAAATGATTCGATAACATGTCCTCCGAGAGCAGTACCTCCAATTGAAATATGACACTTACTGGCTTCTATGACCGAAAAAAGAGAAAAAAACCCTGACAGAATTAAGGGGCTTAACGTTGCAAATTTCATTTTGAAAATGGGTAACGTCAATTACTGGGCTATATAAATACATAATTACATTATCAATTAATCATGACTGATTAAAGTTGTCAAAGGTAATTATATTGATATTTCCATCAAAAGACATTTTAGGTATCAAAATAAACTTAACGCACCGATAATCAAGGTATATATAAAATCATTATTTTCTTAAAAATACACCATGGCTATTGATATAACAATAAATATAATCAGTTATGATATTTAGAATAATGTTTACAATCAATATTCTCAAGAACACAACGTTATATGTTAAATAAAAATATGTTATTTATAGTCGAACAAATTATTGAAATAACTTGATTAATCGGCACTTTCAATATAATTCCTACGTTTTGATCATCCTCTCTTGGAGTTTTGCAAGTATCTGTTTATAGCGGCTAATCATAAAAAAGGTAAGTACAAGTGGTCAAAGTATACGTAAAGATACTGATAAAGCTGTATTACAAGAGTCAATATTTCCAAGTTGTCCTCACAAATACTTGTTCTTTTATTATTCAAAATATATTAAGGTTCGCATTGCTTAAACAAAATAAAGCAGAACTTGAAAGTCCATAATCCATTTCTGTTTTCAAATTTACTAACCTCGCAAACAGCGTTTGAATTAACTATATTGACAAAAATAAGCGTCATGATTTTGGCAACTGGTCGAGAAAGCCCTGCTATGAGAAACGGTATTTTTTTCGTGTTTGACGTCACATTCAAATAAAAACAGCCCAAAAATACCTCAAAGTAAAATATATTTTTTCTGTTTGACGTCATATTCAATAAAATAATATCTAATCAACAATTCAACCGGCAACCCAAAAAAACAAATTTAACAGCACTTCCAAACAAAAATATACATTTAGAAAGGATAAAACTATTAGAACTACCCCATTGTATTTTGTATTTTGCCCTTGAATTTGCTGTATGCATATCGCCTCCGGCCTTTCATCTTTCTCGAAAGGAATTTTAAACACTGACTTATCCTAGAAGAACGCGAAAATGTAATTTTTAAAGACAGTGCTCAACAGTACACTGAAAGACCATCGTAAAAATAGCGTGAATATTGTAGATCTAAAAAAAGTTTGATTTGGATTTGTAAACCACCTCACGAAAGCCGTTTCAGTGTCGAGTTTACAATTAGGTGTTAGAGCCTGGTCACGTGAAAGTAACTTGTGATGTCCCAAATAAATGTCGACCTAGTCTCTCTCTTTTTGTTTTACCTGGTAGAGGAAGCCCAAAACACCACTTTCAAGCGCGAATATAACTCCCCTTGGATTTGCCCGATCTGGCTTATATATATATCATTTTAAATCTCACGATGTCTAGAATTGAACAAAATATGTCTCATTTTTGACTTCATAAGCACTTTAAAACTGTATCGAAACACCTTAAACTATAATAGCACTTGTCAATGAATTAATATTATGACTTATTACGCGTTGTAAAATTCGAATAATGCTTAATTGGTTTACAAAAATATTTCTGATCCTTATAATTCTGCAATTCTTTTCAGAGAAGATTCCATTTGAAACATAAATAACATTGACCTTCTAAAACAAACAACAACACAATTATCTAGAACGTACGATTGTCATACTCAGGCCCTCATGCGGCGAACGAGCTGGAACTACTCTGCAAAACGATAATTGTTTTTCTGTTTGACGTCACATTCAATAAATTAACATATAATTATTTAAACAACAACTAAAAAACAAACCTCAAAACACAAATATATATTTAGAACGGATAAACCTATTTTAACTATTCCACTGTATTTTGTAAATCAAATTAAACGCTGCCCTTGAACTTGCTGCATTCATTTCAGAACGATACAATATTTGAGAGAAAAGGTTTTAAAAGACCATAATCTGTCAGGTTATCTTAGAACTGTATCCAAACATGAAGGAAAATTGGAGTAAAGATATACGATAAATAGCAGTTAAGTGTGACTTATTATAAGTTGTAAATTTAGAAGAGTCTTTCTACTGATGTCTGTCACGTCGGATAGCACTTGCATTCGAAACACCACTAGCGCTGAGAGTTCTCCGTCTTCGGGTGACTAGAAAAAAAATCAAACGAAGAATTGGAATATCATTTAGGCATATTGGTATATGGACCTAATTGGAAAAAAAGTGTGCAACAGAACTCCCAATATAGACCAAAAAAACTGAAATACCCCAAGCAAATCGAGATGAATTACAATTCATAGCAAAACTAAATAGCACCACCTGTTAAGGAATCAATGAAAACATAAGAATGCTAATTTATGTTATAAAAATACACCACCACTTTCTAGGCACAGCCCCGAAAACATTTGGCACGGAGACTACGTTATTAGTAGTTATGATCACTCTGAGTCAATAAAATTGTTGGAAAAGGACAAAGTCATGGATTAAACACTAAGACTTATAGGAGGTGATAAACCTCAAATTACCACATAATTATTAGCAGAACAATAATGACCTGAAATAATTTATTCGAATAATATAACGCGTAATAAGTCATAATATTAATTAAAGTGCTATTTTAGTTTAAGGTGTTTCCATACAGTTTTAAGAGTCCCTTACCAATCACTCTTAACCTTTTGGTTCAAATATGAATGTATCGTTCTGAAATGCATACAGCAAATCCAAGGGTAGCATTTAAATAATATCCAAAATACAATGGGGTAATTCTAATAGTTTTTTCCGTTCAAAATGTGTTGTTTGTTTTTTTGAGTTGCCGGTTGAATTGTTAATTAGATGTTATTTTATTGAATATGACGTCAAACAGAAAAAAATATCGTTTCGCACAGTAGTCCTCAAAATTTATATTTTTATTTTAAGGTATTTTTTAGCTGTTTTTATGTGAATGTGACGTCAAACACGAACAAAATATCGTTTCTCACAGCACGGCTTCCTCGGCCGTGGCCAAAATCATGACTCTTGTTATTGCCGAGTATTATTGCCAATATAATTAATTCAAACGATGTTCGCGAGGTTAGTAAATTTGAAAACAGAAATGGATTATGGACTTTCAAATTCTGTTTCAATTGAATCTATGGATAAACGTGTAAAAATGATTTTTAGCAAACAAAGGAGAGCGCTTAAAGTATTAAAGACACTTGTATCTTTATTTAACTAATAAACAATATAATCATGGGAGATAAACTATTGATTTTTTGCTGTTTTGTCACGCAACGTCATGGCCACGTTGCTACTGCGTGACATTTTTGACAGGCAAGGCTTTACAAGTTACATATTAACTTGTACGGTTAACAAAATAATACTACATTTTCCTACTTATTAAAATAAAAACTTGTAACGTTTAAAACATCAAATCATAGAGAAAATAGTGACAAATAAATTTGAACGGTTAACAAAAACTTTTGTGTTACGATAGACGGTTAACAGCGTTTAGTGAGAATTCTATATAAGAGACTGAGACCTTACTCATAATATTATTTGTAGCCCTTTGTTAACCGTTAAAAATCCCCGTTAACCGTGTATATCTTAAGCCAAAAAGAACACACATATCGTGTTAACCGTTGTAGTAAAGGATTTGTCGCTTGATATACAGTGTTTATTCTAAAATAAGCTTTGCAAAACAACGTTCACAGGACGGCACGTCACGCTGTAACGTAACGCCGTCGGATCTGATGATTGAACTGTATAACAGTCCAGCGAATTCTCATTATTTCCGTCTCACGCTCATCGATGTGCCGTTTTTGATGTGGACTAGAGCATTCTTGCTTGTACAGAATATTGGGGTATCCACATCGAAAGCAATATAGTCACATAAGATTACGGGCTATAATAATTATGGTGTATATTTGAGTAGTGAGGTCTTATGCCATATCGATGCGTCATATATTGCTTTGAAGGTAGCCACCTTTGGTTTCTATAATAATAATTATGTTTTATATAGCGTCAAAATCCTCACGTTCAACAACGCTTTACATGATTATACAGGATAATAAAGTAATTGAAAAAACGTTTAAAAATTTTAAGTTAAATTGTGCAATTTAGATATAAATGAACACTTTATACAACTTTAAAAATATGATGATATGACTTTATACAACATTTGTTTATATATTCCAACTAAAATCAATTAATGCAATTCAACTCAATTCAACAACATTAGATCTTTACTATATAAAAATATTCCAAATAAAATGATAAAAACAAAGTTCTGATGTATAATGGTGATTAGGTGATTTAAAATGCCTGCGTAAAAAGCCAAGTCTTAAGTTTGCTCTTAAAAGAAGAAAGAGAATCACACATTCTTAAATCAGCTGGGAGAGTATTCCACAACTCTGGTGCAGCAGAAGAAAAAGACCTTTTTCCATATGATTTAAGATTAAAAGGATTTTTAACCAAAAAATTTGAGGACGAAGATCTTAGAGAACGAGAAGGGACATAAGAACTGATCAGGTCACACAGGTATGAAGGGGCCATTTGATGTAATACTTTAAAAGTGAGCAAAAGTATTTTCTATCGAGTTTTACGGCCATGTGATAGTGCTATCCTGAATCACGATGTGGTTCTTGGGAACACCAACAGTGTACGACATTGGCGGTGCCTAGAGAAAACGACTCGACTATAGCTGAAGCGAAATCCGCGCGCTTTGGGAATTTTTCCATATCAGCCTGACTTTAAGTTATCAAATAAACACTCCGGACGTCATTTACTCTCATTTCTTCACTTGCAAACGCATTATCGGACTACTCTAATTCAGAATTATCGCTATCATAGTCAACTAACAGCTCCATACTTGCAAAACTAAAATCAATTGCGACATACCCTAAAAAACGTCCATAATTGGCTTAAATTGGTCTATTTACATAGTACGCGAAATCTGAACTTTGTACAATAACATTTGAATGCTAAATGCTTTATAGCTCAAACTTTGTGGACTTTTAGGTACACTGGCTATGTACTTATCAAGGGCCGTTCAGCTAACCAAGTCGTGTCTTTTTTGAGAAAATTTATAAAATGTGCTGTAGACAATCTTGGACAAAAGTGTTGAGACACTTTCGGTTTTTATAGCCCTAGTCGGCATTTCTCAGCTGTTCCTTCCCCATCCCCCATCCAATCAATGTTGTATGTATTGATGGATAATGCCAGTGGTCCAGACAATCCCAACATCCAACATTGAATGGAGGGGGGAGGGGAGGGGGATCAAATTAATGAAAGTTAGCAAGACGGACAGTTATTTACATTATTCGTACAAAGCGCGCGAATGTCTCAACTACTTTTGTCCAAGATTGTCTACGGCACATAAACAACTTTTTTGTTCAACCTAACTTCTGCAAAGGTACCAAATGCTATTATTTCATAGATATCCGCGTGTACTTCAATTTTAATGTATCATGAGTGAGGTAATAAGAAATTTGCGCGAAAAAAATCCCCAGAAAACATGACATGTCATTTGCTGACATGTGAACTTTCTGTGTCTGGACAAGAATCATGGTATTCAAGTGCAAACTGACCGCAGAAAAAAGGGCATATGTAGGCTATCTTGTCAACGATAAGGGGTATACCGTAAAATAAAATATGTAGAAAGGCAAACGTTTCAAGGGCCACGGTGTATCGAACATCGACTACGAAACATTTGAAGAATTTACACAACGTGTAATAGACATGTTCTATAATTTTTCTGCATGTCAATGAACCGGGAAAATAGATAAAACTATTGAATCTATGGATAAACGTGTAAAAATGATTTTTAGCAAACAAAGGAGAGCGCTTAAAGTATTAAAGACACTTGTATCTTTATTTAACTAATAAACAATATAATCATGGGAGATAAACTATTGATTTTTGCTGTTTTGTCACGCAACGTCATGGCCACGTTGCTACTGCGTGACATTTTTGACAGGCAAGGCTTTACAAGTTACATATTAACTTGTACGGTTAACAAAATAATACTACATTTTCCTACTTATTAAAATAAAAACTTGTAACGTTTAAAACATCAAATCATAGAGAAAATAGTGACAAATAAATTTGAACGGTTAACAAAAACTTTTGTGTTACGATACTTAACTTTTTTGTAAAATAGACAGAATGTGAATGTTATATGACGAATGTGTCACACATAAAACTCAACGGTTTCACAATAAAACAGTTCGCAAAAATGATCACCTTTAAATGAGAAGAAAAGAAATAAGCCTTTTTAAATCTATTTTTTTTACAACACTTGTGTTAATTCTCGCGCGCTGATTGGTTGATTTACCGTTGTAAATGAGAGGACAGACACACTGTGCTTACGCCATTTATCATGTCACACAACACTCGTGCGGAATTGAGTTTGTCATCGACACAAAATTTTTTCATCAAAAAAGGATTTTAAAAACAAGTTTATGGATAAACTATCAATGGAAATTACTTTTCTGTAAGTAGAAAATTGTAATAAATGTAGACATATCAAGTATTTTGTAAACTTCTATATGATCAGTTTTTATGTATTTAAAATGCAATGGGTAAAACCTGAACCCAGCTTATCGGCCGTGTTTGACGCTCTTGCACTTTTACTTTTCTAACTTCACTTAGCAGTCTCTCAAGACAAACAGTGCACTGTATTTCTGTATGAAAATAAGCTTATTTGTTTTTTTTCGGCTGAAAAAAAGATCATTTTCGTAAATAAAGTGATTTTCCGTAGCTTGAAGAGCGTCGTGAGTCCACAACATTTTGACCACTGTCATGACGAATATCGTTGTCGATAAGAGTACAGACAACGCTAAACCACATTCGATTTGCTAAACTTATATAAAAGTGCACGTGTTTTCCATTCAGGGTTTATCCAGAAATGATCTTTTATCATAGTTTTTAGACAAAAAATCATCGTGTTCATGACAAAATTAAGTTCCCTCAACTTTGCATAATGTTGTGTGACGTTGTGTCGTCAGCACACGTTGTGTCTATCCTCCAATCAACGCGCGAGATTTTGTACAATTTTTTTTTTAATTTGTAATAATTGCGAAAGCGTCAAATTGCGTCATTTTCATGGGTCTGTCCTCTTATCGAACATGGTTTTCAACCAATGAACGTGCGAGAAATTTTATAGTTGTGGTAAATTACAAAAAAAAAAGAACTTGGACAAACGTTTACAACCAATATCATATACAATAATAATAGCGATAATAATAACTACAAGCGCAATAAACAAGACTAATCATAATCATAATAACGGGTTCACCCTTAGCAGGGCTAACAGGAATAACATACGTCTCAGTGTACATGAGATCAGAAATATGGAGGAATTAATAGACTGCTCTATGCAGGCGCACATTGCTGCCACACAATTTACAATCAGAGAAAGATACAGAGAGAGAATCCTCTACTCTTTGCGAAATTCACAACAGGATCGATCTTGTGATCAAAGTCGATCTTATATAGGATCGAGACTCATTCAAAGCAGTCTGGACCTTTCCTTTTACGTTTTGTCCGAAAAAACGCAACACAACGCAATGTGGATCAAACCCAGGCAGAACGACCCAGAATCCGATTCACTAATGACTTGTAGACCATCAGGCCTCTATCTAATACAGGGTATCAACTTTAGCTTTGTCCTTCCTGTCTTTTAATTCATCTTGCCTTACCAATAGTCCTGGAAGAACATATTTGAAGGCATGTTGTCATGTAATTAATCTTTTGAGTAAGGCGACCTTTTTACGATTGAGCACATTTCATGCTTTTGTTTTTCTGGCATTTTTTTGTGTCAAAAACGTGACGAAAATGATTCGTTTCGTTTTGGATTGTTTTCTAAACTGAAGACAAACATTTTTGATAGACGAAGGCTTGATAATTAACCACCGATTTGCAAAAAAAAGCATAACACTAAAAATACATAACACACGCATTTGAGATATTACTCATAATAACAAATGTATACAGGTTAATTCTAATATTCTAAAGATAACTAGATAAAAATATATAAATAAGTAAAACACTTGCTTTCGATGAGTGATGTGGGAAATAAATTTAGGAATTTAAAAAGCCGGTGACTACAGCCTTGTCAAAATTTGTTCAAGGCATGCTGCCGTATACGTTATGCAATTGGAAGGCTATTCTATAGTACTGCACCACTATATAACTATTTATAACAAAGCTATTTCTTAAGTAATTAGTGCGGGACCTAGGAATAGCTAGTTTGCTGTCTCTGTCAAAGAATAGCTCGTTCCGCTGCTAGGTCTATAACTTAACATGTAGCGCAAATAATGAGATCATGCAGTGATTATAAACCATAACAGCGTTTTAAAATATGCGCTAGATTTCACTATTTTCTAGCCAGGCTTCTTGAAGAGATAATCAGCATAAGGGGCTTCTTATATGAAGGCGAGATGTCCGTACTAGCCGGGATAACTCTATTGTTTTGTGTCCCCAGGGGAATATAAAACAATGGAGTTATCCCGGCTAGCAGGGACAACTCGCCTTCATATAAACAGCCCCTTAGTATTGTAATTTGAAAACGCTAATTCCCTCGCTGCACGACTTTGTAAGTTTTGTTCGTCAACGATGGTTTTGTTACACTTATCCCAAACGAGGCAACAACAATCGAAATGTGGTTAGAGTAAAGAATGGAAAATTCATTGCAGTGTCGTATTGGGAACAAATGGTGTTAAACATATCCAACGGCAGAGGCAATATTTTACACATTTACAACTTACACATTAATATCTTGATGCACAGAATGTCTTCTGGACTAACACGATGCTAGCTACTGGCAAATGCCTTAGTGATAAATTACCAAATCGTTTAACGGTGGCCACCCTACAGCTGCCTCGCTGGGTAAATAAAAATTGAAAAACAAAAAAACAAAACATTTGATCTTTGGAGTTTATTTACTTCTGTTTGACGTTTCCAATTCAATCTAATACCGTAAATTATTTCTCTATAATCCTGTCGTCCGTCTTTGCTCCTTGAAATGTCGCGACTTTGCAATGTTAGTGGTCACGTAAACTTTTAGTGTTTTCCTGTTTCAAGACACTGAAATTTCATGAGATATATTATATATTATATGGTATATTTTTCGATGTTTTTCTGTGGCATAAGAAGAATGGAGAAATATCACACCTTTGAATCAAATTAACGACTATAAAGAAAAGCAAATCATAGCTAATTAATTTGTATCAGCCTACCATCTTTTGAAATTTTGAATGTTGTTTTATTTTATCGTGATTAGCAGCTCTAATGAAATACCTCTTTTGTCATGTAAATTTACTTAAATGTAAATAAGCAATTCACAGATTTCTGAACGAAATAAACCTTTCAGGTTGAAAACCATTGTCTTTTTTATAAAATTCACAGATTATTATCATGAATTATCACATTACAATCACAGCCACGATTCGTTTCCCCGATATGTCTTTTTTTGGAAAGTGCAATTTACACACAAACATCGTTTTATGTACGTTTTTTATCTCAAAAAGTAATTCAAATGGAGATAAAACTTTTCTCTCTAATTTTAATTATTGTAAATTTTTAGGTGGTTTTTCACGCTCGTTACAGTTTTTCAGTATTAATAAATTTCACAATTGGTGTAAAATATTCCTCCATTTTCTTTATGACACTGAAAAAATCGAAAAATATACTCCCTCATAAAATTAGCAAAAAGTACCAAGAAGTCTTGAAAATGGAAATAAATTGAAGTTTACAAAACTATACTTACCTTGCAATGTCGCCATTTTGCGTGATTTCCACAAAAAAAGAAGAGTAAAAGAAAACCATAACAAACGCTAACTTTTCATGTCAAAAACAACATTTCAAGCAGGGAAGACGGACGACTGTAGATTTTTTCGGGTCATAAAATTGCCTTTGCACGACATGATATGGTCACGTGTTTAATTCGTTGATTCTCTTTATGTCACAGAAAAACATCTAAAAATATACTGCCTCATGAAACTTCAAATACCAAGAAGTCCTGAAATTAACGGGAAAAACCAAAAGTTATCCCGATTACTAACCTTGAAAAGTCGCTATCTTACGTGATGTTCACAAAAGAAGAGGAAACGAAAACCACAAAAAAGTTAAACGCTAACTTTTCATATCAAAAACAACATTTCAAGGAGGTAAGACGGACGACAGGTTTATAGAGGAAGAATTTTTTTAAATTAGATTGAATTGAAACTTCAAACGAACTAAAATATCGTCTTCATTTGTTTTCTAACTTTAGCACGAAACTGTGTCCGGTGGCACGCAACTGGGCTCTTAAGTTGATGTCGAAATATTTCTAATATTCTATCAAATGAAAAGATTTAGATAAAATTTCGATTTCAATATGTATATTACTAAATAAATTTGCCTTTTTATGATGAAATATCAGAGAGCTAGTAGAAGATATAGTATTTACAAATGAAAAGGCACGAAACTGGGCAATATTTAAGGAATATAAGACAGTTTTCCGTGTAATATACTCTGATCTAAACACACGGGATGTTGGGAGAACACTCGAGAGAAGCGTAGGGAAACCACGACGCGTAGCGGAAGTATCAGAGTATATTACACGGAAAACTGTCTTATATTACTTCTATAAAATAATAACTCAATAAACATGACGGCTTTGCTTCCAAAACATCGCGTTATTTTCGAAATGTAATTACAAATTCTCCCTACATTGTCAAAATACAAAACGGACCAATCACAAACCTGATAAGAATAGCCGTGTGCGAAGAGTTGAAACGGAATGTTTGTGATTTTCAATGCGAAGTTTTCGCACAAAAACTATTTCTGTGTTCAAAAAATACAATCAAGCTCAATGGAAAATAGTTGGATTAACTCTCAATGGAAACTAAGGGGCTGTTTATATGATGGCGAGTTGTCCCTGTTAGCCGTGATAACTCTATTGTTTTGTGTTCCCAGGGGAATTCAAGACAATAGAGTTATCCCGGCTAGCAGGGACAACTTGCTTCCATATAAACAGCCCCTCTGACTACTGTGTGTAAGAAAATCATCACATCTTGTCTTGATAAAGTGCAAAATGGATCAAATGAAGCAAAATTCATAATTTGAAGTTCAGGTCAAGACACGAGGGGATTTACTGCATGATGAAAACATTTGCCGGGGTAATTTTGAAGAACGTTTTGAGAGGAAAAGTTGTCGAAAACAATTAACAGGACTTTCTACTTAGGTGGAATTGTTCAGAGTTATCTGTTTGAAGGACGTGCTTCAGCAAACCAACATTATTTCACCGACAAACGGTGGAAAAATGACACAAATCGTTTATACTGATCTCACTGTGTTAGAGACAGTTCATGGTCACTTTTGGCTTCTTGCTTTACTGTGAAATGAAGGGATTATTATTATCAAGAACGTTTTTGAATGGTCAGAAGATTGGGTCATGTCAACTGTTTTGCTCTGTTTCAAGACAACCACAGGATATATCAGAGCATCTTTTTTAGCATTTTGGACGTTTTTGATCCCGGTGAAGATACGAGCGTGATAACTACTATACATGATAAAAAGCAGCTAGATGATACAAGAAAATGTAACTAGCCAATCAGCGCGAAGCTAACAAGCTCAAGTTGTTAGCATAGCCCATGACAGGAAAAATTGCGCACCAAAACCTGCCTCAGTAGAGTAGGGTACCAAATATTTTTTTCGGTCAGAAAAATCGAAACTAAAACTCAAAAAACTTTTAAAAATCAATATACAACAATATTTACAACATGATATAACAATTATCGTCAATAAAATAAAATCATTCTTGAAAGCATCAAATAAACGTTTTTTTAATACGTCGAGGCTCCCCTCCCTCGAAATGATAATTGGTCCGTGCTTGTTTTACATAGGTTTAGAAGCCATTAGGGACGACGGTCAACTTCACGAGTTCAAGAACGGTGAGTTGGGTTTTTCATGTAATGTCTTGATAGCGACGGTTTATGTCGAAACGAGTCGAAACAAAATTCGCAGTTTCTAGACTCTGCCAACCTCCTTCCATGAAAGGAGCCCGACTAAATTCTCTTCCAAAAAGCATGTTTTATTAAATCAAGATTAAATCAAGGTGCAAAGAAGTTTCACATAAACGCCGTGATTGCCCTCTTAATCCGTTGTTTATTTTCTTCTTTCAATATATTCAAATATCGAAATACATGCGAGTGTTGGTTGACTAAACGGCGAGCTTGGGGTTTTCCCTTCGTTTTATTTATATCTTTATACAATACCGCATTACAACAATGCACGGACTGATCAAGGCTAACAACTTTGGTGAATTCGTATGCAGGACTGGTCGCAAATACATTACCTAGAGAGAAGAAAATTAGCAATAGCATTTAGCAAGACTCTTTGGACACCACAATTTGCTAATAAATGTAAGTGAAAACTATTAATTCATCTCAACTTTTGTGCAGTATTTTAGAAAATTGCCAACTCAAAATGTAAACAAAAATTCAGAATTTGTGCCAGAGTAACTTGTGTTAAGTTGAAATCCTAACTAAATATTCTTGTGTAAATAACATCATCAGACTTTCATAAAATAAAATAAATTATTCTTTGATTTTATTCGTATCTCAGTTTTAGCTTTCGTGTGAATTTGTGAATCGCTTCATCACTCATTGCATGCATGTTGTATGTTTGACTGGTGTTTGACTTTTCAACAAAATACTCCAGATTGTGTTTATTCAAAAAAATTACAAAACGAGTATGATTTAAAAGTGGTAATATAACTTTGTTATTGTATCCCATTCAATTTCAAATGTCCGAAACTTCTCTTCCATTTTTAAAAGGGTTCGTCAAAAAGCTAGAGAAAAAAATCGTCGACGAAAAGGAATGACGTGAGCGTGTAATATTAAGTGTTTTATTATATACCCTATTCAAACGAAGAAACATTTTCTCTCCATTTTGAAATTTTTCTATTTACGTGGATTTATTCCCCTCTCACGAGGGGAATAGATCGATTTTTTTCCCTCCACGTGACGTGCTCTCGACCAATAAGAAAACGAGTTTGAATAGGATATATAATAAACTCTCATCCAACACGATGTTTTGGCTAATCAAAGCGCGCGTTATATCTAAATTATTTTTTTAAATGATTTCATTTACTATACTGTAAATTTGTTGGTGCCAGAAAATAACTGAAATTCAGTGCACAATGCCAGCAATGCCAGTAAACTAGAAAAAAGAATTGCTATTATACGCCGTATCAAAGACACCGTATGCAATCTTGAAAACAATGCCATTACCATATATGGTATTGTAGGTGAGAAGTAACAAAATACTTTTATTAGCGCGCGAGATTTCTTTTTCTTAGGCATATTTTTGATACGGTAATGACAACATATAAACAACTTACTTTTACAGTAGAAAAGAACTAAAATTGCAGCAGCTCCACACGATTTCCAAAGAGTTTAGATGAGTTATGCGTGTCAAAAAAGCCAAACTAAGTAAAACATCAAGAGGTCAGATTCGTTTGTGATTGGGCAACACCTTCTCAGAGAGGTTGAAGCCCGACAGAGTTTCTTCTGCTAGCCACTTGGATGGTCCTTTTTAACTTGAATACTTTTTTGGCGGCTTCTCGAAAGTCAGATAAACAGAAAATGTAAATACAAGGACTAAAGGCAGAATTGATGACAGGCAAAAAATATAATATTATATAAAAAAACAAATACCAGTCCATACACACAGAGTTGAATAACAGAGATTCAAAGTTTCTGTTCGAATCAATAAGAACAAAGTTGAGATAAAAGAAATAAAAAACAAAAGCTGGAATCCAACAGCAACAATACAAAATTACAGATGTCAACACCATTCTAACTGCTGCTTTAGTTCGAATTGCCCTTCTGTATCTCTGCTCCTGGTTGACATGAGCATCAATTACTTGAGTTCTGGATAATCGCCTTATGGTTAGAACACTCAGAAAGACAATGACAGAATAAAGAATAATAGAGAAAGCGTTATTTGTAATTAATATCATGACAACCGCTATATTGCTATGAGTATCTGAGTACTCATAACACACTCCTTGCGAAATACTTGAAGAATACAATGTATAGCCAAATGTAGCTATTGGAGTCAGCCAGCAGGCACTGATTACCGCAACACGTTGTTTCAGTGTATATGATCTCGATCTCTGCAGTCTTGTTGCTCTGAATCGTTCAATGCTGATGACCAGAAGAGTATACAAAGATACAGAATAAGAGACAAAAACCAACAATATTTCTATTTTACACAGGACTTTGCCTAACAGTCCACTGTAATCCAAGGAAATCTGAGCCGACGGTGCACTCATTTTACTTCCCTCTCTCCATCAGTGCTCCGTTTTACGGGTATTTAAAGCTACTTAAAGCTACACGGAAAGAAGAGAAGTTGAAACAAGGATGCGAGGTCACTGGGAATCGAACTCGGGACCTCTCGCACCGAAAGCCGCACACTAACCAACTGTGCCGTCCTTGCTCCTATCGTTTGTAGTGAATTTTGTTCAGTTACTGCTATAATAAGCAACTTGTAGTACATCGATCTATAGTGTGCTCGACACAGTAATTTGCTGTAATAATAGCTCATTTTGATTGGCTCTTTTTTAACTGAAGCAAGCATTTAATAAAACCTTTCAACATATTGTTATCGATTAAAGCACTCTTTTCATATGTGATTGTCTTGCTTGGTAAAAACACATGCAGCCAGCAGATTAATTATTCAAAAAACTTATACATAAATGGACTAACATGAATAGAGTATTTTACACGGTGGTGCGAACATAAATAAAAAATATCTTAAGTGAGCGCAGAAAACATGTATAATAATTTTGAACACAAGAAAATAAACTTTATTTGGTACATAGCTATGAGTTTTTTTACTGGGAAATAAACTACTCTTGAATTCATTCGAAACTACATCCGGGATACTAATGACACATTTACCATACATTCACTAGCTAGTGAGAAAATCCGTGTTTTTTTTTCCTGTTTTTGCCGGTCATTTGTAAAAAAAAAGGTTCATTTGCCTGTTTAATTTTGCATTAGTACGTCACTGTTCATTTCTAAATAAAAATGAAAATCAATATCAAAAATATTCCAGTTGATGTCTACAAGCTGTGTAAACTTTTACATATTTAGAGATTCATTTTTAACATCAAAGAATTGGATTACACGGGGGCTTGAAGATAATTTCTTATTAAATTCAACTACTTTAAACTTTTAAATAGTAATAAGAAACAATAACTTTTTCAAATTGATAATCGCTAGAATGAAATGTATTTTGGCGACCAACCATTTCCTTACCATCCTTTTGAGTTTTAGTTTAATTTGGAATACATTTTTCTCGAGCTGTTATAAATGCTACAGCTGCGCTACGGGCTCGAGCAACACGCTTCGAAGGGCCAATCAAGATGTTGCTAGAGGCAGCTGTTCACTATAATTTTAATTTCGATTGCGTTTACTTGTTTCAGACTAGATTTTCCATGGTAAAACATTCAAATAAAGTCAATAATTTGGGAATTATGTTATCTATAAATAGCAATCTCTGTAGTCTTTGACTAATCAGTTTTCGATTGTTTTCTAGGAACTCAGACATTCTAACCGCTAGTACTCGTTGTTAGTTCATTTTTTTGGCTGTCGAGTGACTAGTAGCATCCACAAATGTTTCCAGTGGTTAGATAGACCGTTAGAGCTTATTTCTCCCAACCATATAGACCCTTTTAATAAGTCCCGAAGTGTTGAGTTTTCCGCGCTTGACGTCAATTTTTTTTTTTTTTTAAATTCCTTTCATATTATACAAATTTCAAAAGAATAAATTTGACGTCAAGCGCGGAAAACACAACACTTCGGGACTTAATAAAAGGGTCTATAAAAGACCTGAATTTTAGTTTAATTGACATGCCTTTAAGTGCCAAAATTACTGATTAAAACGGCGAAACAAAAGCAAAAGAAAGGTGAAATAAAAAAACAGAAATGTCAAGCCTGTAAAAAAACTGTCACTTAATATTTCATGAAGGCTAAAGTAATATTTACTTTTTAAAAAGGTGTGTGTATCTTTTAAAATTGGGTTACTATTCAATTGGTTGATGACGCAATGTCACGTGACAACTAAACACTTATTATTAACAAAAACTCAGGTGTTCAAATAGTCTGGTGTTCCAATTTAACGGTATGACTGACCAAATTATTATTACATTTTTTTAAATATATTTTCCGAGCTTTCGTCAGGGATGACAATCAGGGATTACAATTTGAAATGTAGTCGCCGATGTTACATTTCAATTGATTTAGGTAGTTCGGGACGCTTTCTACTGCGCATCACGCTCGCGCACATCTTGTTAAAAAAGCAAAACTATGCCTTTTCTTAGTATTTTATCTTCAAACAAACTACAGAATGATAAAGAAAGCGACTAGTGCTCAGACCAACTCGTCCAAAACAATATAATTTTTGAATTTTGTCGGCTTTGTTCACTTCTAGCGCCTTAAATAGCGCGGTTTACCCCAATTGTTTTTTCGTTTTTCACATCGCTAATATGATAAACTTTTTGAAAAAAATTAATGTCGTTTTCGAGTGCATTCCATAGTGATTTTGACTTTTGTAGGTTCATGACCACAAAAAAATGACTCTGGTTATACGTTGAAATGATCTTAAGGAGGCTCGAATTGGTTTCTGTATATATCTATATACCTACTTTATATTGCATTTTATGCAGCATTACTGTGAAGCTATACAGTTAACCGATATATCATTTTAAAGCTTATGGATCTAGGATATCATTTGTTTTTAAATTATTGCGTTTGACGTTGTCATGACAACAGCAGGCCGCTGCAAAAAGGACTTGAAATTCCTTTATTAAAGCTGATATCTCCAAATCCTTTAGGTGAAAGTTTTGTACATGTCTAGTTCTCTATATATAGCTACCTGTACTTGTAACTGAGGAAAAATAAAAACAAAATCTGTAATGCGAAACCTTTAAAATATTAGAAAAATTTTTCTAGATATAAATGGTTTTTCATTAAAGATTTTTCCTAAAATGGATCTACTCAATCTAAACCCTAATTGGAACAAATCGCCAAAAAATAAAAAAAATCTACCTTTTTATTGTGTTGTTATCAATAAAAATACATTTTGTACGCGTCAGAGGGGTCTTGTAAAATTGCGATATTGCGCGCGCGCTCAAAAAACCATTTCGAGCCTCCTTAATCAACCAAATACTTGGCTTTTAAAAGGCTAGAAGATATGATAACAATAGTAAAATACCTATTTAATAAGAATCTGTTGTAAACTTTTGGTAAGAATATTGGTGAGCCTATTTTGGATTCAGATTAGGCAAAAACGTGCCTTACACCACCCCTCACAGTTTTAAAACGAGCACGGTCACCCCCTTTTAATTATTTCAGTTTTGAGTTCTACCTATGTCATATTTTATTGAGAAAAAGTTTAAACAAATTCTACTCGAGTCCCGTATTATCTCAAATAACGAAAACTCAGTAAATTAATTCCAAAGGCTGGGAAGTATTTACTTCTAACAAATTATGATAAAGCAAACCTACAAAACAACTTTGGTTATGATTATACCTTTTATTGTTGAGTGTTATAACAATGATGTCGGGGTTTGATAATTACATTCATATATTTATGGTTAAAATTCATAATATTTTTGATTGATTGAAAACAGGCAAATGTTTGGTGAACTTTGAACTCATTGGCTAATCATAGTGTAGAATAATTAAAAAAATATCCAGCGCGCATCGCGCTAGAACTGGCAAATTTGAAAACAAAAATAAACATTCAACAGTAGTGCACAATTTTTCTGGAATATTTTAAATGAATCATAAAACATTGATATATAATTCGGATATGAGCAACAATTTTTCTGGAATATTTTAAATGAATCATAAAACATTGATATATAATTCGGATATGAGCAACAATTTTTCTGGAATATTTTAAATGAATCATAAAACATTGATATATAATTCGGATATGAGCAACAATTTTTCTGGAATATTTTAAATGAATCATAAAACGTTAACATTGATATATAATTCGGATATGAGCAACAATTTTTCTGGAATATTTAAAATGAATCATAAAACGTTAACATTGATATATAATTCGGATATGAGCAACAATTTTTCTGGAATATTTAAAATGAATCATAAGACGTTAACATTGATATATAATTCGGATATGAGCAACAATTTTTCTGGAATATTTAAAATGAATCATAAAACGTTAACATTGATATATAATTCGGATATGAGCAACCGCGCGCTCTGTTTGTGCTCTCTACTACAAGGTTATCCACACATATACCGTGAACGTTTTGCCTAACTGAATTTGGACGAAATAAAAGTTTTACTAGCTAGAAAACAAACTTTTAAATTTTCTAAAGTTCCTATTTAAGCAATATGAAGCTACAACTTTGGGAGACCAGATTGTGATGTCGTGTAAATACTTTTGATGTTTTCTTGCAAGAAGCGTTCAGCACTTCGTGTTTGGACTGTTTCCTGCAGAATTTCCATTCGTTTTTTACGCTCTTTGACTGTCATCTCCAATGCAGTATACAATGCACCTACCACGCTCTCCTCATCTTTAGGGTCAACCTTCAATACAAAAAGGAACTCGTTGTAAAATGTCATTGGTAAAGACGAATAACTAGAAGTTATTGAAAATGGGCGGAATTTAATTATTTTGAAAAACTTGTCCGATGCACTGGCCGGGTTTATGGAGCAGGGCTTTTTCAAAACTTTCAATAAAAACTAAGGAGAAATTCAGATAGACAAACCCAGGTTATTGATTTTTATGCTTATTTTTAAGTTCTTATTTAAGCTTATACCTTTAGAGCTTCATGCATCGTTTTAGCAGCACCAGCAAACTCGGACAAAATAAGAACACCAGGAGACTGACTTGATTGGCTGGCAACGTACTCCAAAGCAACAAGGTTCATGCCATCTCTTAGTGGTGTTATTAAGGCAACGCGTGCTTTTCTGTACAACACCGCTAAATCTTGCTGAGAGACCTTTTCATAAATCATTTGTATTGACGACGAGAAACCATTCTTGCAAAGCTCATCGTTAGTCTTGTCCACAAGATTCTTCAAATCACTGTACAGATCTCTGAAGATTTGGTGCTCTTGCCTACATGGCACAGCAATCTGTACATAGACAACCTGACCATCAAAATAACTGTATTTGTTGAGAAACGCTTGGAATGCTTGCACTTTATTGGGAAGGCCCTTTATATAGTCGATCCGGTCCACTCCAATAATAATGCATTTATTCTTCCACTCCCTATAGATATCTTTCAGTTTGGCTGGACATTCCTTTGAGAAATAATCATATAGTTACACTTATGAATGAATTGTCCCGGCAGTTTTAATAATACAAGTAAATATCTGAAAATATAACCAAATATATTCCTTATCACTGCTTTTCAAATCTTTTCAGTTCTTTTGGTTTTCAGATTTGTATTACCTCTGATAATTCTCCAAAGCTGTTACTACAAATTGTTGTGTATGATATTCCAGCTGGTATTGCACGTACCAGTACCACACGGCCATGGTAATAAACCTTCATGGTGTTACGTTCCACGTCACAATCTGGAAGCTTACGGCAACAATCCAGGAAGTTAGAACAATACTCATAGGTATGAAAACCTATCATATCACTTCCTGGAAAAAAAAAAGAACTATTGAGATTAGAAAATATAGAGAGTTATTTTCTTTGTTAACTTGATTGTGGGATTGTTAATAATAATAATAATAAAGTTTATTTACATATAGCGCTAAATCCACTAATTGCCCAAAGCGCTTTACATAGTTATATAGAAAGTATAAGAAAATGCATAAAATTTAACTAACATAAATAATAAGAAAACGAACAATGTAGTGATAACATTAATCAAATAGAAATAACTAATTAATATAAGCAATAAAAATTTCGTAAAAAACACCTAACAGTCCCATAGCGAGTTCTAATAAAAAATATATATATGTTATTTACCGGCTGGGAGGTCCGTATAGGGAAAAATTGCCCGAGGTCTTGGATGTACGGACCGAGGTCCGCCGAGGTCCGTTTTCCAAGAACGAGGGCAGTTTTTCACTATACGGACCGACCGTTAGCCGGTAAATAACTTATTTATTTTTTTATTCTCTCTCTATTATTAATGTTTTTGATATTTTACGACGCGCGTTGCTTTCAAATGGCTTCCCAGTAGTTTTACTGAAAAAGAGCGGGTTGTCAGAAACCGGTTTTCATTCAGTATGTGATGGCTGCCTCAACAAACTTACAGACATTTTAATGCCAAAATATTAAAATTACTGGAGCTTTCTTCATCATTCCAAATCAAAGATCGCTTAAAGACAAAAGGTTTTGTTTATATCTCAACATCAAAGAAAGTTAAGAAACAAAAATCAAGTTTTACAAAGAATTTAATTTTAGCTGACACGAACAAGTGAACCACGATGTCGATGTTGAAACGAGTTGTAATTCGTCGGTCTTGCATCAAGAAAAAAGCCTACTGAAGCTTATTTTTCGATAAATGATAAGAAATAAGAAATTTAGTAGAAGTCACCGACAACTGTTGAAGGAATTAATCTGTCTGTGTCGTAATTTATGAAGAAGATGAAAGTTGAAAGCATTAGGATCGCTGACAGGACTTTGTATCAAGCAAATCGACCTTTTTCAAGATTGTTTATCCTTTTGTGTGCAGAAAAAGAAAGACAAGAACACTTACTTACTTCAAAAACGTTGTAGACTTTGTAGATAAACTTCTCGTGAATGTATAGCATTTTAAAAGTGACTGAAAAGCAATGACATATCTTATCAAAAGATAGCTCAATTCACCGGCGTGTTGTTTACAAGGAAAGATAAAAACTACAAGTATATTTTCAACTATTATTGAGGTATGTGAACGAGCTTTATATTCTCTAGAAAATTAAAAAAACTTTGTGTATTCTCACAATCTTTTGTGTATTGTAGGTCTCGTGTATTCTCTCGTGAGGTTTTGCAATATTGATTTGATTTTCTCAACTTTTGCTTGTCAAAATGTTTGCAAAAACAACCAATGCTCACCACGTAGCTTTTAATTTTCTCTCAGTCGGTTATCGCATTCTGTCAGTGTCATTTGGTGAATTCAGAATTCTAGATCTCCTACTATTTTGATCGATAAATATTACCATAATTAACAATTAGCTATTAAAGAAGATTTTTCATATTTTTCAAAAATTAATATCGCTGGGAAGAAATGTTATCAACGAACAGGATACGGCGGACCGGGCAGATCGTGAAAAACTGGCCCGCTCATTAGCCAATCACAGCGCGCGAATCACAGGATACCGGACCGAAAAAAATAAATAGATATATGCTCTAAAAATGGAATAAAATATTATATGTACATACGTACCTACTGATAAAGTAATTAATTGATTGATTGAACACCTGATTGTTTTATTGGTTGATTGATTGATTGATTGATTGATTGATTGATTGATTGATTGATTGATTGATTGATTGATTGATTGATTGATTGATTGATTGATTGATTGATTGACAGGCTGGCTGGCTGGCTGGCTGGTTGGCTGGCTGACTGACTGACTGTCATGTCATATGTCTTTTTGTTTAGCAACCTTATTGTAATTAAGTAAGAGTTAAATAGCGAGAATGAGGCAATAAGCCATGTAAAGCCCGAGGCCGTAGGCCCGAGGGCTTTATTGGCTTATTGCCAACACTCGAGGTATTTAACGGACTTATTTCACACTTGATAAGGTTTTCTGAAAAGAAACAATGATTTTGATTGTATTCAAGAAATAAAAGTATTTCCAAAAGATATCAACAATCTTTACATAATTTAATGTTCATTGTCAATGAATTCCCACAAGGAAATATTAAACAATCGCTGTTCAATTCTATTCAGAGGAATGCGAACTTGATTGCTAACGATTTGATGACATTAAAGATGTTTTTTGTTGTTGCAAGCTTAGAATCGATTGACTAAGTAGCATAATGGCTTAAAGCGCGGATACAGCAATGCAGGAGATCTCGGTTCGAATCCTGCCTTTGGTACTCAAAGACTTTTTTCGACAAAAATCGCTATCAAGTAAATTATTTCTAAGTCAACTGATGTTTACTAGTAGAGACGGGGCCAATATACATTAGAATCCCATATCACATAACAACCTCGCGCGCTGATTGGTCCGAGTTGACGAATCTGTGACGTAGATAGCGAAGGATTCAGCATGGAATCTAACGCTGTCAGAGCTGAATTCAATGAAAAATTAGGTATCCCGCACAAACAAATTTTGTTTTTGCCTTATTTTCGCTTGATTTTCTTAGCATATGATACTACAAAACAAACAAAAAAGAAGATAATGTCATAAAGAATATAAATGCAAATAGCTAACCTTGTTAAAAAGCGAGTTTTACTTGAAATATGACCGCAGTCTGAAACGCTGAATTCAATGAAAAACCAGGAAGCCCGCGCTTTGTTTTGCTTTCCCTTGCTTTTTGGTTACTGTTTTTGACACCATTTTTATTTTAAAAGCTGTTTTGCTCAATGAATTACAATTTCCCTAAACAAACGGACGAATATTACGAATTACCAAACTTTTAATTCGACTTTCTGAAAGATTTGAAAACGCAAAAAAAAAATCTAACTTTAGCATCAACAAGGCGATAATTTTTGACAAATGTAGGTTTTCACATTATTTTCCGTACATTACTGAAAAAGATAAATCGACCAAACAAGTAATATAACTTCAAAGACTATAGAGGCCAATGATTAACTTGCTGATGCGACTCGGAAAAGTGATCATTTTCTTTCGCTTTCAGTCGCTGTTTTCACGACTTCATCGGCACTTTTTCAATCAAAGACAACATTTTTAATCATCAAATCACTTTTTTTGAGTCGTGGAATATAAAATAAACAGCCAGACAACTTCAAAACAGATATCAATGAGCTTTATTTTCAATATCTGGATACTGCCCTCGAATTGGTATAATGAGGGGTTAATATCCGAAATACATCACTGTGAATTACAAAGAAACTGTGTCAAGTGTGAAATAAGTAAGAGATAAATACCGAGAACGGAGGCAATAAGCCGAGGGCTTTATAGGCTTATTGCCGACGTTCGAGGTATTTATCTGACTTATTACATGATTTACAGAGGTTTTCCCAAAAGGCCTTGTATTTTTAAATTTTGTATGCAACATTTGGGTTTTTACGCCATATACTTTTATCGATGGAAGTCGTTTTCAAGACGACAAATATATATTCTTCAGAAGATTCTTGAATTGTTTGTTTTTATTTTCAGTGCATGTCTTATTACATGATTGAATAGGTTTTCACACAACTTCATGTTCCAAAGGGCATCATCAAGCTGATTATGTTTTTGGTTTCCCATGAGAATACAATCCAAACAATGGGCTTTTAGTTTTGTTGTACACTACAATACTAATGAACTGTATCGAACAAATGAATACGTTTTCTTCTCGGCAACTGACATCGACCGGACAGTTAGCATAAAGTGTTAGGGTCAGGATTTGTAAGCAAACGGTTCGGGGTTCGATCCTCGAAAGGGTCACTCTATCAGATGATTTTTTATCCGTTAAATGTTCGCAACTAGAAAATTTCTAAGTTTAACGTTACATATAAAGTTGAAAAAGAACGGAAATGACAAGGATAATATAGGGATTAGGTCATTGGTATTCAAGGGCAATATACATTAGTATTCAAGGGCAATATATAGATATTGCCCTAAAATGGGGGAAATATCTGTATAAAGCCCTTGAATTGATAATGAACAGGGTAATACGCGATATAAAGCCTCAAAAGTAACAATGAAAACCGATGTAATCATGTAATAAGTGTTCTTAGTTAAGCGTTTCTATTTTAGTCATTTTTGAGTGCGTCCTTTTGTCCAGTTATCGTTCTTTGGTTTATAGAATTGTTTTTTTCTCTGTAATTACATAGTAATTCTGACGTGTTGTAATTTTTGAATGTATATATATTTGGCCGAGCGGCTTTGGCGGACACTCTTCACGACTTAAAACGTGAAGTAAAGAGACGAGAGAGAATTGTTGTTGAGGAGAGACGTTGTTAAAAAGTATACGGGAGCAGACTCACTCAAGAGTCCCCACAATACAAGACTCACTCAGAAACTCACTCAGAGAAAGATCTTGGTAAAAGCAAAGGAGGATTTAAAAGTCAAAGTAAACACGTGGAATTAAAGAAACTTAAAGAAACACGATTTAGAGAAAAAAGAACAAGCTAAACTCCATCTCAACCTTAATACAACAAACACAAAAAGCCGCCAGAATACGACAGAAAACTATATTAAGTATTGAACACTATATTATTGTTATGCTGAACTGTGAAACTTTATATAATAATATTCTACACATATCTAGTTGTAAAATGAAACACTTGTTTATATTTAGAAGTTTAAAACTCACATCTATATAATTATTTATCGAATGATATTTAGTAACGTAGAAATTGATACTTATGTTTGTCATCCTTTTTGGGGAAGGCCTGCGGAGCTTGGGGCGAAGGTGTGGGGCCTAGGCGTCGGCTGCGTGACACTGACCGGCTAGTGAATTAATGGATTGATGGACGGTTGGAATTGTCCTCATATCTTTATTATTAATACATACCCAGCATTCCTTTCAGTATGTCTTCATAATGCCGAAACTTTTTAAATTTAGACAGTTTGGGAAATGCAATGTGAATAAATAATCCTATCGGAGATGCAAACTTTTTTTCAGGCGCCATCTGATGAACAAAAAATCATATCATTAATGCTTTACATTGAATTTTCTGCAACAATTTATATTGTATGAATATAATTACCTCCCTGAGAAACTTGGGAACAAGCAACAGCTGGAAATCATGAATCCATACCAAAGAATTCGGGTGTGGCTCTTCTCTAATCTTTACCATATTTTCTGCAAACGTTCTATTCACATCTTGGTATGCCTAGATAAACCAATATGATTTCCAATCACTAAGTTGCACAAACGGCTCAACGACCACCAACAAGTACAATAGGTGCACTATTGTGTTCTTGCTCACTATACTTTTATTCATATTTTTACTCTTTAGGGAGAAGAATAGTGCATCATTGTACCTATTTGTTTTCCTGCCTTTATCGAGCCTTAGGTAGCCTGCAAAACGGCTGAGGGAAACTATGGAAGAGGGTAAGGTAAGGGACAGCCTGTAACCAGCCTTGCCGGGAATATAAGAATAAGCCTTTTTTCGCACATTGCTCAATCGACCAACAAAATCACGCCTTACGTGACATTTAATTGGTAAGAGCACTCTAATAACCTTTCAAGTGTACCACACTTGTGTACATGTGAAGTGTACATGTCGCTTGAATCAGTCTATATTATTATTAGTCTATATTATTCAAATTTTTAGGTATCTTTTTATCAATATAATTAATATCATTATTTTTATTATTATTCTTACTTTTATACAATTCATTTAATTTTCTTTTTAGAAGGCCCAGTGTAATATTAGCTATGCTAAACTGGTGTATTTCAGTTGTAAATACTTTTAAACCTTTAAATAAAGTTTATCTATCTATCTATCAGTCAAGTACTCAATCCCCTCTCAATCTTTTTAAACAGGGAGCCCGTAGCGGATGTTCGTTTCGTAGGCTAAGGCGTAAGGGACATTAGCACATACGAACAGTTTCAGATTCGATATATGATGTTTATATTCTATAAATGTGGAGGTTTGAAGAGATTTGGAGCTGTTATTGATATAAGTAATCCCAAAATTCTCTGTTCAGAATATTTCTGGATTTATTTCTCCAAACATATCAATTTTTAGTTTTAGTTCGTTCTTTATTTTAGCCAAAGTGTGATCACAATAGCGTTTATTTAATTACAATCGTAGTTTTAGAGTACAAACACTAAAAGTGTGCAATACTTTGTACTATTTACCACTAAATAGTGTTGATTAAACAATAGAGAACAAAATAATTTGCATAATTTAGTGGTATTTATGTTGCACACTTTTAGTATTTGTACTCTATCTATATTTGTACTACATTTGATAATTTTCTCGCTTTCTGATTGGTCGAGAGCCGTGCTAAATAAGAGAACATACCACGGTTGCTATTTTGCTCATTTTTGATTTGGTTACTCAATTAACGTCGTCTTGTGGACTTATCCACAACAAAGTAGACGATTCATATGACGCCAACCGTGGTAAATAAGAGGACATACCACGCGAAACTATCGTAAATTTGATAAATTCACATAATTGTTGTAACAAATGAATGATTATACTATATCAGTGTAAGAGCGTATGAACGACACTTTTGTTAGGATAAACATTGATATGCACTCTGGCATGCATACTTTCTAATGTTCAAACTGGGATCAAGTTCCTCGCTCCTTATTGTAGAGGTGTTTGCCGGCAAGGACAGGTAGGGTTTTTAACACGAGTTAATTAAAGGAACTATAATGGCTATGGTTGATAATATAACGTATTTCTTACCTCCCATGTTTGGCTGATTTCACCATCCGCTACATACTCAGTCATATCATGAAACAGAGGCCATAGAGTGTCATTACAAATAGTTTTGTGCCATAGAAAAGAGTCCTCAGGTATTGGAACAGCTCGTATCTAAACAAAAGGTTGTATGACTGATAACCTCAAAACCGGGTGAAATAGAGTTTGACGTAAGTAAGCGTAACGTAACATACATGAATATTGACATGCTATTAACGTGTTATTAACATGAATTAACGTGTCGTTATGATATTATTCACCATGGCCAGATTATTAACATTACAAAAAGGTATTTTATCTGTTATTTAGCTCTTTACTTTAAAATGTGCTTAGGTCTTATATGTATTATACATGCAATGCAAAAACGGCTGAGTAGATACACCTCACTATATTGAGTTAATAATGCATTCAGGATGACACTTTATAGTGAGTAAATCAAACTCTATACACCCTTCCCATAATGCGGGACGCCATTTTGAATTAATTACTTGTGACGTCAATTGCGGGTAGGTTTCCCAAGGCATGTATATTTCACTGTACTTTTCACTCAGCGCTTCAGGTCCTCTAGGTGTATATATACAATATTTAAAGAAGATTTTGAAGACATTCTTTAGATTTGTCCTTTTACTTTAAATTGTTTGAGTTCTAAAATCTAATGCGTATTTTTATAACGCCTCGAATCGGCCGCAAAGAAGAAGAATTTGTAGCGGGGAGCTGTGAAGGTAATTTGAAAGCTGTCAGTCTCTATTAAAACATCATTTTTTTCGTTTTCTTGAGCTAACAAGCGATGATATTTCTGACTCAATGCATATTATAGCAAAGTCAGAAAAGTACAAACCGATCGAGCTATCTTTTTATCACTAGTTTATCAATATTATTAGTCAATATATTTACATTGTAATAGATGTTTTAGTGTAAACTATTCTATTGATGACATCTGAATCACCGATTTTTCGAGTATTCATCACCCGAGACGCACATTTTATAATATTTCGCCACTCTTTCGAAGTGTAATTGTTTATCTTTATTTAGTATGATGTCAAGCGACTCTAAAATCTGGTTTTGCAGTGATATCAAGTCAGTTTTCTTCAACCTGAATACATTGATTAATTCATTGAATAAATAAATAAGCTTAGTATTAAGTTCACGGGCACTGAAATATCTCTCTACATTTTTCTTTTAAACGTATACTTCGAAAGAATAGCGTTGGAATTTAATATGTCGAGATTCAGTCGTTATGATTTCTTCAAAAGTTATTGCATTTATATCGATAGCACTGTGCATTGCCTCGACACAATTGTTTACACTACGTATCTTTAGTATGAAACTCGACGATTTTTTAGAGAAAGCATAGCTCGATTGTCTTGTAATTTCCAACTTTGCTACAGTGAGCACTGAGCTCGGGATATCTTTGCATATTAGCTCAAGAAAACAAAAGAAAAAAGGCATTATATTGAGAGTGTGAAAGCAGTAAATTACCTTCTCATGTACAGCTCGGATCGACGGGAGCCGTTAAGAATCTTCTTTTTTGCGGCCAATTTATAACGTTTTAAAAATACGTGTTAAAATTTGGAACAAAGACAAATAAAAGTTAAAGGTCTAATCTAAAGAATGTCTTCAAAATCTTCTTTGAATATTGTATATATACACCTGTAGGACCTGAAGCGTTGGGTGAAAAGTACAGTGAAATATACATGCCTTGGGAAACCTACCCGCAATTGACGTCACAAGTAATTAATTCAAAATGGCGTCCCGCATTATGGGAAGGGTGTATAGTGAGTTAACCCAACTCTATAGTGAGTAAAAGTGAAGTTAAACGCAATATAGTTAGTACATTGTACTCAATTGCCGTCTACATTTATGTTTACTCTTAATAATGAGTTGGGTTAACTCACTATAAAGTGTCATCCTGAATGCATGATTTTACTCAATATAGTTAGGTGTATCTACTCAGCCGTTTTTGCATTGTGCAGATATATTACAGTGTTTTATTAAAATGATTGGTTTTATCAATTATACATGCATGGCAATGACATGTTATTTTATGTGCCTTTTAAATATTGTTTTTAACTTTAACCCTAAGGCGCTGTTAAACTGTGCAATTCTCTACATAATTTGTAGAATTTGTAGAATGCTTGAAAATCTGGCGCTCAGTATCTTTTCGAAGAATAAAACTGAATTTTAATTGAAATGTACGCGCAATGTTGTCCGCAACTAGAAATAAATGCGAGAGCCCCAGCCCCTGTTGCACTGAATGTGCAATTCCTCACGAACTTTTGCCACAACGGCATTGAATCTTCTGCTGAAAAAATTGCTCAATGTAACAACGCCTTTATCGAGGATTTAGTTTATTTCAATTGTTCATTGTGCAATATGTTTTTTACTTTCCCCCTTATGTGCATGGACGTCAATGAAGAAATCCGTATTTTCTTTCATACTTTATCATCTTTTTGACGAAAGCGACGTTCATTTTCCAGGAATGACTGGTCATCAGGCAGTCCTCCAAGCCATGACACGTTGTGTTGCTTTGGAAAATCTCCAGTGATTGCATTCAGTAGCAACGTGCTGAGGCCAGAAACACTAAAAATATTGCAAAACGTTTGGAGTGCTGTAAGAAATAGCTTTTTATACAAAATTTAACTGAGCTAAATGAAATAGCCATTACAAATTAAATAGTAAAATTAACACCAATGTCTTATATTAGTTAATCATTCATTGAGTTATTGAATTGTTACTTCGTTGAGAATGGCTGCAAGTTTAAGAGTTTTGAGAATTTTTGAAAGCGTGTCTGCTTTCATATTAGATTTAGCATATGCATGTTTAGGGGTGGACCATTAGAAGTTTGGGGAGGAGGGGTGGCAATTCCCAAAATAAAAAACGTGCAAGGCCAATGCGCCCAAAAAAAAAATCCTGCACAGAGCCAAGCTAAAAAAAAAAAAACGTGCAGAACCTTGAGGGGTAGCGAATGCTAAAATTTTAAAATCCGAGCCCGAGATTCTAGAAATATATCAGCTTATGCATTTATTGTATTTAAAAATTCTAGACTCCGAGACATCAAAAGCACGAAAATCCGAGACTCCCGGGGAGACTTTAAGACATCAAAATCACAAAAATCCGAGACTTTGAGACATCATAAACACAAAAATCCGAGACTTTGAGGCATCAAAAACACGAAAATCCGAGACTTTGAGGAATCAAAAACACGGAAATCCGAGACTTTGAGGCATCAAAAACACGAAAATCCGAGACTTTGTGGCATCAAAAACACGAAAATCCTAGACCAGACTGTAGACTTACGCTCTTTGTATACTCAGTATACAAAATATACCAAAACAAAATCGACCTCGGTGTGTTTTCCCGACAAAAAGTGAACAAATCGCACTAAAGTAAAAAAAATCGCTGCGAAGTATCTGCGCGTTGTACCGGACTAATAAATAAAACGGTAAAACGGACTTTTCAAAAGTTTAACCAAAACACAAACAGTTGTTTTCGTTTTGAATTTCAGAGAACAAAATTCTGTAAAAAAAAAAAAACGTGCAAGACCTCTCTGGTCGAAAAAAAAATCTTGCACAACCCGTGCGGCGAAAAAAAATAACCTACACAAAAATATTGCCACCCCCCCCCCCCCCCCCCTCCCACAACTTCTAATGGTCCACCCCTTATTAAGGGTTGTTACGAGGGATGTTTTCTCGTGATTGATCCCAATTTTTTACACAAACGTTTGATCCTTGATCCCCAAAGGGCGCTCGTTTGTTTTGATCCCTGATCCCACAAGAAATCTTCTGATCCCTCAACTTATTCATACGATCCTGATCCCTTTTCTGTGATCCCTGATTCCAGCTGATTCGGACTAGTGATACTAGTGTCAAAATTTGAAAAAGGAAGTTCGGCAATGTTTATCTAATTATATAAAAATACATGACTACAGAAATAGTGTGTTAATAATTAGTGTTAATAATAGTAAAATAATTAATCAAGGTAAATAAATTGATTTGAAAGCCTTTTTCATATCGAACAAAATTAATCTAATTCAAAATCAAACCCCTTCACAGGAAAGAAAAGATACAAATTAGTAAGAATTGAAAGTTTGAACAAGTTTGTGCAAATTGCAACGAAATTATGGTACTTTAATTTTTTTTTTGAAAATACAAAGAATGTATGGTTTGGAAGGACGTTTTGGAAGACACCATACATTTCTCTGTAATTTTGGCAGAGTTTGGTTGCTCATAATGTTTTTCTATTTAGCCAAACGTTCTGAAACTTGGTCAATAAGCTTGTATTTGGTTACTCTCCAATGAGAGGAATTAAGGAGAGGTCGACATCAAGAAATATTAAGTACACTTATTATACACCTCATGTACAACAGATTTGCAAAATATCATGAAAGGTGCACTTTAATTCAAACAGACGTTGTCGCCGCCAAACCTACAGTTCACATCCTAAAGTCTGCGAAGGATATCGGTAATATGAAAGCAAACTTTGAATATATGTTTCGCCAGTAAGTAAACAGACACGAACAACGAGTGAGCTTTATTATACAAACATAACAAAATGGCGGTCAGCACGAGAACGTTCCATGCGTGCGCATGTCAACTAGATAACAACAGTCCGCAGACCTGTTAGTCTGCTGGCGTTGCTTCATCCCCAAACCACTGAAAAAACTCGTTATGGTCATATTCGTCATAAAACACAAACATGAACAACAAAAGTATGCACTGAGAAGAAATGCCGAAATGCTTTGCAGGCTTCAGAGTGTGGCTAGGCTGATTGCGACAACGATAGGTGTATATTGAGGGGCACGATGAAAAATCACTATGTTCAAAACCCGAGTTTTGCTGTGTGAAAGATGAACGGATTGGTATTAAAATATTATTAGTGTTCTTTACATTACCACATCTCCACTTGATTGTTTATATTTATCTCATAGGGCAGAAGATTGGCGGCTATGGTAATATTCAGGCTTGCATCAACAGAAGACATGTTGGATTCTAAAAATATTTCTGTAAAAAGAAAAAGAGACCTATTGATGTTATGGTAATGTTGATAAAATATTTCTTTGTTGATTAGTAATGGAAATTGAGGATAGATAAAAGGGTTCTCAAAACTTCTGTACCCACACGAAGCTGATGGAAGACATAGATATTTTTGACGTTTTAATGTATAATAATATATACATAATATATTTTAAATTATCGCATTTTAAAATTAAACTAGACGCTCTGTGAGCAATTACTCGGGCTACTGAACAGAACGGATTCTGAGCGATTGAAATTCATAATGTATCATACATATATCATACCGGCACAATACATAATATACAGTGGTACCTCTATTAAGCGGTCACCCATTAAGCGGCCAACCTCTATTAGGCGGCCACTTTAGAAAGTCCCGAGGGTGACCGCTTAATAGAGGTACCATTGTATACATACAAACTAACTGATGCAAATTCAGTTAGTCATGAGCAAACTGATAACGCTCTAATGCAGGCATATTATACGTATAGAAACCTATCCTGAGACACAAATAGGAAAAACGTTATTATATCCAAGGAGATGACAGAGCAAGAGTTGTGTTTTATTTTAGGCATTTTAACCCGCTTGGTGTTTTGATGCATTGGTTGGTATTTTAAAACAGCATTAAAAATGTTTCATAAATTCACATATTTACACAAAGCTATCCTGAGGCACTAATAGGAAAATGTGAAGAAGGACTAAATTGGTTGATTAATGTTAACAAAATGTTTAAAATGTGCACAAAAATAAACAAATAATCATTTATGACCAGGAGCCTATTACCCTAATGAGAAATGTCCTTATCCCAAATTTCATCATGTTTTTATTGAGAAAATGAAAACTAAGTCTTAGAAACATTATTATCAAGAACCTTTTGAGAAATACACGTCACGAAAATAAAGATGGACAGTTATTGAGGCATTTGTGTGGGGTTTTGGGGGGGCTGTATGATCTGTTCGACATATATTTCTATGTACCGGGATGCCTGTGTTACAAAGTGTTGACATTTCACCCCGTCCCCTCCCCCCAAAGCTACGAAGGCTCAGATTTGAGTTAGAGTTCGAAAAGTTGAAAGCTTCGAAAACTTGAACTTGTTCTTGAAAATTGAACGTCAGAATAAGAAAGATAGATAGTTACTAAAGCAATTTGTGTAATTTTTGAGGCGATTTGGGCTGTTGAGAGTGGTTTTCAGACAGGCCGATTTGAATGTTTTCATGCCGTGTTGACGGTGTTCGCTTTGTAGGCTTCGTGAAGCATTGAAGAAAGTCACGTTCTCTGACATTATGAAGAACAAAAATAGCTCATTAATCAATATAAACTCAAGATTTCTGTTTGGAAGTGCTTGATAATATGCCGTAGCGAATGCAATTCTGCTGGCACACCTCAAGTTCTGTTTTGTGCTAGAAAGGACTTCGCTAACGGCGAATCATTCCGGCCAAGATATCATCGTCTTTATAAAAAAAAAAAATAGCAAATGCAAGCTATATTTCGGGTGTCAACCATGTATTATAATACACCAATAACAATAGGGAATGTCTTGCCGATCGTCAGTCCAAAACATATAGCCATTACTTTCTGCGGGATCAGAGTTAAACGAGTAAACGCGAGTCGAATTTATTCGCAAAACTAGACGCTCAAAGACCGCTTACATGGACTTCCGGCGCCAATGGCAAACAGATTAATCTTGATATTAGCTGGAGACTATGTTCCAGTCGATAAATATTTACAAAAAATGAGTGTCAATCTCTTCAAAGGTTAGAAAAGTCAGTCGTAGGGAGTTATGGAGTATGTTTAGATGTTTTTTATTGTGCAGGGATTTGGAAAATAATTATTTCGCATCTTGAGGTGTTCAAACTTTTAAGGTCAATTTTGATTGAAACTGACTGAAGCGAGGACGAAGTACAGTAGCGAGGACGAACCGAAGACTTCCGCACTCTAAAAGATCGAAGTATGACAACTTTCCAGCTAGTGTGCATTTCATTTATTTAGTAGCTATTTTAAGCAAGTCCTTTATCGAAGTGTAATTTTAGAATATATCGGAGATATACATCGCTTTGTTTTATGGCTACGCGGGACTCGCGACTGACACTGATATATAGCCGTTTAGTTTCAAGTAATAAATCATTGTTTCCACAAACTGTATTTACTTTATCTTATTGATTTAAAAATACTTTTACTCATATTGGATTATTTGAAGTAAAACGATTTTTGAATACATAAAACTTCCCATCAGGTTTGAAAGAGAGTTTTCACTTCCGGCTAATTAGAAACTCACAAGCCTCGCTTTCGTTTGTACAGCCGTTTCTGATAAATTTCATCAGTAATTGCTAGTTGAGCGACAAACCGACAATTAAAGGAGCTCAAGGAGCTCATGTGATTACTCCCACTTGTTTAGTTAAGTGTTAGAAATGATGATACTAGAAGTTTCTGCAGTGAAATGCTGCAATGATATTCGAGTGGCTTTCGGACAGATATCGATTGCTTCCGTACCTGACCGAGGTTGTGCTGCTGTAAAAAATAATATTTTCTTCAAATAGCAGAAATGGTAGACCCGGGTTTTTTTTAAAAAAAAAAATCCCTCTTGGAAACCAATAAATAAATATCAAAAACTATCAAAAGAAAAAAAAAGAGAAAAAGAGAATAGAAAAAGGAAAAAGTTGGATTCGAACTCTTGACCCTTACACTGTAGTTTATCGTGTTAACCGATTGTGCTAGCTTAGTAAATTTATGACATCACGTCAAGTTTTGGGATATATATTCATTGGTTCCGTCACTAAGAAGTTACACAGCTCGGACTTACGCCGCCGGAACGATGACAATAGTGGTTACCTATCTTATAGATAGAGTAACCACAAAAACTCAGCATTCATACAGTCAGTTTTCATGTCAGTGGTTATAGCTTTGTAAGTTGTATTGTAGTTAAGAGTCATATTTGGCTGGTTTGCTTTCTCGTGAGAACTGATTAGACTGGTAAGAACTTTGCTATCAATGCTTTCAATGCTATCAATGCTAACAGATTCGTGGACCGCCCCGTTCCGAAAATTTTGCTGAACATCTCTTAGTGTGGGCCTACCACGAATGGCGTGTGCATTTGTATGTGAGAGCACCCTTCTATGCTTGATTTCCTCCATATTATCTTTGAACGCAAGTACAACTTTAAGGAGACTTTCCCTCTATTTCTCCGTGTGTGAATAGATAGACCTACAATCTTGGACATAAATGTTGACACTGTTTGAAAACTTAAGCATTTCTTTGCATTTTCGTCGCTAAATATCACTAAAACGATCGTATTTTGATACCCCCCTCCCCCCCAATGCAATGTTGTTTTCCCTGAAGATGTTTCTATCTCAGGAATATCAACATTGTCCAGGGGTGGGGGAGGGAGGGGAGAAAATGGTTGTGAAATGTATAGTATCAAGCATTTACAGGGAGTGTCAACTATTTATGTCCAAAATTGTATTTTGTCATTTTTCCTAAAATACAGACGAATGAGAGCTATTACTAGTTGATAAGGTTATAAAACATGAAAAAAGTTCACAAAGCATTAAACGGATTGGCTTTTAGCATTAATTTGGACATAATTGCCATGTTAAATTGTGTTTAAAATATGACGTCATTTGGAATTACATAAGAATATGACGTCATTGGTGGTTAGAATCCAAGTTTTCATAAAACATTTTACGAAATAAACGAAAAAGTCATTAATTTCCCAAACTAGTGATGCTCGTATAGAAATTTTTGAAAAAAGCTTGAATATTATATTCCGGTTTCCTCGTAGATTTACTTCCGGTTTGTAAACCGTCATGTAAAGCGTTATCTAAAATTCGCTCTAATTCATATGTTTTCGCCTGAAGTTTAATTTTTATTTCAGTTTGATAATATTTTAAATATAATAAACACGTTGAGCTAAAAAAAATTGTGAAAAAGTTGAAAACGTTGAGGCTTTACACGGTTTACAATTTGTAAACCGTGCTAATCCCAAATTAAAGAATGTACTAGGGATATCTAACTTTATTGTGCAGAAAAATGTAAACCGTTGTTTTCTCGTTATTTCTCGTTTCAAAACTACATTTTCCTACGGAAACTGTTATATTAATATATATATTTACAGTATACAACAGATTAATTAATAAAAGAAAGCACATCGAAGTGGATGTGAGCTTACAAATCCTGTAAACCGTGCAGTTTGCTGTCGTGTAAGCGAACACCTCACTTAACCAAAACCTCTATTGTTTAAGCGGCGAGTTGTTTATACGCCATAACTCAATGTTTACAGTTAATTTTTAATTTAGGAAAGTTTCAAGGCCGAGTGTTTAGGCAAAACTTAAGAAAAACCATCAACAATTGCTCACGACATCAACTTTTCATGTGATTTATACTAAATTCGAATAGTGGCTTACGACTTTAAAGGTCACGCATTGCCGTTTCAACCATGATTGCCATCTTAAACTGTCACAAACTATTTGCACAGCTGTGGTAAACCATATATTTTACACAAACAAGGGTTCCTGATTTTACTTCAAGAGGTGTTGCTAACGCATTCCCGTACTAATGATTTCTTAAGGGTCCGTTTCCCAATTGGTTCAAGTGACCATGGCAAACAAGGCTAGTTTTGGTCCAACTCTTTTCAAATTACCTTCTTTATCAATGTCAAACATAATTTGAAAGATACGTTACGATGTTGTGAGAGAATTAAATCGATATGCAATGCACAACTACTACTGATAGCTGTATTTTAGCGAAAATGGCTAAAATACTGTATTTTGTCATTTTTCCTAAAATACAGACGAATGAGAGCTATTACTAGTTGATAAGGTTATAAAACATGAAAAAAGTTCACAAAGCATTAAACGGATTGGCTTTTAGCATTAATTTGCACATAATTGCCATGTTAAATTGTGTTTAAAATATGACGTCATTTGGAATTACATAAGAATATGACGTCATTGGTGGTTAGAATCCAAGTTTTCATAAAACGGCATAAAAATTGATGGCAAGGCCCACTATTTTTACGGTCACTAGTTTTGGTCCAACTCTTTTCAAATTACCTTCTTTATCAATGTCAAACATAATTTGAAAGATACGTTACGATGTTGTGAGAGAATTAAATCGATATGCAATGCACAACTACTACTGATAGCTGTATTTTAGCGAAAATGGCTAAAATACAATCTTGGACATAAGTGTTGACACTGTTTGAAAACTTAAGCATTTCTTTGCATTTTCGTCGCTAAATATCACTAAAACGATCGTATTTTGATACCCCCCTCCCCCCCAATGCAATGTTGTTTTCCCTGAAGATGTTTCTATCTCAGGAATATCAACATTGTCCAGGGGTGGGGGAGGGAGGGGAGAAAATGGTTGTGAAATGTATAGTATCAAGCATTTACAGGGAGTGTCAACTATTTATGTCCAAGATTGTAGCTACACACGATACATTTGACAGTATGACAATGATCTATGACAATAGATTTCAAAAAAGAAAGCACTCGGATTGGTTGAGTTTGACATCGACATGGAAACATCAAGTTGAGTACTCACGTACTCCATTGTGGTCTTTGGCATATCTCATATCATCTTTTATAGTTATTTAAATGATGTAGCAATTTGTTAACTTCCTAAGCTATATATAATGTGTATATACCCTATGTATATTAAAATGTGTGACAATAAAGATATCTTAGTTAATTATATCAGTTTTACTAGACACCATTGATTCCATGAGAAAGAGCACATCGAAATGAGTGATTTTTCAAAATTTCGTGTAGTAATTTAGTAACATAAAATGATAAAAAGCAACAGCTGTTGAATTTACAAAGATTTGAAATAAAGAGCTGATAACTCTGCAGTGTTACAATATATGACAACAGAACTCCAATTAGAACAGAATTACTAATTTACACGTGCTCTTTCTTTAATGAAAAAATATTGAAATAATGTATTGTTCGTGGTGCTCGTTCCCAGTCCTTTCTCTTTTTGCATAGGGTCCTAATACCTTATCAATTTGCGAAAAGCTACTGATGGAAATTTAGTTAAAAAAAAAACACTATGAAACCCTATGTGCTCTTCGCTTTAAAAGAGCTTACAAAGTAAGTAATAATAAATGACGATCAGATAACACGAGGAATCATAAGTTTATGCGAGTTCAACAGCGTCATTTGCGCGGTGCTAGACATTATAGTCAATAAAAAAATCCTTAGACTTGCATGTATCTGTTGCATAGACTTACCAGTGCTTGCAAAGACAAGTTGTGCTTCAGTTATCAGTGTTGGTACATTAGTCCAGCTGCTAACGACCAAAAATATATCAAATTGTTCGTTTTGTGATAAAAGCATGAAACTTGGCCAGATTACTAACTTCACCAAGGCGATCATTATGTGATATAGGGTCATTCGAAATAGGCGCTCGAAACCGAGTAATACGCATGCCCCCTAAATAGGTGTGCATGGAAACGAGGCTTTACCAAAATATTTAATTTCATTTTAGATTGTTAATCTTGATCTATATTGAAGTATCTTCACTGAAATGTGCAGTAGTGTGAAATGGAGACTTGACCGCAACCGTGAAATTTATTCAAAAATGGGAATTGAAAAAATGGTGGGGAAATTATTTTTGGCGCGAATTTGGTCGACTATTTTTAGCACTCAGACCAAGTATTTTTACAAATGACGGGGAAATTGTTGTGGCGCGAACTTTCAGACAATGCCGAGAGAGCAATCTCGAACCCAGAGCCTGCGTTACTCTTGGCCAGCAGTGCCGAGCAACGTATAACTCTGGGGTACCGGGATTATCTGCTTATTGTGATTGGCCCTTGAAAATACAATAGTCAGACCGGAAACAGACGAAGTAAAAGCTCTGATTGGTCCATCATGTAAACAAATGTATATTCAAAATGTAAATTTTACGATTAATACAACGTCAACGGTTCTTTATACTAGATAGAATAATATCGTCATTTATGAAATATATGCGAGTCGCCAAGCGACGAGAAATTGTATCGCCGCGAAGCGATGATCGAGTCGCGAAGCAAATTAGAATACACACAAAATACTCCTTTAAGCTATTCTAAACCTTGACAATACTCAGGTCTCTGGCATCCAGTTATTTACTAAAGGTCAATCGTACCACGAAAGCAAACTTATAACCGTTGGAAAACTATAAATAAATCGACGGTTAATGCGATCTGAATTGAAGGAGATTTAGACGCGTTTTTATATCATTATATAAACCTGATGGCCGTTAAAAAACCTTCCTAAACTTTAAATGTTTTATTAGTGAGGAAAATGTTTATATTTTGGCTTAGAAAATATTTAAAATACTACTAGGTCAACAATATTTTGAATGTCATCATAACGTACTAAGTAACACAGGATGCCCGAACCAACAGATAATTATAATATTAACTAAGCATGCACATTCCATGTTAAAACCGGAACTCCAAAATTGGAGCAGAATAATTCCGTTTCCCCAGAGTTATACGTTGCTCGGCACTGCTGGCCAAGAGTAACGCAGGCTCTGGGTTCGAGATTGCCGAGAGAGTTGACCGCCAACCGTGTCATTTATGTGTAGCCGATATTTTTAGCGTTAGGGTTGAATGATGATGATCGATTAATTATTTTTAGCAATGAAAGGCATGAAATATTATGTGATCTTATAACTCCGTCTCTTTTATGATTCTGAAAGAACAGATCATGTCTATGTTGAACTTGTTTGATTGGCTGTGTGCCGCCTAGTCAATCCAGGTCGAAAAGAAAAGACAGTTATCAATATCGTTCTAAGTATAACAATAAAACATTCTCTTAATAACGTGCAGACCCCGAAGAGATAATCTCTCCATCCGGATTCGAATTGACGACACATGATAGATCTGCAGTCTTTAACCACTGGGGAAATAGGTGTCGAAGGAACGGTTTTATTTTAGATGATATCTAGAGTTAGAGATATAAATTTACACCGATGTTTATTGAACTGTACGAAACCACTCAAATGGATAAAAAGTAATTTTATTCAGATTTTCAATCATTACAATTCAACTTGATTATTTTCGGATTCTTTGTCATCAACGAATTTCAATTTAATGAATTTTAAAGAAAGTTGGTGAACTACAACGCAGTCCTGACAACGACATGAAAACTTGACTTTTGTGGTATGGGTATTCGATTTGTTTCCTTTTTGCGTAGTAGGCACATGCGATTCTAAAGCGCATTTAATTTTTTTTGTCAACAAGCCATAATTTGTAATTATTGCAAACAAACGAACTTGAGACTTGATGTGGTGAGGAAACTAGTGAGAAAAAAAGGTCGAGGAACCTGAAAATTATTTATCGTGAAACAGTAAGTCAAAGTATGTATGGTTAATATTGTTTGCTGGTTTCAAAGCTGCAGTGTTTGGTATCTTCTAAAGAAGTTCAAAAAGATAGGACAGAAAAACAGGTAGTTTGTTTGCCGTTTATTGACTTGTTATAAACCTAACAGAACCTTAGATAGAGTGTATTAGCTAGCGACCTCTTTTTAAAAGAACCATTCAACCATGCGAATCGAAAAGTAAACTCATCAGTAAATGATGAAATTAATCTGCAGTGTCTCACAGATTTATGTAATATATTTCTACAACTTATATCAATAACAGACTGCAGTGTGATAGTGGTATATCAGTATACTAAAGTACATTTCATAATACCACTATATAGTTGTTTACGACGATCATACGTATTAATTATCGAATCTAGACATATTAAGTTTATATGTTAATACTAAAACAAACTCACAGCAGAGCTTATACATATTTCGATCAATATCAAACATACCTTAAACCAAGTCAGCTTGCATCGAGAAATAGCCGTTTGTGGTCAAAATATTTGATAAAATTTGATTATGTAGTAGCAATGCTCGCCAAGTTTCCACCTGTGGTGTTCTACTTCGCTAAACTTCTGAATATGGGTGTTGGCTTTGCGTCACGTCATAGTTGACAAAAACTTTGTTCTTCTTTGTTCTAATAAAATAAGTACTTATTGACTGAGTAAGAGGGCCGTACGGGAAAATATTTGGCTCGCGGTCATGACGTATGGACCGAGCGCATATGACCCATTTTTTAAAATTTAGTTTGATTGATTGAGGAAGCCATTTCGAGTAGCGGGTCCGTACGTGTTTGTACGGACCAGGTGAAAAAGCCGTACGGGGACCCGTCACGTGACTTTTTTCGATGGTTTTCTTAAGAGCGCGCGCCGGGCAAAATACGGGTCATATGATAACAGTGGTTAAAAATATATTGTATGTCCACCTATATAGCAAAGTCAATTCTATAAAAAATTTTCCAGTGTATTGGTAAAGTAAATTTCACTGATATTATTCTTATAACCTATTAACTGTCATAAAATATGCTAAAATAATAGTTGCGTCTCCCTTTATTTTAATCAAAAAATCACACAAATATAAAATCTCAGTCACGTGACCAATCACGTGACGACTTTCGGGGCAAAAGCTAACACATTAACTTACCTGTAACACATTTCAGTTAAGATACTTCAATATAGATGAAGATTAGATCAGTTAAATTAAATATTTTGGTGAAGCCTCGCTTCCATGCACATCTATTTTAGGGCATGCGCAGTACTCGGTTTCGAGCGTCTATTTCGAATGGCCCCATATCACAAAATGATCGCCATGAAGTTAGTAATTTGATCAAGTTTCATGCTTTTATCACAAAACGAACATTTTTGATCGTTAGCAGCCGGACTATTTAGTGCTTTGCTCTATAATTTTTTTTTTTAATTTCATGTTGAAATTGTGCTAAACTTATACTATGTTTCTGCATGTACTGTATTATTAAGGTTATATACAAAACCAATAGAAATACTAATAATGCTTTTTGAAATTGTGCTTGGCATATAGTATAACACCAAGAATTCCTTTGAAGCTGTTTGTATTCTGGCTTGTGTTGATGCATGACAGATAGCTATAATGCTTTGAGGGCTTTCACTGTATAATACAAAGGCAGCTTTCAAAATGATAATAAATCTGAGCGAAAGGTGCTTTTGTTTTTTTAATATTTGTTGTGAGTTCATAATAAGAATACCTTTTGGTTTATAATAGCTATTTATTACAATTTCAATTTTGACATATATTCATTATTGATTTAAGGTACTTTGGTAACTTAGGTTGATACTTTGAGTAGGGTTTTTATGAGAGTTCTGCGCCATTCGCTGAGGTAAGCAGTTTTTTTAATTCCTTAGCTAGGCAATTTTTGATTTTTGTATCGCAGACTCAGCTATTTTTTTAGACGAATTCAGAATTTGTGAATTTAGTTAATCCGAAAATAATCCGATAAAAGCACTTTTCTATAGGGTATACAAATCCTAGTAGGGTGTTTATTGTCCATGGGATTAGTTAGAAACAAAAGGTATATCTGTTCTATATTTAGTCATTATTAATGATTTCATATGCGTATTTGAGAATACTTTCCTTAAACAAAATTCTAGCATATAGAAATATATCTACAGAGCTGTTTAGTTTAGCTTTTTTGTAATCATGTTCATTTAGTAATATGTAGGTTGGTGTATTATTTGATAATCCTTTAATCCTTTGTTTGTCTTGAAAACTGCAAAATTGGGAATTGTTAATGAGTTCAAAGACTGGTCTACGATAGATTGATGATCGCTAGCAAATTGATGTTTATTATAAAACTCTCAATTACAATCATTGTTATCCGGTCTATTCAATTACAGAGGATGGTAAAAGTCTAATATTTCTGCCACTTTTCTGAAGGCTTCTTGATTACTGCTCTTAATCTATCCGAACGTCGAATAGGTTCTGGGATGCCTTTCTGTTTCATTGAATCGGCATAATTGAGCCATTTTACAGGCTTCTTATATGAAGATGGTGGCGTTAGTAATAGTGTTTGTCGTGATGAACTAACTTCAGGATCAAATAAGGTTGATGGTTTTCTGACTTCATAAGTAGAAGGAGCCTTTAATGGTGTCGACGAAGCTTTCTCTAGCATTTGACTACTCGACGAGTGAGGTAGTAATGATTCGTTGGTTTGAATTGATGATACTGTACTTGTTTTAGGCATAGCCGTTAAGCTCTCAAAGCCACTATCGAATACTCTAGTTGATGGAGCATTTTGAGGGGTTGTAGGTTGAGTTTCATCTAGGTTGTCATCATGCGTAGGTAATGCTTCGACCATAGGGATATTAGATGGAAGATGAACTCTTGAAGAATTGTTATTTAGTTGTTTTTCTAGATCTAAATAGCGTTGATACACCTGAGAATATCTTTTCATTTTTATTTCCGATGAAACATTTGGCTCGTTGAGGATATTCTGCATTTGTTTATTCAATCCCTGCAATATGGTTAACTGTGGTGGCTGCATAACACTCTGACGCTCAAAATAGTTTACCAAACTTTCTAAGGCCGTGTTTGAGTAAGCTTCAGCTGAGGACTGGGTAGGAGCCCTTTCTTCGGGCAAAACATTAGCCCGCAGTCTACACTCTTCAGCGGTATTGGGTTTGAGATCCACAAAAAGATATCCGTAAGGCCGTTGGACAGCGGCTTCATATTTTTGAATAAACTGCTCTGTTTTTCCGGGGTACATCTGTTTGCCCAAGGTAGTTATTTGGAGTTTATCTCTCGGATTTTTAAACAATACAAGAGCTAGATAGGCTGTATTTAGACTTAAAGTTCGCATTATTTTCCCTTGAAAATAAAGGTTCTGTACCATGAAAATGACGCTAAGATTTCGATGGTGAGATCCTTTGGTAAATAAATTGAGGATGCGTTTATCATTAGAGGTTTCAGACATTTGATCATCAATGACAATCAGGTTATTGAATTTTGCATCAAAAAACCAATCTTCGTCAATATCGTGAGGCACCCCTTTAATAAATTCAATTCCAGGAACTGTTTTCAACATATTATCGTATGACGGCTGCCACTGTGAGTAGCTCCACACAATTCTTTGTGGCACAGGTGTGATAACTTGAGTTGCATGCTTAAGCAGATTTTGGACCCAAAATGTTTTTCCTGATCCTGTCATACCCGCTACAAGCGCAGTGAATGGGTGCTCTAACTGAAATTTTCCACAATTCTCTATTGATCCATTTCCAAGTTGAAGGGTTGTAGGTTTTTGATGACTATCATCATTAGGTATTTTTCCTTGCTGATACCAGTATGTACGTTCTGGTCCATTTATTTTGTGGACTCGACTCAAATGGGATGATAAATTTTTGACTGACTTCCGACACAATGAACACATCCGAGTCATCGCGAGTCTTTTTAGTTATAAATGAATAGATCATTTTAGCCCTATTTATATACACTTTCTAAACATCAATAGCTTGGCTACCAAGCTGTCAATTTGTAGCTAGAAGGCTATGGGTAGCCTATGTAGCTAGCAGGCTATGGGTAGCCTATGTAGCTAGAAGGCTATGGGTAGCCTATATAGCTAGCTGGCTATGGGTAGCCAAAGCTAGCAGGTTATGGGTAGCCTATGTAGCTAGAAGGCTATGGGTAGCCTATGTAGCTAGAAGGCTATGGGTAGCCTATGTAGCTAGAAGGCTATGGGTAGCCTATATAGCTAGAAGGCTATGGGTAGCCAAAGCTAGCAGGCTATGGGTAGCCTATGTAGCTAGCAGGCTATGGGTAGCCTATGTAGCTAGAAGGCTATGGGTAGCCTATGTAGCTAGAAGGCTATGGGTAGCCTATATAGCTAGCTGGCTATGGGTAGCCAAAGCTAGCAGGCTATGGGTAGCCTATGTAGCTAGCAGGCTATGGGTAGCCTATATAGCTAGCAGGCTATGGGTAGCCAAAAGCTACAATCTTGGACAAAAGTGTTGAGACACTTTCGGTTTTTATAGCCCTAGTCGGCATTTCTCAGCTGTTCCTTCCCCATCCCCCATCCAATCAATGTTGTATGTATTGATGGATAATGCCAGTGGTCCAGACAATCCCAACATCCAACATTGAATGGAGGGGGGAGGGGAGGGGGATCAAATTAATGAAAGTTAGCAAGACGGACAGTTATTTACATTATTCGTACAAAGCGCGCGAATGTCTCAACTACTTTTGTCCAAGATTGTCTACGGCACATAAACAACTTTTTTGTTCAACCTAACTTCTGCAAAGGTACCAAATGCTATTATTTCATAGATATCCGCGTGTACTTCAATTTTAATGTATCATGAGTGAGGTAATAAGAAATTTGCGCGAAAAAAATCCCCAGAAAACATGACATGTCATTTGCTGACATGTGAACTTTCTGTGTCTGGACAAGAATCATGGTATTCAAGTGCAAACTGACCGCAGAAAAAAGGGCATATGTAGGCTATCTTGTCAACGATAAGGGGTATACCGTAAAATAAAATATGTAGAAAGGCAAACGTTTCAAGGGCCACGGTGTATCGAACATCGACTACGAAACATTTGAAGAATTTACACAACGTGTAATAGACATGTTCTATAATTTTTCTGCATGTCAATGAACCGGGAAAATAGATAAAACTATTGAATCTATGGATAAACGTGTAAAAATGATTTTTAGCAAACAAAGGAGAGCGCTTAAAGTATTAAAGACACTTGTATCTTTATTTAACTAATAAACAATATAATCATGGGAGATAAACTATTGATTTTTGCTGTTTTGTCACGCAACGTCATGGCCACGTTGCTACTGCGTGACATTTTTGACAGGCAAGGCTTTACAAGTTACATATTAACTTGTACGGTTAACAAAATAATACTACATTTTCCTACTTATTAAAATAAAAACTTGTAACGTTTAAAACATCAAATCATAGAGAAAATAGTGACAAATAAATTTGAACGGTTAACAAAAACTTTTGTGTTACGATAGACGGTTAACAGCGTTTAGTGAGAATTCTATATAAGAGACTGAGACCTTACTCATAATATTATTTGTAGCCCTTTGTTAACCGTTAAAAATCCCCGTTAACCGTGTATATCTTAAGCCAAAAAGAACACACATATCGTGTTAACCGTTGTAGTAAAGGATTTGTCGCTTGATATACAGTGTTTATTCTAAAATAAGCTTTGCAAAACAACGTTCACAGGACGGCACGTCACGCTGTAACGTAACGCCGTCGGATCTGATGATTGAACTGTATAACAGTCCAGCGAATTCTCATTATTTCCGTCTCACGCTCATCGATGTGCCGTTTTTGATGTGGACTAGAGCATTCTTGCTTGTACAGAATATTGGGGTATCCACATCGAAAGCAATATAGTCACATAAGATTACGGGCTATAATAATTATGGTGTATATTTGAGTAGTGAGGTCTTATGCCATATCGATGCGTCATATATTGCTTTGAAGGTAGCCACCTTTGGTTTCTATAATAATAATTATGTTTTATATAGCGTCAAAATCCTCACGTTCAACAACGCTTTACATGATTATACAGGATAATAAAGTAATTGAAAAAACGTTTAAAAATTTTAAGTTAAATTGTGCAATTTAGATATAAATGAACACTTTATACAACTTTAAAAATATGATGATATGACTTTATACAACATTTGTTTATATATTCCAACTAAAATCAATTAATGCAATTCAACTCAATTCAACAACATTAGATCTTTACTATATAAAAATATTCCAAATAAAATGATAAAAACAAAGTTCTGATGTATAATGGTGATTAGGTGATTTAAAATGCCTGCGTAAAAAGCCAAGTCTTAAGTTTGCTCTTAAAAGAAGAAAGAGAATCACACATTCTTAAATCAGCTGGGAGAGTATTCCACAACTCTGGTGCAGCAGAAGAAAAAGACCTTTTTCCATATGATTTAAGATTAAAAGGATTTTTAACCAAAAAATTTGAGGACGAAGATCTTAGAGAACGAGAAGGGACATAAGAACTGATCAGGTCACACAGGTATGAAGGGGCCATTTGATGTAATACTTTAAAAGTGAGCAAAAGTATTTTCTATCGAGTTTTACGGCCATGTGATAGTGCTATCCTGAATCACGATGTGGTTCTTGGGAACACCAACAGTGTACGACATTGGCGGTGCCTAGAGAAAACGACTCGACTATAGCTGAAGCGAAATCCGCGCGCTTTGGGAATTTTTCCATATCAGCCTGACTTTAAGTTATCAAATAAACACTCCGGACGTCATTTACTCTCATTTCTTCACTTGCAAACGCATTATCGGACTACTCTAATTCAGAATTATCGCTATCATAGTCAACTAACAGCTCCATACTTGCAAAACTAAAATCAATTGCGACATACCCTAAAAAACGTCCATAATTGGCTTAAATTGGTCTATTTACATAGTACGCGAAATCTGAACTTTGTACAATAACATTTGAATGCTAAATGCTTTATAGCTCAAACTTTGTGGACTTTTAGGTACACTGGCTATGTACTTATCAAGGGCCGTTCAGCTAACCAAGTCGTGTCTTTTTTGAGAAAATTTATAAAATGTGCTGTAGACAATCTTGGACAAAAGTGTTGAGACACTTTCGGTTTTTATAGCCCTAGTCGGCATTTCTCAGCTGTTCCTTCCCCATCCCCCATCCAATCAATGTTGTATGTATTGATGGATAATGCCAGTGGTCCAGACAATCCCAACATCCAACATTGAATGGAGGGGGGAGGGGAGGGGGATCAAATTAATGAAAGTTAGCAAGACGGACAGTTATTTACATTATTCGTACAAAGCGCGCGAATGTCTCAACTACTTTTGTCCAAGATTGTCTACGGCACATAAACAACTTTTTTGTTCAACCTAACTTCTGCAAAGGTACCAAATGCTATTATTTCATAGATATCCGCGTGTACTTCAATTTTAATGTATCATGAGTGAGGTAATAAGAAATTTGCGCGAAAAAAATCCCCAGAAAACATGACATGTCATTTGCTGACATGTGAACTTTCTGTGTCTGGACAAGAATCATGGTATTCAAGTGCAAACTGACCGCAGAAAAAAGGGCATATGTAGGCTATCTTGTCAACGATAAGGGGTATACCGTAAAATAAAATATGTAGAAAGGCAAACGTTTCAAGGGCCACGGTGTATCGAACATCGACTACGAAACATTTGAAGAATTTACACAACGTGTAATAGACATGTTCTATAATTTTTCTGCATGTCAATGAACCGGGAAAATAGATAAAACTATTGAATCTATGGATAAACGTGTAAAAATGATTTTTAGCAAACAAAGGAGAGCGCTTAAAGTATTAAAGACACTTGTATCTTTATTTAACTAATAAACAATATAATCATGGGAGATAAACTATTGATTTTTGCTGTTTTGTCACGCAACGTCATGGCCACGTTGCTACTGCGTGACATTTTTGACAGGCAAGGCTTTACAAGTTACATATTAACTTGTACGGTTAACAAAATAATACTACATTTTCCTACTTATTAAAATAAAAACTTGTAACGTTTAAAACATCAAATCATAGAGAAAATAGTGACAAATAAATTTGAACGGTTAACAAAAACTTTTGTGTTACGATAGACGGTTAACAGCGTTTAGTGAGAATTCTATATAAGAGACTGAGACCTTACTCATAATATTATTTGTAGCCCTTTGTTAACCGTTAAAAATCCCCGTTAACCGTGTATATCTTAAGCCAAAAAGAACACACATATCGTGTTAACCGTTGTAGTAAAGGATTTGTCGCTTGATATACAGTGTTTATTCTAAAATAAGCTTTGCAAAACAACGTTCACAGGACGGCACGTCACGCTGTAACGTAACGCCGTCGGATCTGATGATTGAACTGTATAACAGTCCAGCGAATTCTCATTATTTCCGTCTCACGCTCATCGATGTGCCGTTTTTGATGTGGACTAGAGCATTCTTGCTTGTACAGAATATTGGGGTATCCACATCGAAAGCAATATAGTCACATAAGATTACGGGCTATAATAATTATGGTGTATATTTGAGTAGTGAGGTCTTATGCCATATCGATGCGTCATATATTGCTTTGAAGGTAGCCACCTTTGGTTTCTATAATAATAATTATGTTTTATATAGCGTCAAAATCCTCACGTTCAACAACGCTTTACATGATTATACAGGATAATAAAGTAATTGAAAAAACGTTTAAAAATTTTAAGTTAAATTGTGCAATTTAGATATAAATGAACACTTTATACAACTTTAAAAATATGATGATATGACTTTATACAACATTTGTTTATATATTCCAACTAAAATCAATTAATGCAATTCAACTCAATTCAACAACATTAGATCTTTACTATATAAAAATATTCCAAATAAAATGATAAAAACAAAGTTCTGATGTATAATGGTGATTAGGTGATTTAAAATGCCTGCGTAAAAAGCCAAGTCTTAAGTTTGCTCTTAAAAGAAGAAAGAGAATCACACATTCTTAAATCAGCTGGGAGAGTATTCCACAACTCTGGTGCAGCAGAAGAAAAAGACCTTTTTCCATATGATTTAAGATTAAAAGGATTTTTAACCAAAAAATTTGAGGACGAAGATCTTAGAGAACGAGAAGGGACATAAGAACTGATCAGGTCACACAGGTATGAAGGGGCCATTTGATGTAATACTTTAAAAGTGAGCAAAAGTATTTTCTATCGAGTTTTACGGCCATGTGATAGTGCTATCCTGAATCACGATGTGGTTCTTGGGAACACCAACAGTGTACGACATTGGCGGTGCCTAGAGAAAACGACTCGACTATAGCTGAAGCGAAATCCGCGCGCTTTGGGAATTTTTCCATATCAGCCTGACTTTAAGTTATCAAATAAACACTCCGGACGTCATTTACTCTCATTTCTTCACTTGCAAACGCATTATCGGACTACTCTAATTCAGAATTATCGCTATCATAGTCAACTAACAGCTCCATACTTGCAAAACTAAAATCAATTGCGACATACCCTAAAAAACGTCCATAATTGGCTTAAATTGGTCTATTTACATAGTACGCGAAATCTGAACTTTGTACAATAACATTTGAATGCTAAATGCTTTATAGCTCAAACTTTGTGGACTTTTAGGTACACTGGCTATGTACTTATCAAGGGCCGTTCAGCTAACCAAGTCGTGTCTTTTTTGAGAAAATTTATAAAATGTGCTGTAGACAATCTTGGACAAAAGTGTTGAGACACTTTCGGTTTTTATAGCCCTAGTCGGCATTTCTCAGCTGTTCCTTCCCCATCCCCCATCCAATCAATGTTGTATGTATTGATGGATAATGCCAGTGGTCCAGACAATCCCAACATCCAACATTGAATGGAGGGGGGAGGGGAGGGGGATCAAATTAATGAAAGTTAGCAAGACGGACAGTTATTTACATTATTCGTACAAAGCGCGCGAATGTCTCAACTACTTTTGTCCAAGATTGTCTACGGCACATAAACAACTTTTTTGTTCAACCTAACTTCTGCAAAGGTACCAAATGCTATTATTTCATAGATATCCGCGTGTACTTCAATTTTAATGTATCATGAGTGAGGTAATAAGAAATTTGCGCGAAAAAAATCCCCAGAAAACATGACATGTCATTTGCTGACATGTGAACTTTCTGTGTCTGGACAAGAATCATGGTATTCAAGTGCAAACTGACCGCAGAAAAAAGGGCATATGTAGGCTATCTTGTCAACGATAATAGTCAGGTGGCTTATTGCAAAATTTAGGTCAGATTGTTACATGAGTGACAAATTCGTGATATTTGGCATAAAGCTTCCCTAGTGCCTACCTATCATTATTAGAAGGGGTGCCCAGCTCAATCTCTCTGGGGTGATATTTTATCGTATATTAAACTTTTACCAAAATACACGAATTGGGCTTCCTGTGGTGTGAGACAGCCCAATTACTATAAAATAGTAACATTTAACAAAAACAAAGCTATTTTACCTCGATATGACTGTATTTGTCAGTAATGGATCATAATTGCTCGTAAAACCTTTAAAGTAGTGAGAAACTAGGAATTTTGTCATAACTAGTTTCCAGTTTCCCCGCGGCCATATTAAGAGATGTGCCAAACAACGGCTAACAAAACACTTCTAGCAGCAAACTTTGTGGTGGGAATTGAACTGTTTATTTATCATTGTTCTACTGATGTCTTTTGAAATTTGATGTACCATCATAAAAAGATAAATTGCTCGTTTTTAGAACACTGAATTAGGCATTACTTTCTGGACAGCCACATTTACATAACGGTGAGCATGGCAAACTTTCCTTCGCGCATTTGCATCGTGTACACTGGCCTTTACAGCTACACTTAATGAGCTCTCTACAAGCATTAGCAACTTTAGGTAAGGTCATCCATTTCGGTTTCCATGATCCTTGAACGTTTGTCCAGCCGAACTGTTCCGGTGAAGGAAGTTCTTGCTCGGGTTGATCAGCAGTAGTCCATATGCCTGCCTGGTACACGGCTCTGCCAGCGTGTTGTAGAAGTGCGTCCTGAGAATGAGTCAAACAAAAAAACAAAGAATAAGAAAACAAAAAGACCGAGTTAGAAGACTGTTTACTTAATGGTATTTAAGTTACCTGAGTCGGAGGGATGTTCTCCAAGGCCCTATTCTGCTTACAAAACAGCACCATCCTTGCCTCGTTTACAGACTGTAGAGGGCTCATTTTGTCGTACATCATTATCGTCAGGCGCTCGAGCTTCTTAAAACTGTCATCTTCAATAGTCAATGGCTGGAAAGGTTGTCTTGCTATCTTTAGTAAGGCGGGGGTGATATCATCACTCTCTTGCCAAGCCTGCCATGCTGTTTTTTTCCCTTTACCATAGAACGACGATGTGGTATCAGAACCGGTAAAGGCATGGAAGACTGGCAGAGCTCTGGATCTGTTTTCTCCGAGGTTTGAACACACTCTGTTAATACTAATAAACGAGAAGTGCGCCCCCATCCCGAATGCTACCCATATCTCAGCTGTAGGGCTGTGGCCGATAAGGTCGTGATACTTCCCCACCAGAATAACAACAACGTCAGTGTCCACTGTCCTCACTAGTATGGACTCTGCCCCTTCCTGTAGAGCGTGGTGAACATGGACAACAATGCGTGTGTCCGCTTCCTCATGGTCACAGTCAGCTATTGGTGGTTCTTTGCCATTGCAAGATGTTACAGACTTCCCTACAAGCAAAAGTTAAAAGTCATTAGAAACCTCAAAATTTTGAACAAATTTTGCATGATTAATAGCTAGATTGACAGGTCACAATTTACCGCAAGTAATGTTTACGCATCTATCATGAGGCCATTTGAATTCTGCAACTTTAGATGTCAGGAATGCAAACAGCTCCGATTTATTGGCTGGGTCACGTAAGAACTGCATCCAGTTTTTAGGAAGCTTTACATGTCCTGACACCTTTCTTCGAACACCTTGTCCCCTCTTCTCTCTGGTTGTCTCCTTCAGACTGTTTGGTATGTAGGCATCCCAGACAACGTCTATTCTCTTGCTGAATTGGAGTTGCTGAATAAGATGTGGGATGAACACGCTGTCCGCATAGTCATCAAATGTAGTAGCTGTGATGGTTGGTAGAGAATGGACAAGTACAGCACCATCCAGTATTCTGCACTCAAATGAAGTAGGGGGGCTACGCTCAGGGTGCCTAAGAAACTTCAGTAAGTCAGACTTCGCACTTGGTAGACGCAGATTTCCCGACTCTGACAGCGACGGAGGGAATGAATGCACTTCATGGGAAAAGAATTCTCTCATATCCATTTCTCTGCTCTGCATTGCAACGTAGAGCTGTGCAAACAGGGCTGCATTATTCTTAAGCTGTGCAATCTTCTGTGCTTGATTCGTTGACTTCTTAATGCTTCTCGTCCGGAGTAGAGGAAGGCTATTTTTCTTAATGGTATCATGGATGGATCGTGATCGCTTTGTTACTACATCTTCTACATAACTCTTGTACTGCTCCTTTCCGATCGATTCCAGTCTACACAAGGTATCCGCTACACTTGAATCGGCACACTCTCTGCTGTCTAGTATTACTAACTCTGGAAAATGGTCTAGGAAAGGGTTCCCCATTCGCCTAATCACATTGCATAAGTTATTTACCTGCAATTTAACAAAAAAAGTCAGTTGCTGTATCATAAAAATGCTTTCTAAACCCAAAGTCATAAACAAGCCCAAACCACTGGATGATAATATTTTTAATACTGTCGTCATTCACCTGCTTTTGATAGTTTTTCTGTGCTGATCTCCCAGTTTCATGGTTCGGAAGGGGATTATCGAGATCAGGGTCGTTGTCAAACTGGTAGTGCTGGCTTTCAAACTGAAGCAAAATCTTTGCCACTTCAGGTCCAGAGAGCATCCATCGTCTAAATACAAAAGATATAGCAACAATTAATCAAAACGAAACAAATGCAGCGCGGTGGAAAATAGCAACAGACAATGATTGGTACCTGAAGGCCACTGGGTTCTCTGTGAGTCCGACCGCACCCCCAACGCCTTTGATGATTTTGTTTTCTTGCTCGTGGGCTTGATCCAGTGGTATGGCAGAGAACGAATTGTTGGTTTTGCACATCACCCAATGGTGCTTCTCTTGAAACTCAACTTGGACTGACTCGGGCAGAGATTTCATGTCACGTATGTGAATTGGTACCCACCTGGCGTAGTTGTTATGATCAAGTGCGAAGAACAGAGGGACTAACTGCTCCAGTACCTCGACGTACAAAGGGAAGTTCTTTTCTCTGTGGGCACGAAAAAATATGAGGACAAGTCTCTCATACTTGATTATCATGTCCCAGAACATGAATGTTGGACTTGATTGTAAACTTGCTTCCCATGTGACCATCGACACTGTCTCGTCATCACTAGTGGAGGTCACATATGCTTCTCGCTTTAGGGTTTGTAACGCAAGAAAAGTAACTTGGTGTGCATGACTGAAACAGACAAACAAACAAAAAAATTCATTGAAATTAATTTAGATAAATAAAATAAAATAAATAATAAATACTAAAATAACACATAATATATTTAACCTATAAGCCAGTATAAATCCAGTGATGTAATATAAATACTATTTATAAACTGTAAGCTTGATGCTAAATAAAATATGTATGTGAGTGTATGTGTTTTAAAAATCTCAATAACAACAATAACTTCACTTGATACACTTACCGTGTTCGTGTAAGATGCGATGCTCTAAGGAAGTTTTCTGCCACTCCACTTGAAGCAACCTCTGATTCTACAAGAGCAGTGGACCACCCGGAACTTTCTAAGAGATCTCCGACAGTGCTCCATAAGGCCATCTCCATATGAAGCCCGCCAAACATCACTACATACTTTTCTTCACCGTATATAGCTGGCCACTTCCATTGGACTTGCTTGGCCAGAGCAAACAAGGGCTGATCCATTGCCACTACTGGGACCTGACTTGGATTAAGGAAATGAATGGCTTCTTTCAACACATCCATCCCGTGCTTTATCATGGCTGGCGTTGCTGCCTTTTCATAAAAAAGGGGCAGCATGCCAGAAACAGCTGGTGGAGGGGTCACAGGTGGTTGGCGTGCTGAGTGGTAAGCAGCCCATGTAATTGCATCTGTTGCACTTATATTCTCGCTGCCCAATTTAGACAACGCATGACATACCCATTTGCTCTCTTGGACCTTTGCTTCTTCCAGCATCGGTTGGACTGGGGTCAGTTTACATGCCGGTACTGATACAGTGCTCTTGTCCAATGCTACAGGGGGCACAGTTGCATAGGCTTCTGGGAGATGGTGCTTCTCGTTATCAGTTGGCGGTATAACTAATGGTGGCCTATGCTCTCCGTCATCATAGTCCATGGGAAACTGAAAAATACTTATTGCAGTGCCATGAAACGACGATGCCGCTGTAGTTGAGCTAGGATTATGGTCAAGATTATCAAGACCACCGACACAAAACAGCCCTTTCTTCATACAAACAGGAGTAACACATCCATCTTCTTTGAAACGTTTGCTTACAGAGACTGCAAGCCATTCCTCGATTTCCATTATGCGGTCATAAGACACGCATAATCCCATCTGATATAGCTTGGTAATCAGATTCTTGCTTCTCGTTAAGCTGTGGAGACTTAATCCAAGGTATAGGGGGAGAGGAGGCTCGCGAGATAACGAATGACGTGTCATGTTGGTTTTTGTTTCATACACTCTGCTCTTGGCATTGAATATAATTGTCTGTGAAATTGTTAGACATGGTTGTGACTCTGATTTTTCTTGATCCTTAATGTCAAGTCCGTTAAGTATCATTGAAATTAATGACCTTAAACTGGGAGGTACTGCATTTCTTTGGCAATCTGAGGGAAAGCTCCCTGCAAAAGAGAATCCTTTGTGTGACAGGATATCCTTTCGTACTATGTTGGCTGCTTGAGCTAGGATGCCTATGTCATCCGAGTAATTCCGTTTTAATGCTTCCTGCAAGAGGTGACTCATTCCCTCAGGAAATACAAAGAGTGTGTTCTTACCATCGTTTTGCTCTTGAATACCTTCATCCTTAAAATGCTCAATCAACTTCGTTTTTAATCGAGTTTTATTGATTAGTTTTTGCATGCCAAGATTTTCTAATCGGCTTACATATAACATATGAAGCTCTGACAGTTTAAAGATGTGAGTTCCAGTTTCGACACGCTTTTCAATGTGCTCTAACAATTCAAGAAAGGCTCTTGATTCGGTTATTTCAGATAATTGGACATCCTCGAGATCTTTACTTTTCTGTATGGTCAGTGATCGATACCGATTACGAAAACTCGTAAGGCAGTCAAAATGATACTTGGCCTCGATAGCAACGAGATCCCCTCCGGATATGCGGCCCAAAAGGTCGAAGTCTTCTAGTTCCGTTGCCATCTGGCGTATATTTTTATCTAAAGTAAGTGAACGGGCATTGAGTAGTTTCGATAGTTTGGTATCATCTTTATTGCAGAACATGCAACACGGTTCATCAAGAGATAGCCTAGTATTACTAAGGCGACGTTTTACTTGTGTTTCGTAATCTTCAGAAGAATGTTCACTGGTGCTGGATCGTTTCCGGCTGTAACGTTCCTGTGCCTTGTTTAATTTTGATTTACTGAACTTAAGGTGGCAGGACTTGTGCCACTGGCCACGGTTTTTAATCAAATTTTCAATGTTTACCTCATAGCTTATTTGCACAGGTAGGGCGTCCAGATCTTTAAACACAGCGACATTGTCAAGAAACGTAGTGTAATCATCTGCACATTCAGAACTATTCGCGGCATTAGAGTTTAATGGACATTTCAATGCTTCTCTAGTTGTTGTCTGGCAGATAACACATTTGCCCCAATTCAATGGCATTTTTGCCTTCAACCTTTCGATAAATAAATACGTAATTTTTAAGTTTATAAATAAAAAAACACATTAATATATACAATGAAGTGTTCTTTATTCTTTCTTTTACAAGTTAAAACTCTTAAATCAAATTTACTTCAATGAAATTGGCAATAAATGTCTATTTTGTTTAGAGATACTTACAGACACAATAACTTCTCATGGAGGCCGCCATCTTGAATACCGAGGGAGGTCTAGGAACTAGTCTCGTCTTTTTATTAAAAATCGTCGCAAAAATCGCACTTTTTTCTCAATATATCGATAATTATTACTAAGAAAGATACAATGTAAGTATTTTGTTTAAAAAACGGACAATATACATGACATTTGAGCCAAAAGAACAATTTAGGTTAAATCCTACCACAGGGAGCCCAATTGACGATTTTTGAAATCATTTAATGACCGATAAATCCCGGTGAAGGGGAGACTGGGTTGGGCACCCCTTCTAATTTTGATTAGGCTTACCCATACTACATCTATACAAAGTTTGGTGAATTTGTCAGTTATGTAACGATTTTAACGTTAAGCCACCTGACTAGTAGGGATATTTTGAAAAATGGAATAAATACAAAAAAATGTTTTGCCACCTACAAGAAATGTTGTAGATAGCAACCAGCTCATCTATTATGATCACTTTAAACAAAACCACTTGAATTACATATGTGCTTTCGTTCTCCCATATTTAGCCAAGTGAAGACTTATAACCCAGATGCTGACTCGACTATTGGCAAATCACCAAAGAAAAGGAAGCATTCAGAGATGAAATCAGAGGAAGAAGAAGACAAAGAAGAAGTAGCAGATAATTCAGAATCAGAAGGTACATGGATATTTGCATCATACTCAGTCATTGGCCTTTTCCTTATCGAGCAAGGGACTGGGTACAAGTGTGAACAACTAATTTAATAATGGTCTCATGGGAGAGTAACCAAATATAAGCTTATTGACCAAGTTTCAGAACGTTTGGCTCAATAGAAAAAAATTATGAGCATCCAAACTCTACCAAAAATACAGAGAAATGTATGGTGTCTTCCAAAACGTCCTTCCAAATCATACATTCTTTGTATTTTTGAAAAAAATTAAAATACCATAATTTCGTTGCAATTTGCACAAACTTGTTCAAACTTTCAATTCTTACTAATTTGTATTTGTTCTTTCCTGTGAAGGGGTTTATTTTTGAATTTAATTAATTTTGAGAAACTTGGTTCCAGTCCCTTGCTCGATATGAAAAAGGCTAATTGTGAAATGCACATAATGCTCCGAATTACTAGTTTTGACTGGATGCATCCAATAATACATTTCACAACTAGCCATTTGATTGTCTGGGTTCGGAGTGCTTTTGAAAATTTACTACTAAGCCACCCCTCCCCTCCCCCACCTCACAAGATATCATGTTCCGTCAAGGCTTGGGTTCTATCCATTTTTGTTTGTGTCTGTTGAAGTGTCCCCCTTATTTTATACAAATTTTTTACACAACATGTTATTTTGACTCGACAGAAGAAAGTTCCGCTAAGAAAGCCAAGAAAGAGAAGAAAGACAAGAAGAAGAAGAAGAAAGAGAAAAGAAAGGACGAATCTGACGATGATAGTGACGAAGAGGAAAAGGTAAAAACAGAGATAATAAATAAATCCTTATATTATTTATAAGGGATTCGTTACTAGCCAGTGGCTAATTTTAAGTATTCGACTTGCTCACATTCACTACCCATACATTGGCTATTTTAGAATGCAACACTGCTCACGTGTTAATTGTTGCGGAGGAAGTAAAACCTGGTAACCCAGAGAAATATCCTTGTGGCATTTGATTGAACAACACATCAAACAAACGCTGTTCACTTGTTGCCCGAACTATTGTCGCCCGAACCCTATTCACTATCGGGTCAACACTGAAACAAAATATGGCGAATAAGTTGAATAAGAGTTGTTCGTGAATGACTAGCCTCTCATACATGTGGACAATCCATTGGGTACCAACATACATACGAGGCTAGCCATTCAAGAACAACAGCAGGTGGACATATTTTAATTCGCTCTTTTCCACCAAAAATGACTACAGTTGACTCTCTCGTAAGCAACCACCTTCGGAAGAAAGTGGTCGCTTACAAGAGATGGTACATTACCAGAGTGGTCGTTAAAAGAGAGAGAGAGTCATCTGTTATACTAAAACAAAAGTCACGTGACACATAATTTCGCTCTAAATGTTCGATAAGCATTAAATGTGAACATAGATTTCATAATTCTTATTCCATGTTCGCAGTTGTTCATTATACAGTTGAAAAATCTTCGAAAAACAATTAAACAAATAATAAGATGACACTTGTTGTAGTGTTGATCTCTACTTTAGGGTTGCTACTTTACGTGAACAACAATGACATTGACTGTATTTGTATCACGTGTTACTTGTAGTGTTAATCTCTACTTTACGTGGACAACAATAATGACATTGACTGTATTTGTATCACGTGTTACTTGTAGTGTTGATCTCTACTTTACGTGGACAACAATAATGACATTGACTGTATTTGTATCACGTGTTACTTAGTGTTAATCTCTACTTTACGTGGACAACAATAATGGCATTGACTGTATTTGTATCACGTGTTACTTGTAGTGTTAATCTCTACTTTACGTGGACAACAATAATGACATTGACTGTATCTGTATCACGTGTTACTTAGTGTTAATCTCTACTTTACGTGGACAACAATAATGGCATTGACTGTATTTGTATCACGTGTTACTTAGTGTTAATCTCTACTTTACGTGGACAACAATAATGGCATTGACTGTATTTGTATCACGTGTTACTTAGTGTTGATCTCTACTTTACGTGGACAACAATAATGGCATTGACTGTATCTGTATCACGTGTTACTTGTTGTAGTGTTGATCTCTACTTTACGTGGACAACAATAATGGCATTGACTGTATTTGTATCACGTGTTACTTAGTGTTGATCTCTACTTTACGTGGACAACAATAATGGCATTGACTGTATCTGTATCACGTGTTACTTGTTGTAGTGTTGATCTCTACTTTACGTGGACAACAATAATGGCATTGACTGTATCTGTATCACGTGTTACTTGTTGTAGTGTTGATCTCTACTTTACGTGGACAACAATAATGACATTGACTGTATTTGTATCACGTGTTACTTGTTGTAGTGTTGATCTCTACTTTACGTGGACAACAATAATGATATTGACTGTATTTGTATTTGCCAATGCTCTGAAGCTTTCATTGATGCTTTACTTCCATTTTAATGCAATATCTGTTATGATTATTATTAATTGTAATGATTATTGTTTACCTTTACACACAGAAGGAAGAAAGCTCAGAAAAGAAGAAGAAGAAGAAGAAAAAGAAGCAGAAAACTGAAGAGTCTGATTAAGTCATTTTTTGTCCGTTTTCTTATTTTTATTAAATTCAAGCTTCCATGGATGTTGTTGATGTTTGTTTCATGTGATGGCGGCGATTTTAGACTTAACGTGTAGTTGTTAATTGGTGGTAGAGTTTACAGTTTCAAGAAGTTACGTTTCTTCTCCGTGTACTGGACACAGTATACGTAATTCAATAGAAATAACAAAAGACTAGAGCTAACAAAGAATACAATAGGTTTCCAGTACACACAGAAGGAGCCAGAAGTTCTATCTCTGACCCTCGAAAAAACATTGCGACACAGCCTCTGTTTTAATGTACTATTATCCACAGGCAGCCCAAGCAATTCATTTTTACACCAGAGATATGTGAGGGAAAAATCGATATTTTTAGCCGCGGTTAAAGGACACCAAGAACTAAATAGCCGGGCCTTCTTTTGTAAAACTCATTCTCATTGGACGACTGGTAACCATGGAATAGAGTCGTCCAATCAGATTGAATTTTACAAAAGAAGGCCCGTTCATGTTGTTTCACAACGTGTTGAAATTTCAATGCCACTGCGCCATCGCTTTTTCGATGTGCGCCAACACAAAATTTACACTATTAAAAAGGAAAACTCAAATACTTTTGATCTAGTCGAGCCGATTTCTTTCAACCACGGACAAATAAGCATACAAAATTCAAAAACTTCAAAAATTATACTCGTAAATAGCTCTGTAAACACCAACGTTCGAAAATATTTCAAAAATCTACCTTGAAAGAGCTTGTGATATCCAAATATGGTACTTGAATAACAATAGATTGCTCCACTTACAATGAATTGTGGGATAGTTTTGATTTTACAACAAAAAAATCCATGACAACCAAAAAGCTTTGTAATTCCTTAGGGACGCCATTTTGTCACGTGACCCATATTGCTAAATCTGGCAAGTAACCGAACTGCTTAATAGAGATACCACTGTATTACCTATCGTTTACATCAAACATCGACGCAGCCTACTAGTTTACTCTCTAGTTTCCTTTCATAAAACAGGTAAGTCGCAATCGCCAGTGATACTCTTGAAGGAATAGAAAACGCGCGCGCGTGCTGTGTGCAGTTATAAAGCACGCGGGGTTGTCAGAGCACGAGAGAAGCGTTGAGAGAAGCACGACGCGAAGCTAAATGCTAAATGGGGCACAACTTAATGTTGGCTCAATATGTTTGACTCGTTTGAACACCTCTAAATGTATAATCTCGCATATTAAGGGCCCAGGCAAACGGTTTCAACATTTGCTTTAACATTTGTTCGATTTTGTTGAACGCTGTAAAATGGTAAAACGTTGTTGAACGTAGGTGGGCAAACGGTTTCAAAATTTACTACAACATCTGTTCGCTTTTGTTGAATGGTAATGTTGAAACCCTTTGCCACCCCCTTTCGACCGTGTTACGTATTTGAAAGACAACTAAATGTGCATGGATGTAGTCAACAATGTTGAATGGAGCACAAACGACTTCAACTCCGATTCAACATTCACAGAACAAAAGAAATATGTTGAATGGATGATGAAGCAAAGTTTAAACGCGTTTAAACTTTTTCAACATCAATTAAAAATCGATTCAACACGTTTCAACGATGTTAAAAAGGTGTGCAAACGGCTTCAACATTGCCATTCAACAAAATCGAACGAATGTTGAAGCAAATGTTGAAGCCGTTTGCCCGGGCCCTAAAATGAAGAAAACTTGCTAGGAAATAAATATTTGGGTTAACACAAGAAGTATCCTTCACACAAACTTTTAGCATAATAGAAATGAAATAGTTTAAGAAACGTAAAGAAATGCATGGAGCTGATGAACCGCATCAGTATCAGGTCACTCCGCCCGAAAGTCATTCCGCCCGGAGCAAGTCCGCCCGATCTCCGAGTCCATCCGCCCGGACTTTATAAGTCGATCCGCCCGATGATTTAGTTAATGTTTAGTCACCATATTATAAGCTTTCTGTGTCTACAAAAATATAATAAATTGTTTAGGACATGTTATCGATGAATAGAAGTACGTCAGGTCGAATCATGTTGGAAATTCTGGGCATCGTACTAGTATTAGAAATCAACATATCGCATAAAGGATGAAGCACAGGAATGGCTGCAGGAAAATAACAAAATAACAAGGGATGATGATTATGGTTATGATGATGAGCATACAGTCAATTCAAAAAACATGTTGTCAATAGGCTTCAAGTCTACACAACTAGACCAAAAGGTAGCATGGGTAGAAATCACCGAAGCAGATAAATGCACACAGTTCCAATACACCACGCACACTCATTCAACTAATTATGAATAATTTGCCGCTACGGCGATTTCTACCTATGCTACCTTTCTGTCTTGTCGCGTAGACTTGAAGCCTATTGACAACAATGTTTTTTGAATTGACTGTATACTCTTATTTTTAAAAACATGTTATCGCCACTAAAGCAAACAAGTATCAAGTAAAGACCATGATTATACATTAGCAGCACAAAACCAGCATTCATTTCCAATAATTTTTCGCGAGTACCGTCCGCATTTGAAGCTACAGTATAAAAACGCGTTGGGTTCGATTTCAAATCCACTTGAGCACATTTCTTTCATAAAGACTGAATTATGATTTAGGATGTTTTTTTTTTGAGAAATCGGACATAACTTTAATTGATTATTACGAAATATATGTTTTAGCCTTGAGTCCAATATTAGCCTTTAAAGTCATTTTCTAACAAAATGCTTCATGCTGCTTTACACCTTGAATGTTTGCCCCCAGTTGTGGAAAGTTTTATCAAAATTTATAAGGCGGATTGCAAGATATCGAGGATTGTTTAAATAAAGCGGATAATTTACGCAAAAAACTATTGTTCGAAATATTTATTATTTCTTGGGTGTCTGTTAGCAAAAATCATCGTTCGTTCTTTTCTCCTATATCTCTTGCTCACGTTATGGCAATTAGATAGCAATCGAGCCATACGATCTTCTCAAAACGTAAAATATATGAGCCGGACCAAAAATCCAATGTTTACTTTTTTCGCGGTTTTGTATACAATTTCACAAAAATGCAAAAATCGTAAAACTCGTCTTTTTGTTTTTAATAAAACTTGGGCTTCAAGCTATTAATGTTTCGTAATGTCTCTGATTTATATTCATTGGGTAGTTTTAAAGGTATCTAATGTAGACACAAAGTTGAGTAATATTGAGATACTGTTTAAAGATCTGGTGCTCTGGGAGTTCTATTGTTTGACCAGTTTGGCACAACAAGACATTCCTTCACGCCATTTGCATGATTTCACCGCGCTTGGCAGCGCTTGGCTGCCCTACGAATCATTTCCGAAGTATATGGACTTTTGAAACGCGCACGGTAACGTTAACGAAGCTTCTGTATATTACCATACTTCGGAAATGATTCCGAACGAGCGATGATTTTTGCTAACAGATACCCAAGAAATGATAAATATTTTGATGCAAAATCTATTGTTTAGATTTTGTGTAAATTATCATCGAACAAGAAGGCGTTAGTGAAAGCGTCCTTTGTCACGCATCAGTTACTGTTTATTGCCATCATCAAAATCATCAAAATATCGGTTTTTGAAGACCATACTCTAAAAAAAACATAAAATAACAACTTCATTTTAAGTCTCAAACGTTTTTATTTAGTTGTCGCTGTCCCATTAGTATACTATTATTGATAAACGAAACCTCTTTCTATTGACGTGACAACAAGTCGATCCGCCCGATGCTGTCTCTATCAGAAATGTGAATACTTTATCTTCAATATTTTAAAGTCTCAAAAACTAAACTCAACCGGGACTCAATTATAACAAAAGTATTTTTTGCGGCGCAAACATCTAAAACAATAAAAGATGTGAAAATTGCTTTTGGTGAACAATGATGCCGTTGTCTACATCGGATACGTGAAAGCATTGCAGGGTAGAATACCTCTTACACAGATGGTAGAGCTTATTGAATATTCTATGCTATACCTTATAACCTAGATGTTAGAAATCCCAGAGGACTTCAAACGTTTATTAATAAGAATTAGGCATAAACAAAAACCTTTGTTCACTACTAAAAGTTTGCTACTCATTTTATTCCTGTACCAGCTAAAAATCAAGACGCAAATAAAACAGTTTCCTACTCATTTCACAGACTCGTACCCAGTCGCCACTCATATATTCACTGTCGCTCGCAAAGGAATATGGGATGGTGCCGCGCAAAGGATTTTGGGAAGGAGGGAGAAAAAGTGACGACTGGCTTCGCACTTTCCTTCCGTCCTTCCCTTGGTGCACCGCGAGCTCTCTAAATCCTTCCCGTCAGCCACAGCGCGAGTAAGAGAAGCGACTGGGTACGAGTCTGCTCATTTTATTCCTGTACCCGCTAAAAATCAAGACACAAAGCACAGGTAGCCCGGCTTTTTGTCGTTTCTTTTCATTTTTTTCTCTCTCTTTATTTACGCTAATAATACGCTATATTATGTTTGCATCGGGTTTCCTATGGTATGAGACAGTTCTGACGTATCGTTTAACATGTTGATGTAATTAACAGTAACTCGATAGGAAGATAAACTCTTATCTGTAACGCACTCTCTAATAACAGTCTAGCCTCCTCCGCAGGCACTGGGCTCCTGAGTCCGAGAGTGAGTTTCGTGATTTTGGGGTTCCTGTGTTGAAAATTCGAGGACGACGAAGCCTGTATGCCACAGGAAGCCCGCGACGTGTTTTTTCTTTTTCTTCGTTTTTTTCTGCCTAAGAGATGCCTGCGGAGGAGGCTAGTAACAGTCGATAATTAAGAAGGGCCGAAACAACTGCTAGATTATCGTAACAGCACCACCGCTACTTGCCCTGACCAGCTATTTTTAGCGACCCTCTATTCGTGACACAATCCATTTAACAACGCAAAGTAAACCGTAAAAGTAAAAACTTGAATAACAAAATCCACGATCATTTAATCAGGAGTTTTTACTCGTCTAAGAATAAAAATAATTTAACGGCTTAGTTAAGTTTCGTAAGCTCCTCGGTCAGGGCAACTAGCGGTAAACATGTAACTAAAACTCGACTTTTAAATATTGCTGCATAGCATCGTATCATTTCAGATTTCCCCAAATTTGAACATCCTAACATAAAGTATGTTTATTACACAAACGTTTGGAGGCTTTATAACAAGGAAAGAATGCTTAAAACATTTTATATATGAGTTTTAATTGAAGCATCTAGCAGTTGTTTCAGCCCTTCATCAATCAATCAATCAATCAATCAATCAATCAATCTTTATTTAGTACCAATATTTTACAATAATGATAATAATAATATGATAGTTTACACTGCTTTTGTGGTACATGCCAGCTGTAGTAGCTTTGGACTAGTCGAGACAGCTGGCATATTCCTAGTTATTTAAACAAATTAAGTCATGGAAGTTTGACGTTTTAAGGAGAAAAAAAGAATAAATATATCAATAAGTACATATTTAATTAAAAGTGAAGTAATTTAACAAAAAAAGAGGAAACAAACGCAAACTTGTTTTAGGATTGTTTATCGATGGTATATGTTATATATAATTTGTAAGATATTTGCAAGATATGAAGGTTTCATACATTTGTCAGAGATAATCAAATTCAGAATAAAATACTTATATAGCCATATCATCATTATAAAGATAAGAGTTTAATCCTCCTATCGAGTTACTGTTAATTACATCATTTCGGAACTGTCTCATACCACAGGAATCCCGATGCAAACATAATATAGCGCATCAATAGCGTAAATTCCTGTACCAGCTAAAAATCAAGACGCAAATCAATTATTATTTTCCTTATTTTATTCTGATTTACAATTATAGTACTAGAGATTTTTGATAAAGATATTAGCTAGTGACAGACAAAATACGGCTGCGGGGGAGACTAGGTGCGGTACATACAAGCTGCGTCAAATGTGTCAAAATCTTGACATTATGCGATATGTTATGACTTTGCCAATTTTGTTATGACTTTGAACAAAGAAACGGGTTTTTTTAATATTACGTTATACTTGCTACACTATTTGACCTATTTTCTACACTGAGGGTAAGTCACAAACACTCCGTCATACTCTCATCTCAATGTTGTCATTATTATAAGCCCTGTTCAAACGGGGCACAACAGAATATTGGCTGAACATGTTTGACCCGTTTGAACACTTGATGGGATAATGTTGGAAAATATCTCATGGTGCAATTCAATTCATTTTTGTTTAGTTACATTATAAATACACATATGTATATAGATTTTACAGAATTTTACATATAATAACCACAGGTTAGGTTAGCACTTAGATCAGATAGATGACCATAGATCAGGCCGGTACACTGCAAAAACGGCTGAGTAGATACACCTCACTATGTTGAGTTAATCATGCATTCAGGATAACACTTTATAGTGAGTTAACCCAACTCTATAGCGAGTAAAAGTGAAGTTAAACTCAATATATTGAGTACATTGTACTCAATGGCCGTCTACATTTATGTTCACTCTCAATAATGGGTTGGGTTAACTCCGCTATAAAGTGTCATCCTGAATGCATGATTAACTCAATATAGTGGGGTGTATCTACTCAGCCGTTTTTGCAGTGTAGCAGGGTGAATATGTCTGGGGGCCCAATTTACAAAATCTTTATCGCACCACAAAAAATCTCCTACGCGTAACCCAATAATTCCATGCTGGATGTTGAAGTCCATGTAGCTAGACAAGGACATCCTTGACGGTACGTGTACGATTGGTATGCAATTTATAAAGCTTTAAGAAAACAAAGTGTTATAGGAGATTTTAAACGACTTACATTTGACTGGAATTAAATATTTGGAATGTTTTAGCTAAAAAATTCGTGGGCAAAAATCGTGGGCTGGCCCCTGCCCCCGTTTCAGGCCAGAAGATAGTATCTAACTTTAATAGATAGCATGATGAAGTTCTCGATTTCAACAAAACGCATTGCAACTTGTTGGGTCCGCTCATAAATCCAAGAATTTGCCGTTGGATTTATCGCTATAGTCAGCAATCGATCGATCAAGCGCTATTTTGGATCACTAAGTCAATTCATTCATAGTATTTTCATTCACAAAATGCTAGTTTGCAAATGAGACATCGATCAAAGCACCTCAATGAGAATTGTAGTAAAAACACAAGGTAATAATATTCCATGTATTTTTATTTCAGTTCCGTCCCATAATGTTGAAAGTTGTAGCTCGTGGCTTCTACCATCGGGCAGCGGAAGTCGGTCAGAGAATTCTTCGCCGTTCTTCTATACCTAAACAACAAGAAAGACAGAAACTCAAGATACTGTTCTTTGTGAATAAAAACAACGGCCTATCCCAACGTGTAGCCCAGGAATTGAGAGAACGGAACCACGTGATTGAGATATGTGAAATCATTCAGTCTGATCAGATGACTCAACTAGCCAACGAGAAACAACCGGACATGATTTTATGTCCATTTTTGACTAAGAGAGTCCCTGAGGAGGTATGGTCTAATCCCAGAACTCCTTGCTTGATTGTACATCCGGGGATTGCAGGAGATCGAGGTGCTTCGTCGATAGACTGGGCCCTAAAGGAGCGAAGTGAGGCGTGGGGAGTAACAGTGATGCAGGCCGCGGAAGAGATGGATGCAGGAAATATTTGGAGTACTGTTGATTTTACCATCAATCGACCTAATATCAACACTCTTACCAAATCAAGCCTGTATAATATAGAGGTCACTAAAGCCGCTGTTCACAACTGCTTGCGGGCTATAGACAACTTCATTGGCAACATCAATCCCAGACCACTTGATTATTCCCTGCCTTATGTCCGAGGGAGATTGAGACCCAACATGAAAAAGGCTGACCGAATAGTGGACTGGGACCTACCCATGGAAGAAGTTGCTTGTCAAGTACGCATGTCTGACTCGTCTCCAGGAGCTGTCGCACGAATTAGAGTGAGAGGGACTGAGTCCGAGTGGTCGGAGGAGATGAGAATCTTCGGCGCGCATCTTGAGGAAGGTAACCTTCAGAATGTGGACGGCGTTCCAGGTGAGATTATTGGTCAGCGGGATAACGGTGTACTGGTGAAGTGTGGTAAGGGAGCCGTTTGGATTTCTCACATTAAAAAGAATAAACTGAAGCTTCCAGCCACTTTCTGGTTACCTGGACAACATCGTGAACTACCCAAGCCATCTCTCGAGATACCATACAAAACATTCCCCAAGACATTTCAGGAAATCTGGACTACCATTTCGCCAGATGGTGTCTGCAACGTTCATTTTGGTTTTATGAACGGAGCAATGAGTACCTCTCAATGTAGACGACTTGAACTTGTCCTAAAGACCGTCGAACAAGACGAGCGAGTCAAAGTGATTGTACTCAGAGGAGGGCACGACATGTTTAGTAACGGAATACATTTGAATGTTATCGAGAGCGCCTCCAACCCTTCCGCGGAGTCCTGGGCCAACATTAACGCCATCGATGACGTCGTCAAGGCCATTTTTACCAGCAAAAAGGTAATATTGTCAGGTGTCCATGGCAACGCAGGTGCTGGTGGTGCCATGATGGCTTTAGCTAGTGATATTGCCGTGTCACGTGACGGGGTAGTATTTAATCCTAATTATCATCGTATGTGTCTTCATGGTTCAGAGTATCACTCGTTCTTCCTGCCATTACGAGTTGGTGAGACCAAGGCACGAGAGCTGCTGACATCACAAGAACCACTGCTCTCCTCCGAAGCAGTTAGGATTGGGTTTTTAAATGATTCCTATGGACAAACACTGCACGAGTTTGACAGCTATGTTGAAGATCTCAGCCGAGAACTGGCACATCCCGCGATGATCAAAGAACATCGAATCAACAAGAAAAAGTTCCAAAATGACGAATGGTTTGGTAAACTGGAAGATCACAGACGTCAAGAATTGACAATTATGGCTGAGAACTTTGAAAGCGAAGACTATCATAATGCTAGAAAGGCCTTTGTCTATCACTGATATATATATAAACTCAATCAAAAACCGGAGGACATTTTTCTGCCAAAAAGAGGCATAAAAAGACAATTTTAAAGACCCATAGACCCTTTCGGTCGTACACTAGGTATAATATACAAGTTGTTTTCTAATCTCATGTCCATGTTTTGTTGTACATTGACAATCATCATTTTCAAGATTATTATATTTAAATCTTATTATTATTTTAGTTTTTTATTGCTGTTAATAACACTGTAGTTTTAATTTTTTAAAGTTAATAAGCTTTTTGAATACAATTGTAAATCACTTTTTAAATCTAGTTTTCGGATGACCAATAAGTATAAATTTTGGAAGGAATGCTAAAATAAATCGTTATTATTATTATTGTCTATTTTTTTATTGATTGATTGATTCAATTTTTTATTTAAATTTTCGTTTTCTAATATCATTTTAAATTATTATTTTGCTATTGGGGATATATTTGATTCGGCAATTTGCATTATAGCGTCAAGACCAGAATGCATCGGGATTACATTTTCCTAATCCTGGAGTCTGGGTGTGAGTCTAATTAAAAATTTCAATTAACCAATCAAATCCAATCATGAACAACGGATGACGTCCTTACCAAAGGAAGCCCACTGCGACCCTCGGTTCACTTTTCACACACTCGGTCACACTTCAAGACACTTGTGCTTCAAGTCACACGAGTTTGTATTTTTCTGTAAACAGCTGAGAACCCAGCTGTTATCGCTGAATACTTAACTTAAAAGGTAGGTGGACTTACTTATGAATTTTGTGCATCTTTTGTATTCTTTGTATTGATTTATAACTGCAGTTTCATTGTTGAAATCGATTACTTAGTACCCCGGGGGGGGGGGGGGGGGGGTACTCCCATATATTTACTATACGGGGATGATCCGCTGAACAGGGTATGGTTTTTCGAGCTTTCTGTCATAAACAGGGTATGGGTTTTTGAGTTTTCTGTCATGAACAGGGTATATTTTTACCCCATTTCCCAATTTCCTTAGTTTTTTTGTCATATTCAGGTATATTAATTAGGTAATACGATGAGCAGCGCGGTCTTTCGTCTTTCGTGAAATTCAGCACGTTTTCGGGGCATAAACAGGGTCCTAAACTGTCATAAACAGGGTCCCATTTTTATCCCTTGTCATAAACAGGGTATACGAATTTGTTTTTTTTCTGTCATAAACAGGGTCACCGTTTTAGGATCCCAGCGGAACACCCCTACCCAAATCCTAGCGGAGTACCCCCCCCCCCCCCCGGGCTTAGTACTCACTCGATTATCAACCATACCTAGGGCTTTAGATATCACTATCTTCTAACAACCATCTCGGTGACATTATTTGCAGATACTTAAATATATAATGTTATGTCTTTTAATCTGATCTTTGCTTGAGTATATTTCATTTGGGACTTATTCTATTTGCGTGTTTAAATTTAGCATTAATAATTAATGAGCGAACACTGCACTCATTTATGCACATATATTCTGTCATGGTTAGCTAGTTGATCATAAGCGATAAGATTATGGCCGCGTCCTGCGGTAATTATTAAACATTATAACATGATAGTATTTTGAGGAAATAGTGCATTTTTACATATTAATAACAAATTATAAAAGAAGACTGGGTGAACGGATTAATTTGAAAATAAATACTGACATTTTTGAGATTATCGTGCTTGCAGTTAAGGCAGTTACTACAATCTAATTTGTTCTTTTACTAGCTTTTAAACAAAAAGCTTATTAGGTAAAGCTGTATTTAATTATTGAAATGACACATACGTGGCACTTAAATGTATTGTGCGATATCCTAATTAAACAAATATAAAATTTGAATATTGTAGCTTGTTAACTGAATTTTGCAAAGAGTTTCATTGTATCGTCAATAAACACTTGTGATATAATAAGCGGCCGAAAGCCACCAAGGCTTTCAATATTTATTCTCTAAATTTAGAAAACAAAATCCTCGTTTTTTCAGTATCTATGTTGAATGTTGAAATATAATGTGGCAAAACTTTGCCGACCTAAAGTGAATCGACTGTTAGAGAGAAAGTGAGCTCAACTACAGAATGTGAACAAAGGTCTACCGAAGAAAAAACGAGGTTTTCAAGCGAAGATTCAAGACTAGCGACTTGTGTTTACAGTCAACTATCCATGTGACACAAAGTAAGGCCGCCTTCTCAAAAGATGATCACTTCTTTCATAAAATAATGCTAAGTACCTTGATTCTTTTATTATTTTTAATTCAAGGAAGTATTTTCTGTTTTTCCTATTTGATATAAGTAACTTTATTAGGGTACAAAACAGTCAAGTTCTTCGACTGCTACACTCAAACTATTGTCATTTCATCGTTCAGTGATTGTGATATATTAGATAAAACTAGTTGTTTGACTGTACTATATATAATGATGAAGAAGTCACAATAAAGATTACAAATAATACCAGATCTCGTTATTCAAGGTTTGTTTATTATAATTATAGATATTTTCGCTGTCATCGTAGTTGTGAACCAAGTAAAATACCAACATGATTAATAAAGGCGTTTAAACACCAAAAGTAGGCCGGAAGCTTAGACGGTTTGTTTATCATAGAATACGCTCAAATATACCCAGGTCTTCTAAGTCACATAATTATATTAACTGTGCAAAGGTCAAAAGCGAGCATTATTCTTCAAACTTGAGTCAAGGGGATTGGAACACAAGAATTTATTTCTCAAAGAAGGTTCAAATGTAAAGCCATGTATATGTATATCGTCCCTTTCTTGTAATAGACCGACGTCTCTCTATAAGACTCAGTCACATGTAATGAATTACTGTTAGTGTAAACTATATTATGATGTAGAGAAGAATCCTGGTCCTAAAAACACACTATATGTTGATCCAAGCAAGACAATTGGTAATGCTTATCTTTGGTCAAAATACAGAACAACAATGTGTTGCAATGAGTTAATGTTCACAATCGGCATGACAGTCATCTCTCATGCAATCAGAACTACCCACAAGTTTAAATGTATTTGATACTGATTATGAACTTCAATATAGTGACAGTTTGACATGTAATCTACAACAAGAAACTGCAAATTATTCATATTAGAATAGGTAGATAAACGAATTTCTACTGAAAGTGCGCGATCACGCAGGCGTCTATTTTCATTTATTGTACTTATAATTAAACGTAGTTAGAGCATCAAAGAGAATCCCGAGTTTACGCAGTTATGCGTCTAGTTTAACATTAAAGTTAAATTGCCACGTTCTTAGCCTGAGAAAACAGACGTTGTTTCGCTCCTCGTCCCCCCGCGAAACTAACGTCTGAGCAACGAGCCGGGAAATTCCATACTGATGACGTAGCGCTACCGAGATATGAAAATAATTGATCCAGGTCATCCTGTAAAAACGAGCAGTCCTGAGTACTTTGGATCTCTCTGTATAGGATACAGTCGTCAGCAAAGAGTCGTAAATTAGCATTAATAGATTTGTCGTTTATGTACAATAAAAATAAGACTGGGCCCAAAATTGAGCCTTGAGGTACTCCAGATAAAACAGGTTTGGAAGAAGATTGAATGCCATTTATAGAAACAGATTGAGAGCGGTTAGACAAAAAGGCCTTGATCCATAGCAGCAGATTTCCTCTGATCCCATAGTGGTCCAGCTTTAATAGCAATCTTTGGTGAGGTACCGAGTCAAAGGCTTTGAAGAAGTCGAGTAGGATAGCATCAGTCTGGCCACGGACGTTAATAGATTTTGCCCAATCGTGTATAGTTATTATCAACTGAGTCTCACAAGAAAAACGCTGTCAAAACCATGTTGCTCGTCGAATATGATGTTATTTTTAGACAGGTGTTTAGCCATATGACTGAGCACAATATGTTCCATTTCTTTGCAGCATATTGAGGTTAAAGAAATTGGTCGGTAATTTGAAGGAAGAGATTTATTGTCTTTCTTGTAGACAGCAGTAATAAGGGCCTTGGTCCAATGTGAAGGGACTGTGTTAAGATTTAAAGATTACTGAAAAATGAAGGCAAGCCACCCAGAAGCTGATATATTGTGATATCTCTTTCAGTACACGTGCTGGTAATTCGTGTGGGCCATATGCTTTTTTAAAAGGGATAGTTGTTTAGCAACTCCGTCAAATGATATTTGTAAGTCAGCGATCGAGAGATACGGAGATGTAGAGATACTGGGTAGAGGTAATTGTTCTTTTGTGAAGACAGAGAAAAAATAAGAATTCAAAGTTTCGGCTTTATCTTTGTCTGTAACACTCACGCCTTGTTCAGTCTTGAGAGGTGGAATACCAAGGTTCTCAGATTTATTATGTTTAACGTAAGACCATAATGTTTTTGGATTTTCTGTAAGGCTGTCCCCAATGACATCATTTAAGTAACGACTGTGGGATTCTTTAATCAGATTTGACACAGTGTTACGTTGACGTTTAAAAGCTTTCCAGTGATGTTGATTATTTGTACGAACAGCTTTTATATGGAGGCGATCCTTTTTGCGCATTTCACGTTTAATCTGAGGATTGATCCACGGTAGGTTAAACTTTGGTTTTGAAGACTTTTGAGGTATAAATTGAGAGATTCCAGTAGTTACAGTATTTTTAAAGGTGTTCCAATTTTGTTCCACAGAATTTCCCTATGGGTTTGAAGCAAAGAATTCGGATGATGACTTAGTTATGAAATCGTTTAGACCATCAAAGTTAGCTTTTTTGTAGATGTAAACTCTATGAGGAGGTTTAGTAGAACGATGTGGTTTTAAATTGATCTCAAAGAGACACTGTTGGGATAGGTAGACAAAAGTAGGTCGAGTGTTGTCCCAGATGCAGGTCTAGTTGGCACTATAACGTGTTGAGATAATGAGTAGTCATCAAGCATGTGCATAAATTTGTTGTGCTGAGATGCAGTCGCAGGATTAGTTACAGATGGGATCTCTTGGTTCCAATCAATATCACCCAAGTTGAAGTCTCCGCCCATGATGATGTTGGGGTGGTTTGGAGTTTTCATAAAAAACATTGTTTATAGAGTCACTCAGACAATCAAGTATCTCAGATTAGTTTGGTGGTCTATAAAAAGGTCAGGATGACGAAGTGAATGCATACGGTTCAAGAAATGTTTACGTAAACATCAATACATTCAAGAATATACTGTTTAATTTTGATAGCTTTGCCGAGTGTTGTTTCACTATGACAAACATATTTCGGATTATAACATTAGTCGAGTCTTAATTCCCTGTATCAACGTTGACACGATGCAGTAGGACTTCCATAAATACACTATCGGTGGTTCTTTCGAAGCCAAGTGCGATTTTTCTCTCCCTGAATAGGTCAAACACAGAGCTTCTGATATTTAGACTTTGGTCGGCCGGGAAGACGAGGCCTTCAACGACGTCGGGTCGACATTTAGATCAAAAATAAGTATGAAAAATGCCGGAACGACTAAAATATTATCCTAGAAAGCTTGTCTGTCTGTCTTAATTAGATATTAACTGATACTATTAGAAAATAATTTATGAAAATTAACTTTTATAGCGAACGATGGAAACAGATATAATTAGATATTACTAACTACGATATCGAAGCGAGCAATGCATCTAGATCTCGGATGCAAGAGGGTCTTTAAGGTTAGACAATCTAGAATATTTAGGAAAATGAAACTCAATATTTATAATGTGGGCTGATTCTTCTTCTCTTTCAGATGGCGGACCAGGATGATGTAAGTCTGCCCATATGTGTCCGTATTTAAAAGTATTTTATTCTAACTTTTATACGAATATGAAATCTTAGGACCGAAGGCTTTTGGAAATTCCAGAGGTAGCTACTGTCCCGCGACAAGCCCTAGACCTGGTGAGTTTTGTTTGTAAAGGTTGTCCACTTAAATAGACATTTTTACTATTACAAATGTCACATGTCTCATTGAATATTCATGATATCTTTTGTATACGTTTGTTTACAATACGTTTCCTTTATAGGCCCTGTCCACACGTTTGCGGATATTTTTAAAAACGAAGGATTTTTTCCTCCTTATTTAAAAAGATCCGCGTCCACATGTAGCGTTTTCGATTCGTATTTGACCGTCCACACGTATACACCTATTTCAAAAATCTTTGTCGCAATCAAATCCACAGTCCACACTCCTAAGTCTGCAAAGGATGCCGGTATTTAGTCTCTTGTTATCGATTTATTCATAGCATATTATGATTGTACGTGTTTGTGTTATATGACTTCAAGTTGTTGCAGTGGTAGATGATGAAACAAATATTTCTTTATAAAACGTGCAATATATCACAAATTATGTTCATACTACCAACATCCTTTGCAGTCTTCAGATTGTGGCTTCGGCTGCGACAACGATTTTCGAAATAGGTATACACGAAAACAATTCGAAAACACTAGTCTCAATACAATTCATTAGGCGCACATATGTTGAATTGCAGCTCTGACGTCATCGTATTCAAAAGGCTGCGTTTTTGCTGTCCACACGTATACAGTAAACCTCTATTTTCCAAAATCTCCAGTCTGGGAAGCGTATTTGAAAACTTCCGTTCTCGGTGACCGAAAAAGCAGTTTACGTGTGGACAGCAACCATGAAAAAAACATAAAAAGCCATTTTACGTATTCATTAGCCCATCAACAAAGTATTTGAAATTATTCAGATTTTTACAAAAGCGGATATTGTCAGGCAAGCGGTTCCAAAGTTATGGAGCACAAACGGAAAAGAATCCGGAACCATGCACGATTTCAGATAACTATAGTTTACGGAATTGAGTCTCAGAATAGTAGCTTAACTATAAAGACAGTGCATTTAACATATTTTGTTCATTTACATTATATTGTTTTAATTTCTTTTTCAGAGACCGCTTACCCATTTGTGCGAGGAAACAATGGAACCAGTTAGTATTTTGAGATTTCTTGAAATTTCTTGAAAAAAACAGTATAATTTTTTAATAGTTCTTTGTTTATTTTTCCAGAGTATTGAAATGCATGAGGTATTTATGTTTATCAAGTCTTATATGTCTGTCCGTTCCTTTTTCTTTCTGTGATATTCTTCGTGAAAAATAGAAAAATATTTAATTCCTCAATCGAATCAAACGTTCTAGATGCCAACGGCTGAACCAGTGCGTCACTCTGAACCAATTCTGATTGATTCACCAGCAGGAGAGGTTGGTATTGGTTGATAAAAGACACTTCTGTATTTTAGTCGCGCAGTGTTTTACCGTCAAACTAGGGACATGTAGTCAAGAAATAGTAAATGTTTAATTTTCTCGAAAAATATAAAAAATTCTAAAGAAATAAAGAGTACCAGGATTCATAAGAACTATAGGCCTACCAAACTTGCAGATTCAAGCGAAATTGAGTTTTTTATCGCGAAAAAGCTCAAGATTGTTCGATTTTGTCCAACAATCACTCCTAAAACCTTGCTCACCGCTGAAATCCCATCAAAGCATTAAATTATATTAATAGTGTGACCTGTACACAGTAAATAATAGTGTGACCTGTACACAGTTTTCGAGTAAGGACCAATAAGCCTAACCAACAGTTTTTATTTACAAGGCTATAACTTAACACTATAAGTTTTACTAAATAATCTCAACATTTCTCAGAACCAAGGTCAAGAAGTGGATGAATGTAAGTGGCATGGTAACATAAAAACAAACACACAAAACCTGCCTGCCTGCCTGCCTGCCTGCCTGCCTGCCTGCCTGCCTGCCTGCCTGCCTGCCTGCCTGCCTGCCTGCCTGCCTGCCTGCCTGCCTGCCTGCCTGCCTGCCTGCCTGCCTGCCTGCCTGCCTGCCTGCCTGCCTGCCTGCCTGCCTGCCTGCCTGCCTGCCTGCCTGCCTGCCTGCCTGCCTGCCTGCCTGTTTCTTCTTTGTGTTTTGCTCAAATAGTTTCCTTTTCGTCGTTTTCTGAATTAGTTAAAATGTTTTCTCTGCTTCCCTTTCCTTATTTTCTTTCTTCCCTTCCTTTCTCATCCCATATTTAATTTCTTTCCCTACTTCTTTTTAATATTGTACGTTTTTATTTTACACACCTTCTTTGTTTTCCCTTGATACTCTATTTCTCATTCAATTTGCTTCTTTTCCTTCCTCTCTGAGTAACGTCTTTTCATCTCTCTTTTGTGCTTAGCCTAATTCTCATCGTTTTTCTTTTTCTTTTTCTGTTTTATTGATTTAGCTGAATTTGACGAAACTCTAGAAACTGGAGATCTGAATGAAATAAAAAAAAGCTTGACTCAATTTGCTTTCAAAAAGTTTGGAACCAACAGTTTGGAAAAGTCCTTAGAGGTTTGTGCATGGCATGATAAAACTCTTTTTAAAATTTTATATTTAATGGAAGAGAGGAGAAATGCATTGCGAGAGTTCTGATAAAAGTTAAAGACGAATTCCAGGAGGGAGAGGATGTCTCCAGAAAAAATGTATGTTAGTTGCTGGCTGCCAGTATGACGTCATAGACTCATAATGGCGCCGATTGTTGAACGTGGTTGTCTACAAAAACAATCAATTTTCTTCGCATTTCTAAACTGTGTTTTTTTACTAGTGAGAGTTCTTTGCTATCTTAAAATATCCAATAGTAGGTATTTGCAATAATTTGCGGTGATTTGCTCAAAAGTACCTATTCAAAGCAGTCAATAGAATGCGAACGTATTCTGCTAGGAAAAGCATAAGATTATATCAAACGATAGATCTAAGGGTTATCTAACAAACCCTATTTACAACCCTTTCAAATAAAGGGGGTTATGTAACCTACCAAACAGTTACATAATCAAACAATGTCTACTAAAATAGTTACATAATGAAACAATGTTCATGCTAATGAGCTTATCAAAAGACGTTTCGCCCTAATGATGATTGTACAGAACAATAATTTTGACGTCTTTAGTCGTAAAACTAATACAAAATAGGATTTAGGGTTTCTGGAGATGACAAGGATAATTTGACAAGTTTCAAGCAGATGTTTAAAGTACTAGAACCCAGTCCCGCGCGGACCGTTACCGTGTTTTTTGACAAAAAAATGTCGCTTATAACTCGCCTATTAGTACGGTGACCCCAAATTTTTTTCTTTTTATTCAAGACTGCATTTACTATTCTTACGATTTAGAATAAAAAATAAAATATTCATTGATTTGATTTGATTTTCTGAAATTTTACAAATGCTACAACTCTATTCACATGTAGGGTGCGTAATTGGCGTAGAATTGTGACTCTATGATTCACTTATACCCATATATGGAAATGATTCAATGATTTTTATGACAGGAAATGTTGAATCCTTAAGTTAGTGTGTGCGCTTAATCGTTGCAAGCATGAACGAACCGAAACGAAACGAACCGAATTAAAGAAGTATTAACCAGCGCATTGAATCGAATTGATATAAACAATTATATTTTATCTATTCATTTTTACAAAGTTGTAAATATGTTGTTTTGAGATAAAACAGCGACCAAGTCAGGTAGTGAAAATCTGAGCATGTTTCGAAAAATGTCCCATTTTACCTCCAAAGTTGCATGAAATGACATAATACTTTCTGAAGTTATAGATAAGGATTCAAATTAAGATACTATTTAGATAAATTTTCAAAAGAACGCAAATAAATGATGAAAAACGAGATGCGCGAAATAGATGCGCAGTAGCAAGAGTCCGGAACTACCTTAATTTAAAGAATGCTCATCTGAAAATACTATGGTAAATAAATGTTGTAATCTATAAGCAAAGAATCGAACACTCACTGTGGGTTAACTATTTTGCAATGTGTTGCTTTACCTCTATTAACTTTTGGCCCGTTTGTAAATGTCAGAATGTTGCCCTAAATCTAAACTGACAAAAAAACCCTCGCTTTTCCATGTGACGTCATACTGGTAGAAAGCATCGACTCGAGCTCAGAAATTGATTTGCATACAATAGAGTTACTCCTCACTCCTGGCCAATTAAAAACAATGTAGCTGGCTTTGTTATTTTGTGCACACTTCGATATTCAACAAAACAGCTAACCAAAAAAACAATACAGTGGAACCTCGTTAATCCGGCCAACGAAGGGACAGCCCAAAGTGGCCGTATAAACGGGGTGGCCGTATTAAGCGGGTAAATTTTATAGAAAATGTATGGGCATGCATTTCGTCGGGACCTGAAAAACTGGCCGCAATAACGGGATGGCCGTATTAAGCGGGTGGCCGTAAGGCGGGGTTCCACTGTAATAAAATGCTAAGAACTGGCTGCTCAAAAGAGTGCCTATCCACCCAAGTCACTTATCTGCGCTTAGGGTGTATGTCCGGGGGGACTCAGAGATAAACATATTAGGCATGTTCGTCAGGAATACAAAAAAACTTATAACTTTCAATTGCAATACCTAATAGAAAAGATACCTAATCGCTTATTTTTAGCTTCTTTAGCCCGAGATGCGACGAGTATACCCGATACTTTTACACCCTAGTATATACAGCCTTGAGAAAGGATGTTGTTGTTATGCATTGTCTAACATTTTGTCAACATGAGTGGAGTCAGTTCATCTCAGATGTCGTTTTCCAAGATGGCCTTCTGAAAATTTAGAAAGCATCATCGACAGTCTTGTTCTAGACATGTTAACACAAAAAATTGAGTAAACATGACGGTTATAATTAGAAAATTTGACTTTTTTGATTGCAGGTGAGCTATATACTTAATAGTTTCGCTGAGAAAAGTACTGGTCCCGATAAAGAAGACTTCGTTTCTCTATCAAATTCAGTCGAAGAATATGCCGTTAAGCTACTGGATCCTCTGAAAAGTGACGAGCTGAAAAGAGCCATCTTTGAGGAAGAGGGTTTCGAGCGTATTTCAGAAAAGCTCGTTTCGTTTGGTCAAAAAAAGGTTGGGGTTATATTTGTTTGTGACAATTACTATTTAAGGAATAAACCACTTGTAGCGATTGGTATATCGAAGAATATTGTCCGAGGTTCAAAAGATGGTACGAAAAATGAACAGTCGGCCGAGAAGCTTCGAGGGCAACTGAGAAATTTTGAGGACCATCTTTTCAACCGAGGACAATATTCCTCGATATAACAATTAAGCCAGAAGTGGTTTTATTCGTTTTATAACCCGACGACTTTCCCGGAAAAGAAATCCGACATGGAAACCCACCTAGTGCTCAAACAAAAATCAAAACATTTTCTTCAGTTTGATTGAGAAAGCCAGATTAAAAAACTGTTCTTAACTTTTCTTAATTCCTCCGTCGTTCTAAAATATATAGTAGTTTTAACACTAAAATTATGCATGCTATTTTCAGACGTTAAAAAAAAGTATTGAGGGAAAAAATGACAAAAACAGTGGAGAATTTGAATGTGTTTTGAATACATTTTGACTTGCCGTCACACGTCATTGAGCGCGCGCTCGGTATTTTCACTTTCGATTATCTGTCATTTTGTCAAAATAAAACCATTGCAATGTTATTTTTCGTTCAAAATATGGCAAAGTTTGACCTACTAGTTGGTTTATACTAAAACAATTAGACCATCAAAACGTTTTGTTGCCGAAGCGAACCTTTTTTCTTGTTTTTCTTTTTTCTATTAAGCTCAATGTGGATCTTAGATCATCACCCAGCATAAATTCTTTTAAAATGAAAATTAGGAAATTGGATTTATCCAAGATATTAGAAAACAATATTAATTGTTGCAAACTATGCAGCTCGTGACTCAATAGATTTCTCTATATACTAATTAATTTTCTATTATATATTTACATACATTTTTATTATGAATTCTTAACTTTACTTAACTTAATTTTATAATGTTTTTTAGATAAATTTTATATATATTATACATTATAGTTATCTCTTAAATTACATATAGATATTTTTTCTTTTTTTTTTTTCTTTTCTTTGTTTCCCCAATAAGTTGTACAAACTAAATACATAGACACGTGAATAAAGTTATTATTATTATTATTATTATTTTTCGGGCTCCATGTTTTTTGTGAAAACCCCGCGGCCGTCAATTTACACTTGACGGATATCACCGGAAATTGGGGGATATTGGCTGATACACGTCCTGTGAAAACGTACCACGTGACCTGTTTCGACCAATAAGAACTCGTATAGTATTATCGTTGGGTTATAAAGTGAGATATTTCTTCCCACGTTTCTTTTTGTTTTAGGTTATTTCTCATCCAGTGATTTACAGTCTTCTAATGCGGCAATGGACAGGCGCGTTCTCTCATCTAGGAAACAGCAAATGGAAATACATCAAGTGGATTTTGCTAAACATTTGGGCTTTCTTTGACGTATTGCTTTTTCCTTTTGTCTTCGCCTTTTTGTTTCTGGTTTGCAAGATTGCAGTATTTGTTACAAAAAGACAAGGTAGGTTTTGGAGTATTGTTAGATTAAGACCGAGAGATCCACTGGATGCATTTCGGTGTATTTTATAGTTGCACGTGAAAACTGTTTTGCCATTGCCATTGCCATTGCCACTGCCATTGCCATTGTCATTGTCATTGCCATTGCCATTCAAATGGGCCACAAACACCCGGGGTGGAGAATCAGAGGTAAAAATATTGGGTATGCTCGACGCGAATTTTCAAAAGCTAAAAATCACTAAAAGATACCGTAAATTCACAGCAAATAAACGATACAATTAAAACAGCAAGGAAATCGCTGGGAGTTTCCTTTTTCGTTACCCTAAAAGATGCCAAGGAGTGTCGAAATGTCTAACTATATTTCATTTTTAGTACCCTAAATATCAGATATCAAAACACTGTTTTTACTCCCAAGTGGATACGACGATCGAGCGAAAACTTTATCCCCGAATCACTTCTCCCGGGCACAAACATTATGGTTATGGTTCATTTTGTAAATAACTTAGTTTAAGGAGATTCCGTAGTTTTGCATTGCGCACGCTCTACTGCGCACAATTTTGACCAGCGAGAGCGCGCGCTACAGCTCGCGCACCTTGCGCGCGCTATGTCGGTATTACTAAAAGATCACAATTTGTACATTCAAAGTGCCATAGCGCCAAAACGAATACGGTGACCTATCTTTTTTATTTTATTGAATTAAAGATATCCACGTTTTCAAATACATATCTGAGTTTGAATAAAAATCTATGTCCAGATGTCGAGATATTTCAAGAATTGTGGTAATATTGTGCTACCCAGGTGTTCGCGAACGATACGCTCGAGTAACTTCGAGTATTGCTTTATCGCTATTATCTTTTAACAGGTTCACTTTTCTATCCAAGTTTTGTGTGTGAATGAAGATTTGGGGTGCTAAGATGAAATAAAACCTGATATTTCAATCCTAATATCAAAAAAGAGTACCATTTAATCGCCTTTTATTCTCATTTTATACATCGAAATATTACTCCCGCGCGCCGTCGAAATGAGTAACTTTGACGTGATCTAGTGCCAAAACCAACACGGTGACCCCCCTTTTTTATTTTATTTTTGAAATGCCCATGTCTTAAAGTATAACTGTACAAAGTTTCAATAAAAAGTTATGTCAAAATCTATTACTACGGAATCTCCTTAATGCAAATTGTTTGTTGATTATAGACCATGCTGTTATGTTAGTATTAAATGCAATGTCGGAGAACATGGAGACTAACCTTGACAACATGCGTGAATTAGCAGGAGAAGTCATCGACAAATTTGACATTGACCAAACCAAATGCAAATACGCTCCATGGATACTTAACCTACATGGTATAGCGCAAAACAATTTTTTGGGCAGAGAAGAGGCAAAGAAAGCAATACATTCTAGTTCATTCGAGCGTCAGTCGAATAAACTAGCGTTGCATGGCCGTTTTAAATGTGGCAAAGTAAGCAGGACCTTGGCATCTAGTCCAGTATGTGACAGAAATAAGGTAAAAATATCAGAAAAAAGATCGACGTTATTTTCGTCCGATATTCATTATTTATTTTTTTAATTTGTGTTTAGATTTCCCCATCAGTTGGTGAAAACAATATCCAGCTAAATCTTGATGTTCTTCCAAATCTGCACTATTTATATTTATATTATTACGTAGTAGTCTATGTATTGTTATTGGACTAACAAATGAATGACATTCTCTTATTTCATTCTATTTCCAAACTCCTTTGGGAAAATACAGAAATTAAAGGCCAACTTTCGCCCTTGATACAAAAAAAAAAGCTTTGCAATTGTGGGGCTCGACTGCTGAGTGAATAGTTTGGTGTCACCATTAATAATAATAATAGTAAGTTCTTTTATAGCGCACTATACATATGTCTCAGTGCGCTTGTGTAAAACATGATAGTGATAAAATTAATGTGCGTAAATATACGATGAAGATTTAAAATACTTAAATGTCACTAAGAAATAAATATGTTTTCAATAAAGTTTTAAAACGATCAAGTCATGGGGCACTTTTTATAGTTCCATAATTTTGGGGCGACAGCAGAAAATGACCTACCCCATATGTTGTTGTCTTTATTCCTGTAGATGGCTTTAATAAATTCTTATTCGCCGATCTCAGGGAGCGTGTTGGCGAATAACCTGTCAATAGATCAGAGATATAGGCAGGCGTCATATTGTTCAAGGATTTATAAGTAAGAAGGAGAATCTTGAATTCAATCCGGCGCTTAACTTGTGACCGGTGAAGATCTTTCAATATTGGTGTTATGCTATCCATTGGTTTGGCCCCAACTAATAAACGTGCAGCGGTGTTCTGTATCCTTTGTAGCTTGTGTAGATCAACAGTCGGCAGACCAGACAATAAACTGTTACAATAATCAAGTCTTGAGGAAATAAAAGCATGGATCAATCGTTCAAGCTGATTACGATTAAGATACTTCCGGATGCGACATAAGTTTATGATGATCAATGAAGACTTTCGACAGATGTTATTAATATGACTACGAAAATCCAGCTTTGAATCGAGGATGACTCCAAGATCACGGGCTTTGTCAGATAATTCAATAACAGCGGAACCAATTTCAATTGTTGAGATGGTAGGGTTTTGGAGAAAACGCGATGAGAAATGAATGATTTCAGTTTTCTCAGGGTTACACTGTAGCTTGTTCACCTTGCTCCATTACCTTGTTCCATTACTTTGTATCTTTTACGGTACGATGTACTAACGTTGCCGGCCTCAGCCATGTAATATTACAAATATTACTACTTTGTTATTTATGTGTGGAGTTTAGGGGTTTTAAAAGTATCCCAAAACCACGCCCATTTATAACTTTTCTGGTATCTTTTAGGGGTATTTTTTTTAATCCCCTATAATTTTACACATCTCCATCTACCTCCAAATTTTGCTAGTTCCATAATGATAGGTGATATGTTCACTCGGTTGGAAACATCACAGGCATCCCAATCTATGTACCTGTTCTCTCATATCAGCCTACGATAAATATATGCATGGCGATCATAAAGAATCCAAGTCAACCACAATGCATTGCGCTCCTATATTATTGTTTACATGAGGGTTATGCAACGGATTGAGTCACGCATGTCACAACAATCAGTAGATTTTATGAATAAATAGATATAGTTTATTGATAATAACTGATACCATACAAAGCTGAATAACATATTCATAAATTACAGTTCAAATACAGTAATGTTTACTATAAATTCATGATTATATTCACGATAAAAGTTACGATAACAAATCTACTTACTAATATGGACGTTTTAGTAATAGAAACTTGTCTTCTAGTGTTCTGAGTTGCTTTTCGGACTTCAGGATGTATTTAACGTGTTCTTGAAATTAACCTCTTTCCATCTGGACACAGAGAAGGCTTTATTATGTTGAGCGAATATGCTGGAGTTGAATTGTCTTGTGTCGAGCGTGACAAGAAACCCCGGGGGGTACTCCCTTTGTCCAAGTGGTAGGGGTGATCGGCGGAGGTTTTGAAAACGACCCCTAAAAGGTACGCACAGATCAGATAAAAAAAACCGGATCGATAAAGCCTTGTCGATTTCTACCAAAACAGCAACAAAACAGAGTCTTCATAAAATGTCGACTTTTTGGCCATTGTCAGACGGGTAGATCAGTAGCGACCATTGTATTCAAATTATACATCAATAAAGAATGGAACTTTTTCCAAACCATCGAAAAACTTTAAGAAATACCATTGGTGAACTTTTCACGATATTCATGAACCATCTTGCAGTAATTCAAAGGCCGATGGAAATGGATTCACTTCACAAACCTAAAAATCCGCCATTTTACATGGTCAGCAAAATGGTGACTAGCAAATGACTTGGATTCTTTAATAATATGGGCACATAATATATAAATAATAAAAATAAACGTTCTTACTTGTGTCTTACATAGCTTGGGCTACCTGTGGAAACATGGACTTTATTAAACTCATGCGGTATTAGAGTGTCATTTAACATTTAACGCTATTTCAAAACAAAAACAAACGGCAAAACTAGTAACTCATTCAGGTATAAAATGGTTTTTCAACAGACTATTGTTTTAATGACGGATTTTGTTATTGGTTATCATATGTGCCAATCACACATCGATGAAGTAAAGCGGAATGGATGTCGAGTGATATGCGTTGGCTTTGTTGCAAGTGAATTCTTATCTATGGCAGAGTTATGTCGAATTGCAACAGACGATCGCGTGGTTATTTATGGTGAAGCTCGAAAAGAGGATGTTCTTCAAAAAGTGCATAAAGGTGTGTTTAAAATTATAAATAAAAACTAATTATAATAAGTATTTAAAAGCGTAGTTTGAAAATGACCACTATATATATCGTGGTATTCAGCATTCGAAGCGTTGAGTTCCATGCTTTATTATATCCATTTTGATATCACCAAGCAATCCTGTACTCTGATTGGCTCTCAGCAGCTATGATATGAGCATGAATTGCATCATTTTTTGAATTTATTGCACCATTTATAAAAACCGGATCGGGGACGGGGACGCGGGTTAGTACGATCCGAAAAACCCGGCTATTTTATAAATAAATACTCTAAGTTTATCTCAGATTTAGAGTTTACTTAGTTTGTATAGGTAATTACGGTGCAATTTAGCTCTGTGAAAGACAAATGAGTGCAAATTAACCCAAATTGAAGAAAAGAAGAGACAACAACACTCAAAACAACTGAAATATCGTCAATGCATACCGTACTAAATCATTTTATTTTCTTCTTGAAAAACAATTATTACACTTATCTTAATATCAAGGACAACAAAAAATATTAGTTTATAACATATAAAGCTTTCTTTAGTACAAAAGCAACAAAAACTTGAGGTTTAAAAACAAAGTTTGAAAAGTTGTACTTTGCCGTTTTTGCTGAAAAAACGATGATTTACTCCACTTTATTAAAGCATTTTACTCGAAATTGAACAATGACACCACTATCAATTAAACAAAATATTACCTTTTGCTGGTTAATGTGAAGAAAAAAGTCAGTATTTTATCTGATTTCATCTTGAAAGTGTAGTGAATGTTATCGTGGTCGACGGCTGAGAAAGGCGACATCATTATCGATGGAAAATCTTCTCAAAATGGTTATTTGCAATCTTGAAACTCCACACATACAAACTCTTAGTCCCATTCTTCAATGAGGAAGCTTTTGTTATTCGTAATAAGCATTTTTTGATAGTTTTTGAACAGTTTTTTCTCTGTTTTTGGCCATATGTCCACCATCTTGGATTTTTGTCACGAATTTTCAGTTGTGAAGAAAACTCTATTCTGATTGGTTGAAAAAAACATTTCTATTGTTTCTTAGCCAATCAGCATCGTGTTATCACTGCACTGAATTATGTCGGGTTTAACATAGTTTTTGCACTGAATTACCTCTAAAATGCACAGAAAATCCAGTAATTTTTTCATGTTTTTTATTAGATATCAAAATGGATATAATAAAGTGATAATTGAACTTCGTGTCGTGCAATTTTGGTCTGATATCAAACTTGCAATTACAAATCACACTCCCGCTACGCGGTCGTGTGATTTTGTAATCGCGCGTTTGATATCAGACCAAATTGCACTCCACTTAGTTCAATTACCATTATGAATACACTCTCATCCGGTTTGTGTTTCAGCCAATCAGCGCGCGAGTTTCTAATGTATAACAATATAAGGAATTGATAAAGTCTACAAGACGAAAGTAGTTTTCCTTTGTAAATAAATTTCTTGGCTTTTTAAAAGTTTTTTTTCTTCTTAAAAGTGTGTAAAATACTGAATTCTTTGGTTTATTCCCTTCTACATAATGAAATTTACAAAGTCTTTGGAAGTCCGAACTAGAGATATATCAAATAGTTTCTAATGTGATATTGGAATTTAATACTGATTAATTATTCATGAAGGTAACAACCACTCCCAGAAACGTATTTGTACAACGTGCAGCACTCGAAAAGGACTCGACTCTGAAATATATTTCAAAGTCCTAGGACTTTAAAATAAAAACAAACGTTTCGCCCTCGGGATTTTATACCTGATAAAACACTCCTGTTGGTTTTTTTAAATAGTACATTTTTAATTACTTAAAAGTAATTACACTTCGAGAGAGTAGCGAAATATTATAAAATTTCTCTGGTGATGATTACAAAATTGTTGTGTTATTGAGATTTCCTCTACAGAATATTTTACACCAAAACATCTATAATGAGCCTGTATAAGTATAATGATACTGATTAATATAATACTGATAAAAAGAAAACTCGATTATCTTGTAGATTTCTAGCTTTGAGTACCGAATCAGGAAATTCGTCGCATGTTAGCTCAAAAATCCAAACAAAATTCATCCAAAAAGATACCTTCGCATGTGCAATTCGGATAGCTGGAGCCGCTACAAATTTTTTTTCTTTGCGCCCGATTAATGGCGTTTTTAAAATACGTTTTAGATTTTGGAACTAAAACAAATATCAAAGATAAGAAGTTAAATTAAAAAAAAACAATTCCTGGGATCAGTCTGGAAGGGAGTTCAAGAAGCAGCAGAGAAAGAGCTGCCTCCATAGTGCGGAGTGTTAAAGCTAAGTAAGGACTGGACATCAGGTTACGAAATGCACAGCTTGTTTACTTCACCTCAAGGGGTAGAATTTGGACTTACATGAGATGAGATGAAATGAAATTGTATTTTTACTCATAACTTCAGTTTTCTCACCAAATATATTTTTGTGTTCCAGGAATCCATGGATATAGTCTCTTTGGTAAGCATGTTTGGACAAAATAATTTTTGTCATTCAGGAAAGTTTTAGAATCAGGATTTTTTTTTTTACATTTTCAGCTGTTTTATATATGTTTTAACGGTGGTCATTAAAGTTTTCAATTATTCAACAGCAATTATTATTGCTTACCATTGTTTAACACAAATCCTTGTTTTCTATTGTTTAATAACAATAGATTGGTTTCTAATATTTTTCAACAGATAAATATCTTCGGTATTTCAACACACCTTACTTTATCTTCGTGCGTGACACTTTGAGCTACCTTGCGTTACTTGGCCTTCATTTTGCCGTGTGTCTCCAGCCATCAACCCTACATTTTACAGCCCTGGAATGGGTCATTATGCTCTTCTTTATTGGAAGATGTTTGATAGAAGTAGACCAAGCTGTAGTGGAAATGCAGATGTATGCCAGGCCCAACAGAACAATATGCAGCGTGTTTATCAGCAATATGAGCAAATATTTAAGGTGAAAAAATAATTTCTTTGGTTTAGCAGGCACATGTTCTTCAGTATTAGGTGTGACTGTCACGTGTCAGGTGTGACTGTCACGTGTCACTCTTTAAATAAAGTAACTTTCTTACGTACTTTGAAGAACTTTAAAACAACTCACTTACTTGTGCTTACTTGCTTAGTTACTTACTTAGTTACTTACCAGAGGAGTTTGATTAATACTTGCAAAGGAATCTGGGTCAAGATGTTCATTTCAGCTTTGCCGTGGTCGTGTTCACATCTATTTTCAGAGTTATCAATGGTAATGGTATTATATCTCTGAAAAAAACCTTTGAAACGCATAAAAGAGTTAGCAAATGAACCCAAGGGGGTACAAAAGATCTCAAAACCTATTGTTTCAAACCAATATGGCGGCCCGTGATAAAAGTGCATAGGTGACTCCTTATTGCAAGAAACAAAACGTTTTTCATTTATATTTAGCCCGATTTGTTTGATAAAAACTAAATGCGTCCGCATTCTATTGCCTTTGACTGAATGACATGCATATAAAATGTTTCCATTTAAATGACATATACTGTATTGCCCGTGACTGGATGTTTTGATGTGACTTGGCAAACAATAGATCACTAGAATCGTTACGTCAGATTTAAGTATTAACCCGGACTGGTTTTGAGGAAATAATTCCTCGACCTAAAATATATTTTTATAAAACATTAAATGATAATCGTTTTGTAAGAATTATTATCCCTACATTTTTCTATTTTGCAGACCAAAAACATTTTAGGATTTTAGTTCATAGTTCAAGTCTTTTATAAATTCTTCTGTCGAAGTTTAAGGTTCTTTTTTTTTACTATCATAAGGTTGTTATAACTAAAACAATTGGTTATATTGACTTACAGAAATGGTTTTTTTTAAATATTTATTTTGGTCAAAACGACTAAATAAATTAGGTTGTCACAGATGCATTTAACAACTATTTTCAATAGTTATTTCAACTGGTCAGTTTTTACAGTGTATATAGACCAGGAGTCATGTCTGAGATTACACACGAATATATGGATAATTTACATGTTTTTTTTTGTCGGTATTTTCTCATGATAATTATGTCTTTTCTAGTGACTGGTGGAACGCGCTCGATGTAGCCACACTCCTCCTGTATATCATTATTCTCATCCTGCGTTCCATCACCTGGGCTGATCAAATTACTGTGTCAAACAATCGTTTATTGGCCGTGGCAGGGTATTTCTATGGCTTGAACACCATGCTACTGACACTCAGAGTATTTGGGAATATCATGGAGTCTACAAAGAAAACAGGGTCGATTCAAATCGCTCTGTTTCAAATTATTGGTGCAATTGTTGCAGTCCTTGGTCAGTTTTTAGCTTCCACATTGGCGTTTTCTCTTGCTATTACTAAAGTATATGTGGTAGAAATGTCGTACACTGCTGGAAATAACTCGACTTCACATGGGTAAGAAGTTATATAGTGTACTCTTTAAAAAATGAGTGTGACCTTGGATTTCCAGACACGAAAAAACATTCAACTATATTGTTTTCAAGTGTTTTATATCCATGATAAAACGTTAAAACCTAAAATATTAGCTGATTCTTTAAAAAAAGGAGCTATTTCAGTATAGTCGAAAGTCGAAATTGAAGCCCTGAAGTATGATATGTCAGACCACACACTGGCAACCTCCTGGCCTATTCTCCCGAATAGTAGTGTGGGATCTTTAATATCCAATAGTGGTGTGGGATCGTTAGCATTCCTCGAGCTCCAATGCAGAAAGCGTGGTGTTTGAAGAGACAGGACTGGTTTACCGTTCTTTTCTTCAATTCAAAGATGTGGAGGTCTAACTATGTGCAGATATGTAAATACAAATATAGCGCCTTCTCCTCACTTAATTTGAGACCATATATACTGTTTTATTGTAGGTTTTGTGAAAACAGAAGTGGTGGTATGGCATGGTAAGCGATATGCGGTGTCATTATATTTTGTCAAAACATTAAAAGAATTTCTAAATAGACAAAAGGTAGCTACAGTTGTAAGAGGTTAGGCAAGGCTCTGCACGATGGAGAGTAATGGTTGTAAAATATAGATATAAATATAAGCACACGTAGACAATTGCATTACTGAGTTCACAGCACTGTGATAAGTGTTGCATTGGCTTGGTGGATGGCGTTGAAGTTTAAAAGTAACTTTCGTTTTCCTTAGTAATATCCTCTTTTTTTGGGACGATCATTGAAGGGATGCTTAAAATGTATCATACGTTAAGACAAAAAATTGCTAAAATCAAAAATACGTTTTGCTGCACACGTATGTATCCCAGGATACATTTCATGATAACCGCTACGTATTGCCGATGACCATGCTTTAGTGATGTCAATCAATATTGTCTTTTTGAAATTTAAAAATGTCTGGTGTATGTCACATTTTTAAATTTGTATAATTTCATACGATTAAACTTTTGTGTATTTCGTTCATCTGTATTAAATTTGTATTATTTCAAGTTGGTTAAGTTCGGCAACACATCTTCTCTGGTCTCTGCTGGGAATCGCTGACCTGGGTCCTCTTCAATCGTCCGATGGACCTTCCGATGTCCTTGCTAAAATATTGTATGGAATATTCCTAGTTTTGGCCGTTGTGATGCTAATGAACATGATGATTGCTTTACTTTCCAACACATACCAACAAGTGCAGGTATAAAATGTTAATAACAATTTTAAATAAAAAGTTTTTGAGCAGAAAATAACATGCAACTAACAGATTTAACTTGGCTTCTATTATTTAGATACGACTTGAACCTTCTTAATGAATTGTCGTTATATTACCAAGCCATCTCAATATTAATATATTTTTGATAGATCGATAACTTGATATCTTTTTCGTTTGAAATCTAGCTCGATTTTTTATCCAAGTTTGCTTTTTTTCAATCAGGATAATGCAATTTACGAATGGTCCTACAGAAAAGCCACAACCATCAGGACATACAGTAACTACCATCCAGTTCCTGTCCCTTTCAATATTATTTCTTTGGTATTTATATTTATCCGTTACTTATACACAATCGTAAAATATGGACGATCTGAATCCACTGCATCCAAGAGATTGTATTTTAGTCGTTCTGAGGTAAGATATATATCTTTGAAACGTTGTGTAATTATGGATCCACACTTTTATTATTGTGATATCACTGGTGATACCCTCGCATACAATAATATAGATAGCACCTGAATCGCAGCGACATTTCAACATGTTGAAAACACTTGCGATATCGCGGCGACGTGAAATTCCAAAATCTTAAAAATCTTAAAATGTCAATGTGCAATTCGAAACCAAAAACTTAAACTTCTTTACGGCTTGTTCACACGTGCGATTTTTGCTGGGATTCTAGGCCGAGCGATTTTCGGCGATGCCAATTCGAGCGTGTGAACAACCCTCGATTTTACTACGATTCTGGAAATTCATGTCTCCGCGGTATTGCGTTGTTTTGAACATGTTCAAATTTCACCTCGATTCATCTGCGATATATTTCATAAAACTACGAAAATTAGGTGTCGCCTAGAGGAAATTTTAATTGCAGAATGGAACATAAATGATTGTCTCTTCATCATCATCATCATCATCGCAGCAAAAGTTTACAAAAGCCGCAGTAAAATCGCAGGCTGTTCACACGCGCGATTGCATCGCCGTAAAAATCGCTGAAAAACTTGCACCTCAATTTGCCGCAACATTCGCCCGTGTAAACTAGCTTACACCGGCATTAAGGTCAAATGGACTTGAACTAGTGAACACTAGTGAACACTGATTTATAATTAAGAAATGTGCTCGAACATTTACCATATTTGTTACAGATGTTCGACAACCTAGTTAACGACCTGCAGACTGAATATTGCGCAACTCATGGCTGTGAATTCCCAATGGCAGGTTAGAACTGACTTGTGATATACATTATGATAAATATTATAATGAAAACCTGTTTACATATCTCGGAACATGACTTTTACAAGTAAACAGATATATTTTACTGTCTTAGCTTTTCATATGATAGAACTACTATAATAGAAATTCATGGAAAGTTTCGCTGGTTTGTTCAAAATGCTAGTGAAGTTCTGCTAAATTAAAAATGTAAACATTTTTATGTAATTTTCTGTTAAGGGTTTTTAGGCCTCGTTCTTAAATTTTAGTGTTTTGTGATATTTTAAATTTTAATATCTTCTTGAAGTTTAAGTCATTTCTCTCGAAAGCTCACCAGGTTTTGCTATGGTGAATATTTAACCTATATGATATCTTTCTTTTCTTTACATCTACAATTTGTAATATTATGATAATTAGTTGGCGGCCTTTATGAAAAAGGTCAGCATTAATCATCAAGAAAGAATATTTTCTTATTTGTAATGCTATCTTTAATATTTGTTCTAGATTCCGACAAAATGGACGTGTTATTAAAGCAAACTGAGGGCAGCCAATCAATTGTAAGGAGATCTCTTCTCTTCTCTTCTCTTCTCTTCTAGATCTCTTCTCTTCTCTTCTCTTCTCTTCTCTTCTCTTCTCTTCTCTTCTCTTCTCTTCTCTTCTCTTCTCTTCTCTTCTCTTCTCTTCTCTTCTCTTCTCTTCTCTTCTCTTCTCTTCTCTTCTCTTCTCTTCTCTTCTCTTCTCTTCTCTTCTTCTCTCTTCTCTTCTCTTCTCTTCTATGAGACATTGCAGAAAATTCACTGAAGTGGTTTAATTCCTTTTTAACGAATCGCATGCAGAGATGCTACATAAACAATATTTTATCAACTACTAATAATGTTTCTTAGTATTCCTCAAGGATCAATTTCAAGGCCTTTGCTGTTTATACTATATATACTATATATTATAAAGAAGTCAGTAGTATAAATAGGGTATCTATCTATCTTATGAAATATATTCAAACTACAACCCAAAAACCGTGTATCTACAAGTCATGCTAATCATTCAAGAATCCCTTCACTTACCGAAGAGGATGTAGATCAACTACAATTCGTAGCAAAAAAAACTATAACACTAAACTATAAAGATTGACCAAAGCTTGAATTAAGGTGTTTTAAAACTGGTGCAATACTGACTTGCACGGTGACTGACAACTGAGCTAAAAGCTACAAAACCAAGCTTTTGAGTAGATTATATGCCGAAATAAGGTAAGGTAATGGAGACGAGTCGCAAAAATTAAGTTATGCAGACCGCCATTGATAGATATTTGAAAGACAACATGTATAATTACAGCATCACCAGGTCAACAGAGCTTGCAAACTTGCCAAATAACCGTATATGAAAAGGCTCTCACACTGCTTACTGAAGGAAAACGAAAAAGACGTGTCCACTGGCTAGTGAATAAGAAGATGAAATGTAGTATAATCTGCTTCAGTGATTTTTGTATACTTTTCTGTCAACTTCGTTTCAGTTTCAAGTTTAGTTTGCAAGTCAGTCAGTCACCAGATTATCGCTACTACTAACTGAGAACGGCTTGAAAACCTTGCAAGGGTCTAAATAATGTTATCCTTATTTGTAGAAACCAGACCTTGCGTACATATTATTTTAACAAATATGTTCTCAGATTGATGTTTAATTCCAATATTTGTTTCCTTCTTTCAGCCATGTCCCAATGAAACAAGAGAATCTTTCAAAACGGATCAAACAGAGGAAAAGTTGGACAAGGTTTTGCAGAAGATGGACGAATTCAATTTCCAAGGTGTTAAAGATCGTCAAGATACTGCAGATAGAAAGATGGAAGAGTTCCATTCACGAGTTGTTAAAGATCTTCAAGATAAAGATCGAAAGATGGAAGATTTTCACTCACGAGTTGTTAAAGATCTCCAAGATAATGTTGATAGGTTGTGCACCGAAATCAAAACATTGAAGGATGCCATGATTGATATTCAAATGCAAAAATTGCCTGCCGACTAATTAATTAGTTGAACACAACAACAACAACAACAACAACACTCGTATCTTATGTTGCATAACAAAGATATTGAAACAAATGAGCATTTTTTGTCTAATGTAATCAGTATTTTTCATCTCAGCTCAGGTGAAATCGTGGCTAGCCAACTATATCACATTACCTAAACTTAGTCTTAGTTTAATAGTAATATGGACATATATGATCCAAATCTAAAGCACAGGCTGTTGATTTCATGTTGCCGTTGTATAAGTATTAGTGACTTTTATTATATGACCGTGTATCTTGGAGTCTGGACACTAGTAAATGAAGCAATCTCATTGGTTAGATTCGATCTCGGACCGGTTAATATTCTCCTAGGTAGACCGCGGTCCGAAAGTGATATTAATTTTTGAAAAAATTTGAAAAATCTTCTTAGGTAATTGTTAATTATGGTAATTTATCGAACAAAAATAGTGGGAGAAACGTTTGTTCGATCCAGAATGCGAGGAATAGACAAAAACCGAGAGAAAATTATAGGGTAAGCTAGTGGCGAGCATTGGTTGTTTGCAAACATTTTGACAAGCAAAAGTTGAGAAAATCATATTAATATTGCAGAAACTCATGAGAGAATACACAAAAGTTGTTTTTAATTCTCTAAAGAACATAAAGCTCGTTCACATACCTCAATAATAGTTGAAAAGTATACTTTTAGTTTTTATCTTTCCTTGTAAACAACACGGCGGTGAGTTGAGCTATCTTTTGTTGAGATACGTCGTTGCTTTTCAGTCACTTTCAAAAACTGTAAAATTCACGATAATTAAGTTGTCTACAAAGTTAACAACCTTTTTGAAGTCAGTAAGTGTTATTGTCTTTCTTTTTCTGCATACAAAAGGTTCAAAGGTTCGTTCATAGCCGTTTAGCTTGATTCAAAGTCCTCAGCGATCCTCGTCCTTTCATCTTCTTCATAAAGTACGACACAGACAAATTAATTCCTTCAACAGTTGACAGTGATTTCGATTAAAGTTCTTATCATCATTTATCGAAAAATAAGCTTTCGTAGGCTTTTTTTCTTGATGCAAACATCCACAAGACCGACGAATTCCACTCGTTTCAACATCCATCGTGGTTCACTTGTTCTTGTCAGCTAAAATCCTTTGTAAAACTTGTTTTTTGTTTCCTGACATTCTTTGAATTTGAGATATAAACAAAACCCTTTGTCTTTAAATGATCTTCGGTTTGGAATGGTGAAGAAAGCTGCAGTAATTTTAAAATGTTGGCCTTAAAAGTTCTGTAAGTTTGTTGAGCCGGTAGCCGTCACACGCTGAATGAAAACCGGTTTTTGACAACCCGCACTTTTTCAGTAAAACTACTGGGAAGCCATTTGAAAGCAACGCGCGTCGTAAAAATATCAAAGGAAATATTACTTTTTTATCGAAAATAGCTGTGGTCATATAATAAAAGTCTTATCAACCGAGCTTTGTCGGTCTGTACAGGAGAATCTTGACCTTGGTCGGGTACAGACCTCACTGCGTTCGGTCTGTACTTTCCGACCTCGGTCAAGATTCTCCTGTACAGGCCTCCCGCTCGGTTAATAAGATCTTAATATAAAACTAGAGATAGAACAGGTAAAATTATCGACGTTAAAATGGTTATAAAGCAACGGTAAAGTATAATAAAAAGATATAGAAAAAAGTAGCAGAAGAAAACATTCTTCTTCGCCTGATAGTATTTGAACAACAAATGGCTATATTGTAATATAAAATAATTAATTTGTATTACTTGAAACAGCTGAATGAATTGGAAGTTGTTGTTATGAACATTTTTTGACAGATATACTTATGAGTGGTTCTTTTTATTTAGTTCCTTATTCTAAAATTGTGTGTTTTGATCTTATTTACATGTATATTTTGTTTAATGTATTTTGTTCTAAAACGAAAGGCGAAGAAGTTGATGCTTTTCTTGACACATTACACAAAAAAATCAAACACAGATCAAGCCATAGGGTAGTGTTGTTTGAAGATGGTTGTAATAATCAGAGCATATAATTGACCTTACAGAGTCTCTCGGCTCTTATAATTTTGTTAACTTTAAAGAAACTTGTTTGGGATGCTATTTGATAGTTTAGGCTTTTGTTAAAAAAATAGAAACATTTCCTGTAAAAATAAATTTGTAGGAGAAGCCGTAGGAGAGTGTTGAGTTAGAAGAATTTTGAAATAATCAGGGAATATGTAATATATACAAGATTCGCGGCCGATCTAGGCATTTTCTATTTTAAAAATCGTTGTCGCAAGGTACAGTCCACACTCTGAAGCCTGCAAAGTTTGTCGGTATTTCATCTCTTGTTATCGATTTATTCATAGCATATTTTATTTGTACGTGCATGTTTGTGTTATATGAACATAACAAATTGTTGTAGTGTTAGATTATGAAACAAATATTTCTTAAAAAGTGCGTAATAAATCACACATTCAGTTCATATTACCGACATCCTTTGCAGGCTTCAGAGTGTGGATTGTAGCTTCGGCTGCGACAACGATTATTGAAATAGGTGTATACAACGGCAAGTCGAAGACGAGCCGATCAAATATCATATACAGTTTGGACGCGAATATTGTATAGTACTTAGAAGGTCCAACGTTAGTTCTTTCATATTCTATTAACATTATAATTTTGTTAGCTTAAAAGTAAATTGTTAATTTGGGATGCTTTTTGATAGTTTAAGCTTTTGTTACAAAATAAAACTATTTCTTGTTTTACATTTGTTTTACATTAATTTGTATTATATTATTTCACAACCAACATAAAAATATGATAGCGCAAGAAATCGAAAATAATTGAATAGAATTTGAAATAGGTGTTTTTTTTAATTAGTGCATTTTGCAGTTCAGTATCCTTAGTGTTATAAAGCCGATGAATGCAGGTGCGTGCATTGGGTAAGGATATCTTACTTACAAACGCACTAGAACTTTATCATTTTCAATCATTGCCATTCATTCCATCCCCGCCGACCAAAAATATTACATAATATGAGCAAACAAAACCTACCTTAAACGTTATTACAAAACAAATTTCGTAATGTCTTCTGGCAAAGTGCTTCTAATTATGTGTTGCTTCCACGTGCTACATGTCTTGTTGATCATGATTGCCTGCACGCTTGTGAACTATGCACGTCATTAATCTCGGTAACAGCTCGCGTATTTCTGATTTAGAATTAGTAGAGATTTCTCACATTAAAAATTACAAACTCAAGCTTCCAGCCACTTTCTGGTTACCTGGAAAACATCGTGAAATACCCAAGCCATCTCTCGAGATACAATACAAAACATTCCTCAAGACATTCCAGGAAATTTGGACTACCATTTCGCCAGATGGTGTCTGCAACGTTCATTTTGGTTTTATGAACGGAGCAATGAGTACCTCTCAATGTAGACGACTTGAGCTTGTCCTAAACGCCGTCGAACAAGACGAACGAGTCAAAGTGATCGTCCTCAGAGGAGGGCACGACATGTTTAGTAACGGAATACATTTGAATGTTATCGAGAGCGCCTCCAACCCTTCCGCGTAGTCCTGGGCTAACATTAACGCCATCAATGACGTCGTCAAGGCGATTTTTACCAGCAAAAAGGTAATATTGTCAGGTGTCCATGGCAACGCAGGTGCTGGTGGTGCCATGATGGCTTTAGCTAGTGATATTGCCGTGTCACGTGACGGGGTAGTATTTAATCCTAATTATCATCGTATGTGTCTTCATGGTTCAGAGTATCACTCGTTCTTCCTGCCATTACGAGTTGGTGAGACCAAGGCACGAGAGCTGCTGACATCACAAGAACCACTGCTCTCCTCCGAGGCAGTTAGGTTTGGGTTTTTAAATGATTCCTATGGACAAACACTGCACGAGTTTGACAGCTATGTTGAAGATCTCAGCCGAGAACTGGCACATTCTGCGATGATCAAAGAACATCGAATCAACAAGAAAAAGTTACAAAATGACGAATGGTTTGGTAAACTGGAAGATCACAGACGTCAAGAATTGACAATTATGGCTGAGAACTTTGAAAGCGAAGACTATCATAATGCTAGAAAGGCCTTTGTCTACAACTGATATATATACAACGTTAAAAACCTAATCCAAAACAGGAAGACATTGTGTAATAAATACGTTTTCTGTCTAAAAGGGGCAGAAATAGTCCCACGAAAAGACCCACAGTCCATTTCGGTCGTGCACTAGGCATAACATAAGTTGTTTTTCTAATCCCATGTAAATATTTTGTGCATTGACAATCATCATTTCAAGATCATTCTATTTAAATTTTATTATTATTTTAGCAGACTCGTACCCAGTCAATTCTCTCTCTTTTTTAACGATCGCGGTGCATCCAGGGAAGACGGAATCCGGAAACTTTTTCTCCCCCCTTCCCTTGACCCTTTGCACGGCCCGGAAAAAAAGAAGAGTAACGACTGGGTACGAGTCTGTTATTTTAGTTTTTATTAATGTTGATAACTCTTTATTTTTAAATTTAATTTTCTATTTGAATACAAAATCACTTTTTTAAATGACCCATGTAGAAATTTTGGGAAAAAATGCCGAAAATAAATTATATTTTTTTTGTTTATTTGAATATTCATTCATTCATTTTTTCATTTCTTTAGTTTGTAAGTTAATAAGTTAGTTAGCTATTAAGCTATTAATATATTTACTTACTTTTTTATTTTTAATTTATTTTTACTTTATTTATTTTTTATCTACTTTTTATCTACTAGGTTCAGGCCTTCCCCCGGGGGGAGGGGGGGGGGGGGGTTGTGTACTCCGCTAGGATTTGGGTAGGGGTGTTCCGCTGGCATCCTAAAACGGTGACCCTGTCTATGACAGAAAAAAAACAAATTCGTATACCCTGTTTATGAAATGTTCTTGCTTTAAAGGGTCATGTTATTCCCAAAGGGAAAAGCTTTGCAATGTACATAGTGTTTTGTTTGTTTAGAGAACAAAACAAGATCATTTGATGTAATTTATACCATTATCTGATGATGACTATGTAGTCGAAAATGTTCGAATAAAGTAACAACAAATCTAAACGCCTTATTTTCTACATCGAAGAGAGCGACAATTATGACAGCATTATTAGTATTATTATACTTTTTAATTGAATCAGTACGGTAGTACATACTCACTTTTGCATGTCATTTTGCAAACCTTTTTGGTCTTGCAATTGTCAGTCCTGAACTTTTGCCGCACTTTTCTTTGCACCCTTCTTTGCACCTATAATCTTTGCACTCTTCGGCTTTGGTTTCATAGTTGTTGGCATTATTGTGGAAGCTTGGGTCGACGCCGGTTGAAAGGTTGGTTTAGTTTCCTTACCATTACCACACTTTTCTTCACATTTTTCTTTGGTTTCGAAGTTGTTTGCGTTCCCTCCAACTCCTCCCCAAGTAAAATCTTCGCACTTACCACTTTTTGAGTTATAGAAGAATCTGGGAAACGCTGCTCGTCCTCTTCCCGTCTCTTTGGGCAAAGTGCAATTGACGTTCTTCATGGGTTCCTTGGTAGGTGTTACAGGTGGTGCAGAAATCGTGTCAGCACACAACATTTCACAATCTTTTTTGGTTAGAAAATTGTTTGCGTTGCCGACACCTCCTCCAAAAACAAACTTTTTGCACGTTTCTGATTTGGTGTCGAAGTAGTATCTTTGAATTCTTGCACGACCTTTTCCGACATCTTTAGGCAATTGACAAATCTCATGCCGGATGGGTTTCTCAGGTATCGTTGTATTATCTTCACAAGAAACACCAATAGTACCTAAAAATATATAAATATATAGATATATATAAAACGATATTCAAAGGTATCCATATTGCATTTATTTTTGAGGCCACGGCATTTGTGCCTTATACACCGAATCAAAATATGGCGTCCAGTTTTAATAAGCATTGTTTTTGACTGGCTAGCCTCTCATATGCATATGAAAAATCCATTGTGTTTCAAAGTGAACACGAGGCTAGTCATTCAAGAACAATAGTTATTAAAACTGGACGCCATATTTCGATTCGGTGTATATAGCATGGAAATAATCATTTACTTACGTTGGACAGTGTTAATCAATCTATTAAACTCCTGATGAGTGAGACCTCAAGAGAAACCGTCATCGTTATTACTCTCTAAACCTTTCTACTATAAATATTTATTATATGACCGTGTATCTTGGAGTCTGGACACTAGTAAATGGAGCAATCTGATTGGTTAGATTGATCGGACCGGTTAATAATGTCCTAGGTAGACCGCGGTCCAAAAGTGATATTAGTTTTTGAAAAATTTGAAATATCTTCTTAGGTAATTGTTTATTATGGTAATTTATCGAACAGAAATAGCAGGAGAAACGTTTGTACGATCCTGAATTGACCAAAACATTGACAGAATGCAATAACATAAACAAAAGCCCACTGCAAAATCAAACGATATAGGTGGCGTGCATTGGTTGTTTTTGTCCTTTGACGTCCAAATACGTTTACTGAGTTCGGTGGAATTTCTTTAGCGTGAATGTCGGAATGAAGCGGTGTGGTTTCTGTATCGTGTTTTAAAGTCGTTTTCTGTTAGTCCTATGTTTGTGGGATCGGGTTGTCCTTTTGTGTAACTGTTGCTTGGTAGGACAACGAACATCGAACACTCCATCTCATGGCGAGTCTTATCCACTACTAGAGCATACAGCAGCGCAAGCAAAAGATGCATCTATCATTATCCGCCGACCAGAACTTTCAACACTCAACAAGCGTAACGAACTCGTGCCGACACAGAAACAAAGCATTATTACGTAACACCTATTAAAAACTCCCGCCTGAATACTAATTTTGTAAACAACAGTACTTATAAGTGGTGATTGAGAATATATTTCTCATTAAACTCTCCTGACGAGTAAGCCTCACAACTCACGAAACAGGCTTGTCGAGATGAATTCGTAGTTGTTTTTTACTCCTACCCTCACATATAAATTGGCATTAAATTCCCGATCTTAAAATTTCCTAGTTTAAAAAAAGTTTAAGATTATTTCAAAAAACAGCCAGTCACCTTAACTATTGAAAATTAAATACAGACATTCATTGAAAACCAAATTAAGGAATACAACTATATGGAGTTTTTATTTTTTTATTTTTATTTTGATGCACGTACGCATGTGAGACAATCCTAATTAAAAAAATTGTAAACCCGCCTTTTTGTTTCTTGGAAATATAAACTAGCAAAGCCGGAAAATACTGTTTTAATTATAAAGAGTAACTCAGCCTAAGGTAGCCGTTTACATGAGATAGGGTTACCCTAGGTGTAGGGCTAACTCTTATTGTTTTCTTTTCTCTGGGGACTCTCAAACAAAAGAGTTGGCCCTGCTAGGAGGGTTACCCTATCTCCATGTAAACGGCCCCTAATAATTACTGGCTGCTTCGCAATTGGATATCGAACAGGTGTAAAATATAATAAAATAACTAAATAAAATATGTTATAGAGTCATCCCGCCAAAATATCTATGTATATTCGTGTATAATCACAGGGAGCCCAAGGTTGTCACTTGTGATGTTTTAAAGTAAATGTATGGAGTCGCGAAATATCCTTTCGCTGTTCCTCAAATATACAATAATAAAGACTTTTTCTTGACGTAGATAGCTAAAACTCGGTCACAGACTAGACATTTATACACAACTATCTACGTAAAAAATGTCTTTATTATTATATATTTAAGGCACTGCGAAAGGAAATTTCGCGACTCCATACATTTACGTACTGTAAAACATCACAAGACGACCTTGGGCTCCCTGTAGTATAATCGCAGAAGTTTAGTAGAGGTGTTCTGAAATGATGAGGTAATGTGATTAACCAGATATTACGACACCGATAACACTAAAATTCCGAACATTCTACCGTTTGGCTGTTCATAGTTGTAAGTGATCCCTACATCCTGTGGTAATCGCTCAGCTCCAGCTGAGAATATTCTTTGTTTGAAGACAACAAAAAAGAAATATAGGTAGACGTACAGTGACATATTTTGCTATGGTTTTGCAATCCAACCATTGTTATTAGAACAAAGAAATCTAAATAATCCATTGTTAAAATGGTTGGCAAATTAGCATCACAATATCAACACTTGCTAATACTACGCTCACCTATTACTTTAGAAATGGACCAAATTTATAACTCGATTTGGTACGCGCATCGAGTAAATATAATTACATTTGAATTTTTCTTGTTTGGGTGCCTATATGTCGTTGCTGTCCAAGATCAGGCTCAAGATCAGTCGAATTTAAACACACTTTCGCTATAAAACCTTTCTTGGTGAAGATGAAACTTAACTAAAACCTTCATTGTCCGATTGTTTATTTATTTTGAAAATCCTGTTTTTCATGCTTTTGTTTTGACTTATTGTGATCTAGTTAGCTCAACTTTCAACTCACATTATGTTATTTATATATAGATATAACAAACTTACCTATTGTGAGAGTCAAAAAACACAAGGCAAGAACCACGTTAAACGACATTTTTGTGATGTGATTTCCACCGATGCTAAACGTTGAATGCCTTTGGAAATTGTGTCGTTACCTGTACCAACGCACATTAATTGTATCAATGACATTTTATGCTACGTCAAGCACAACAAGGACACGGATTATGATTAGGGGAGGTTACGACCGCCCTTTGCAAATCGGAAAATATATTACTAAACACTAGGGATACTAATGAGTTTAATTGTATTCCAATTATTTGTTATGCATTTCTCAATTTAAATTAAAAACTAGACGCTCTATGAGCGTGAAGTCGGGCTAGTCATAAAATCAACACAGGAGGCTAAACAATTCTACTTTGGGCTTCCTGTGTTCGTTCTCAAAGCATCATGGGGGACTATACGCGACATGACAGATAGATAGATACATAGATATAGATAGATAGATTGAGTAAAAGGTAAACCTAGAGTCGGGCCTTCTTGCCCGACTAATTAGTGGAACATTAATCAGTGACATTTTTACAGACAAAACTTTTATTCTTTTCACGAAGTTTACATTCTGTGAAGAATGCTGTGAAGGCTAAGAAATATTTAGTCTTATTTAATGGGAGCGGTGGGGGAATTTAAGAAATAAAATGGGAAAGTTTTATTTATCTTTGTTATGGAAACTCTGATTAGCATAACGAGAACTTCTTTCAATATTTTCTTCCAATGTTAACATCTCTTGTAAAATTCAGATTCATTTGAAGGTTGGCGAACTGTTGGCGAACTGTTGGCGAACTGTTGGCGAACTGTTGGCCAATAAAAACTACTAGGAGACACCCGTAACTGGCAGGTTTACGTAAGCTTCGCCCCAATAGATAATGGACAAATTAACAAAGACAAACATTTTACCGAAGTAAGAAGTGCAGGGATTTTCGAGATTTTAGCTAAATAATTACTTTTGAGGTCAATCTGTTTCGCAAAAATGAAAAGAGATATGAAGCAATTCCTCGAGAAAAAATAAATCGTAGTGTTCATTCTTCTGTAGAAATTTAAGACGCATGGGAGATGATTCGAGACCAATTTGTCATCCATCTTGCTTGATCATGACCCACATTGTTTAAATTCACTTATGAATTTCGTTTTTACATACATTTTAACAGACCGGGTTAAAAATCAGTTTAAACAAAAGCATTATAATAATGGAGTAAAGATGACTCCGCAACTTCGTATTCTTGCGTTAGTTTTTATTTTAAATACATTATAAAAAGGTAAAAACAAATGCAGGTCAGAGATTGGACTGTGAACTAGCCCAATAAACACCAGATATGGATGGGTTGGTTTAAAGAGTCTTTGTTTATTCATTGCATTCCTAGCCCTATTCTAATAACATATAGCAAAACCAAATGGAGTGAATCAAAGAAATAGTTGCCTGTCAATACAAAACAGGTATGGGAGGGGTAGATCTTGAGAATATTTGTCTATATATCTACCGCCTGTCGATTCCCAGTCAACAAAAAGATATCCAAGAAGATTAAATCAAAGATTTTGATGCCTTTCAATACAAAACAGGTATGGGAGGGGTAGATATTGAGATTCTTTGTCTATATCCACCGCCTGTCGATTCCCAGCCAACAAAAAGATATATCCAAAGATTTTGATGCCTGTGGAAGCAAAACAGGTAGGGGAGAGATAAGTTAAAATACACATAACCCCCAAAGCGGTAGAAAATTAAAGGGATCATTGGGAACACATTAAACTATTTTTGTTGTCAGAATTCGATTTCCGCAAACATTTCTGAATTTTTTGAAGATTTTGAATACTGTTGGGTCTCGCCAGGGCCAAAATTTTGAGGTTTGGGACGAAGTGTCAAAAACTAATAACACTGATTTGAAAAACGTCCGCTGAACTTCCGTTGAAGTTTGTAGTTACAACTAGTATTTAATATGGAATTTCTGTCTTCTGACCCTGATTTGAGCCACAACTCCGACGACTTTGAGCTGAGTATATTCTGCAGTTTATAAACCGCCGCACCGGTTGTATATATAACGCTAAAAACCTAATCCAAAACAGAAGGACATTGTATAATAAATACGTTTTCTGTCTAAAAGGGGCATAATTGGTCCCACAAAAAGACCCACAGTCCCTTTCGGTCGTGCACTAGGCATAACATAAGTTGTTTTTCTAATCCCATGTCAATATTTTGTACATTGACAATCATCATTACAAGATATCATCATTCTATTTAAATTTTATTATTATTATTTTAGTTTTTATTAATGTTGATAACTCTTTATTTTCAAATTTAATTTTCTATTTGAATACAATTTAAAATCACTTTTTAAAAAGACTCATATGTAGAAATTTTGGAAAAAAATGCCGAAAATAAATCGTTTGTATTTTTTTGTTTATTTAAATATTCATTCATTCATTTCTTTAGTTTGTAAATTAATAAGTTAGCAATTAAGCTATTAATATTTTTACTTACTTATATATTTTTATTTTATTTTTACTTTATTTATTTCATATATTTTTTATCTACTATTTATTTACTAGGTTCAGGCCACCCTCTCGTGATTTCCATTTCCTCCTAGCAGCTGTGTTCAGTTTTCGCTCCGGTCCCTGTCATTCACTTTATACAAGTTTTGGCTTAATTTTGTGTGAATAAGAACGCTGTTGAAATCTTCCCCAACTCGTAATTGTCGAGCGTGGAAGTTAATGGTGTAAGCACAGTACTTACCATCTTGTTCTAAACTTTCGATCAATGAAAAAAATAAACAATTCAAGACACTTTATGCTTCTACTTTTTATTATTATTTGCCATCTATGTTCTATTTTCTTATACTTGATGTCGTGAGTCCGTAAATCCTGAGATCATACATGTTGCTGAATCTCTGTAAAAAAAACAAATTATTATTATTATTATTTTTTTTCTGTGCGTGAGCGGGCGGTATCCTACCAAATCCTGCAATTTGATTGGTTCCGCGAGCGGGCGGCTTTTTCCTATATCTTGACCACGGTCACGGTATCCACAGGTATCCAAATAGCTTGCAAAATTTTAACGACTGTTTTAATGACTTAACGGAAATTTTTCAATCAAAGACAACATTTTTAATCATCAAATTACTTTTCTAGAGTCTTGGAACATAAACTAAATAGCCAGGTAATTTCAAAACAGGTATTAATGAGCTTTATTTTCAATTTCACGGGTAGTTAGCAAACTTCAACCTAAAGTTCACACTATAAAATTAAATACAAACATAACCGAAAACAATACTAATAGCTGATAGTTTGTGATTCAAAAACTCGCAGCTTTGAACATGTTCATTGCAGTGTCAGTGTATTCCTTCGTCTCTTAAAAAATAGTTAAAAGTTTGAGATTTTTATTCATCTTCGGCGATTTTGCAAAAACTTTACTAAAATAGATTTGTATTTTTTTTAGCCGTTTCTTCAAAACTTAGTTTTAACTGACACCGTTTAAAAGAAAAACACATACCTAAACCATGACTTGTAATTAAGAGTCGGCTTTTGAAGTAATTTTTTTGGCGGTTTAACTTTCATAAACAACATCTTCGGTTGTTTTTTTTCCTTCGTCGACGAATCCATTGCCGATCCATTGCCGAATTTCACGTGTAATGTCCTTACTTCTTCATCGGTAGATTTAGTAGAGAACTATGTTTAGATTTGTGAATATGTGCTCCCTAACAGACTTGAATTGATCATCGAAAAACAAGTTATTTTATCACCACGATGTTGATTGAAATGATGGTACGTTTGACTCGTTTCTTGATCACGTGTTTGCCGATGTAAAATGTCACAGGTAACCCGTAAACATATTATTATGGAAGACAGAAAAATAAACCATTATGTTATCTCTGTTATATAATTATGTTTTGTTTACGATCGAAATGAACCAACATTTATATCAATGGCCATCTCTATATATTTCTCATTGTAATACCGATTAGAGAAATCAAATGAGCTCGCGCGTTAATTTTTTTTCAGATAATGATAATATTTTTTAACTCCATGTTAACCAAAACTAATGCAAAAAAAAAATAAATAGGTTATTTACCGGCCTAGGTCGGTCCGGATAGGGAAAAACTGTGCCCTTGGTCTTGAATTTACGGCCCTCGGCCCGGAGGCCTCGAGCCGTAAATTCAAGACCTCGGGCACAGTTTTTCCCTATCCGGACCTCCCGGCCGGTAAATAACCTATATATATGTTATTATAATAACTATTATAACAAAATTTGGGTCGACCCTGATTGATTGTCTTCTTAGTGTGTTTTGATATATTATACGGTTATTGTATTATGATATAAATATGTGTATGTATGTATACACCTGTTTTCAAAAACGTTGTCCTATTTGAAATTAGTAATCAGTAATTAGTAATTTGTTAATAGTGAAATAGGAATTAAGAAGTGAACCAAAAGCAGACGCGGTCTTCTGCCTTCGGCATGACTGCAACATGTGCAGCATGCCGAGTGAATTTATTTACAAATGCAATGCAAATTGTGCCATTAATCAATTCCTATTTCACTATTCAGCAAATTACTAATTGTTTTTTGCTTTTTTCAATAGGACAACGTTTTTGAAAACAGGTGTATATCAAGGTAAATCTTTTGTAATCAAGCCTGCACAGCAAACCACAAAATTTCCTAGCGCGTTGAGCATGTGCATATCTGGAATGCGGTGTCGCGCAAAAAGTAAACAGTCTACACTTCCAAGTTCCATTTGCAAATGCGAGTTGAGTGAGTCTGTTGCAGAAAGTAGAGGAACGTTCTACTTTTTGCAACAAAACGTCCAGATGTTGCACGTTTTACCACAGACTCCAAAGCAAACTTGTTTTTCAGCAAGTTCGGTTCTAAATGGCTTCAGGTCCATTCAGGCGCTCGTGATTGGGTACTAGCCAACACGTGACTCAACTTCCACCAAAAAAAGTTTCCAAAAAAGTTTTTTGCATGACAAGTTGTGTTCGTTGGTAGTAACACGAGCAACATAGCGTCGCAACGAGTTGTACGTTTTTGTTGCTCGTATTACCTTACCTTTACTTGGATGGGTTTTGTAATTTTATTGTGTGATTTAAAATTTTGTAATTTATATGTTAACTGTGAATGTTTTGTGACTGCAAGGTTAAATAAATACTGAAACAATAAAGAAGATATGATTTGTGAGTAGAGCTTTTTCGATGGCCGGCACACTTGGGTCGAGTGAATCAAGATGGCCGAAAATAATGTTAGTGAACGAAGCTCAGACAACGAAATTGACAGTAATTTATGCCTCGAAACGCCTTTTCACTTAATAATATGGTATTTGCACAAGACATACCACGAAATATTGAATAATGTGACTGGCTACTTTTGGAAATAATGTTAGACTTTTCTTTAAACTGCGATTTTTTAATGTGCAATTTGATGCTGATTCCAAATATGAATAGAGAAATGTCGAGATAATCAGCATTTAATGAATGCCTACGTGCGAGATTTTGAAGCAAAATTTGCGAAAACGGAAGCGATATGAAAAAAATCACAACTCATAAGAAAATAGTTTTTTCATGCTATTTAAAGCACAAATGCCTGCTAATGAAACATTCTAAAATACAACTAGATAGTTTTGAATAAAAGACAGAAATACCTTGATCTGTCATATTTCGAACTTACAGTGCTTTAAAAACTCGCATAAATTAAGTAGGAACAAATCTCCTACAAAAATCTATTTTTTTTCCCGTACGTTAGAAAAATTAACTTTTTAAAAAAATTTATTGGATATAATATTTGAGGGTTTTTCCCTGTTGAAGCTCAAACATGTATGCTTGCTAAATAAAATTTTGTATTTTATTCAACAGTTTTTTTTGCTCGCGCACATCGTGGGCTCAAATCAAACGTTCAAAAACGTTCAAAAGTAGCCAGTCAAATTAAAGCGATTGCTCAATTACAGTAAAAGAAAGTAGTTTACAGTTAGGTCCCATAGGGAAACCCCTGAGAGCCTGAAGCTTAACTCTTATATCTGCTATTGATTTAACCCCCCTGGAAATCATTTTAACGAGTAATGATGCATGCAATTTCAGCTCATCAGCCAAAATTGCATAGGAATAGTCAGTTATCTTAGTTCCAGAAGTGGGGTAATAAAGAAACATTGATTAATCAACAAATTAGTTAATGACTGTATTATATAATTATTAGTGTAGAAAATAAGGCTTTAGATTTTGTTGTTACTTTATTCGAACGTATAACTTACATGAAATGATCTTGTTTTAAAGGTGAGCTGAGCTGCGTTGTGTGCAAAATAATTAACGTAGAGGTAGTGAGTGTGTGTCTGAGTCTCCCCAATTAGCCACTGGCTAAATACATTGAGACGTTAAAAAAGTGATTTATTTTATTTTATTTTATTTTATTTATAAGGTTCATGTAATTCCAAAAGGAAAAAGCTTTGCAATGTACATAGTGTTTTGTTTGTTTAGAGAATAAAAGAAAATCATTTCATGTAATTAATTTATACCATTTCCTGATGATGACTATGTAGTCGAGAACGTTCGAATAAGGTAACAACAAATATAAACGCCTTATATATTTTCTACAACGAAGAGAGCGACAATTATGACATAATTATCAGTATTATTATACTTTTTAATTAAATCAGTACGGTAGTACATACTCACTTTTGCATGTCATTTTGCAAACCTTTTTGGTCTTGCAATTGTCAGTCCTGAACTTTTGCCGCACTTTTCTTTGCACTCTTCTTTGCACCTAAAATCTTTGCACTCTTCGGCTTTGGTTTCATAGTTGTTGGCATTACTGTGGAATTTAGGGTCGACGGTTGAAACGTTGGTTTAGTTTCCTTTCCATTACCACACTCTTCTTCACATTCTTCTTTGGTTTCGAAGTTGTTTGCGTTCCCTCCAACTCCTCCCCAAGTAAACTCTTCGCACTTACCACTTTCTGAGTTATAGAAGAATCTGGGAAACGCTGCTCGTCCCCTTCCCGTCTCTTTGGGCAAAGTGCAATTGTCGTTCTTCATGGGTTCCTTGGACGGTGTTACAGGTGGTGCAGAACTCGAGTCGGCACACAATATTTCACATTCCTTTTTGGTTAGAAAGTTGTTTGCGTTGCCGCCAACTCCTCCAAAAACAAACTTTTTGCACTTTCCTGATTTGGTGTCGAAGTAGTATCTTTGAATTTTTGCACGACCTTTTCCGACATCTTTAGGCAGTTGACAAAACGCATTGATGGGTTTCTCAGGTATTGTTGTATTATCTTCACAAGAAACACCAATAGTACCTAGAAATATATAAATATATAGATATATATACAACAAATGATATTCAAAGGTATCCATATTTGTATTTATTTTTTTAGGCCGCGGCGTTTGTGCCTTATACACCGAATCGAAATATGGCGTCCAGTTTTAATGAGCATTGTTCTTGACTGGCTAGCCTCTCATATACATGTGAAGAATCCATTGTGTTTCAACGTGAACACGAGGCTAGTCATTCAAGAACATTAGTTATTAAAACTGGACGCCATATTTCGATTCGGTGAATAGAGCATGGAAATAAACATTTACTTACGTTGTACAGTGTTAATCAATCTATTAAACTCCTGATGAGTGAGACCTCAAGAGAAACCGTCATCGTAATTACTCTCTAAACCTTTCTACTATAAATATTTATTATATGACCGTGTATCTTGGAGTCTGGACACTTGTAAATGGAGCAATCTGATTGGTTAGATTCGATCTCGGACCGGTTAATTATCTCCTAGGTAGACCGCGGTCCGAAAGTGATATTAGTTAAAAATGTATTAAAATTTGAAAAATCTTCTTAGGTAATTGTTTATTATGGTAATTTATCAAACAGAAATAGCAGGAGAAACGTTTGTACGATCCTGAATTGACCAAAACATTGACAGAATGCTATAACATAAACAAAAGCCCACTGAGAGAGAAAATCAAACGATATAGGTGGCGTGCATTGGTTGTTTTTGTCCTTTAACGTCCAAATACGTTTACTGAGTTCGGTGGAGTTTCTGTAGCGTGAATGTCGGAATGAAGCGGTGTGGTTTCTGTATCGTGTTTTAAAGTCGTTTTCTTTGAGTCCTATGTATGTTTGCGGGATCGGGTTGTCCTTTTGGTAGGACAACGACATCGAACACTCCATCTCATGGCGAGTCTTATCCACTGCTAGAGCATACAGCAGCGCAAGCAAAAGATGCAAACATCTATCATTATCCACCGACAAGAACTTTCAACACTCAACAAGCGCAACGAACTAGTGTCCTCGTTATTACGTAACACCTATTCAAAACTCCCGCCTGAATACTAATGTATTGTAAACAACAGTACTTATGATTGAGAATGTATTTCTCATTAAAATCTCCTGACGAGTAAGCCTCACAACTCACGAAACAGGCTTGTCGAGATGAATTCGTAGTTGTTTTTTACTCCTACCCTCACATATAAATTGGCATTAAATTCCCGATCTTAAAATTTTCCTAGTTTAAAAAAAGTTTAACTAATATTTCAAAAAACAGGCAGTCATTTTAACTATTGAAAATTAAATGCGGACATTCTAAGGAATACAACTATATGGAGTTGTTTACTTATTTTTATTTTGATGCACGTACGCATATGAGACAATCCTAATTAAAAAATTGTAAACCCGCCTTTTTGTTTCTTGGAAATATAAACTAGCAAAGCCGGAAAATACTGTTTTAATTATAAAGAGTAACTCAGCCTACATCCTCGGGAACCCAGGGGTATTCTTCTGTCGCTCGTTTCTCGCTTCCACAACATATACCCCTGGGAACGTAGTCTGTTGGAGCTTGTTCCGGAAGTCAAAATTCAAACTTATTTAACGACTTTCTTTGAATGGTTATCTTGATTTTTCTAATAAGGTCGACCAATCGGGAAAGAGCTGAATTTTGACTTCCGGAACAAGCTCCAACAGACTACGTTTCCAGGGGTATATGTTGTGGAAGCGAGAAACGAGCGACAGAAGAATACCCCTGGGTTCCCGAGGATGCTCAGCCTAAGGTAGCCGTTTACATGAGATAGGGTTACCCTAGGTGTAGGGCTAACTCTTATTGTTTTCTTTTCTCTGGGGACTCTCAAACAAAAGAGTTGGCTCAGCTAGGAGGGTTACCCTATCTCCATGTAAACGGCCCCTAATAATTACTGGCTGCTTCGCAATTGGATATCGAACATGTGTAAAACTGATATAATAAAACAACTAAATAAAATATGTTATAGCTATAGAGTCATCCCGCCAAAATATCTATGTATATTCGTGTATAATCGCATAGTAGAGGTGTTCTGAAATGATGGGATAATATGGTTAAGGTAGTTCCGGACCTAGCCGTTGTACGTAAAATTCACATAATCTCGTTTTTTAGCTTTTATTATTTTCCGATTTGAAAATCATGGGAACGTTATGCATTCACAAGACGAGCACATAAACTCTGCAAAAAATCTCTTGAATTTTTTTTATTAAATGTTTCTTTAAAGTCATGATTTTTTCGCGTTCAAATCTGCGTCATTTTAGTGTCGATTTTTTGGAACTATCATTTATAATTGAATTAGTGGTTTGGGCAAGATTTACGAAGTAAAGTGGTCATAATTTGCTTTACATCGATTCTAGAGATACCAGATAGGGAACTAGTTACCAGTTCCGCACGGACAAAAAACAGGTTCACGAAATAAAATTTTTAAAGGGTTTTCGTGCTATAACTCGGAAAAGAGCGTGGTGTCAACCTTATTTTCATTTTTTAGTGGATTTGCCTTATCAGAACTTTTCATTCCGTGCATGAAATAATCAAAGGCTCTATGGCCAACTCGTGGATCAATGTTAGAACATTTAGTTTTTAGACCACTTTTAATGTTGACTTTGTTGGATATAATTTAAAAAATCTCAGAACATTATGAAAATAATGAATGTTAGCATATTGAAAAGACAAGGCATTGATTTCAAACAAATAAAACTTTATTTATAATAGATTTAAAATTTATGTAAAAATCTTAATTGTCAGGCCTACTCGGGGGCCTAAAATCGCCGTAATATTAGGCGATCTAATGCGATTTTAGCAAAAAGTTCCTAACCTCTAAGGAGATCTTTGGCGATGTTAGGCGATTTTAGCAAAAAGCTCTTAAATTCTTAGGCGATGTTAGGCGATTTAAGGCGTTCTGGGCGATGTTATGAACCGGAGAAGGCCGATTGCACATGTAGATTAACTACTAAAAAGATGAATTATGTTTTGAAAATATTGATATTTATCAAAACAAGTATAATTACATAATAGTTACTTGTTTCTTTGCTTTGATGGCAGTTTGTATTGGAATAATCCAGCTTTCATGTCGTTGTTTTTATCTACCTTGGGCCCCTGGCGTTGTTGATCAATCTGCTTTCTGAGAATTCGAGGATCGAGTTGGCTCGAGTATGAAAAACGGTCTGATATTGACATGTTTTAGAAAACCTCTTTCCGTAAAAACGTTAGACAATAACAGCTAGCAATTGTATAATGTCTTGAGCAAACAATTTACCCAAAGCGAAAGCTGATTTGGAAGAGTAAATCGATGTAGAAGTACGAGAAATTCGAATAAATTCGTGTTCAAATCCAAGATGGCGATTTGCTTGGGCTTCCTGTGGTATTTGGGCTTCCTGTGGTGCAATACCTCGTGCTTTGAACGAGTCAGCAGTTTTTAAGCCGTGTCTGGGTGCACGTTTTAAAATTCAATGTAAACAAATTCATAAAAAAATATTTACAATGCAGTATGTTTGTTCTTGTTGTTTTTACGTGTCTTTTTTTGAGTTGTTAGATTCCTCAATCATTTTGAGCATGCGCGAAAGATCGAATATCTGATTGAGTGACCTCTCGCATATAAATAATTTCGCTTAAAAACTTAAAATTAGAAAAGATACACCATTTTTTACGTTGTTAATAATAAGTATGCACTCGTTGTTGGTGATAACTTTTATTTGCGATTATATAGTGAAGTTTCCCACACGGGAGGTTAGAGCGATTATTTGGGGTATAAATTTTAAACTTACACTTAGGCTACATAGTGAGAATAGCTTTGTGAGGTTAGAACGTGACCCCTATGGTGGGGTAAGTTCCAAGTGGGGTGGGGTAGGTCGTGACGTATTTACACAGGGAGCCCTAACTGGGGGAGGGGTGGTCTTGATAACGTCATTACACAGGAAACCCAATTGGGAGAGTGCTTGTTTGAAAGATGATGTAATTGCATATACGACGGTACGCTGACCAAAATCTTAGGGCTCAAAAGTTTACACTGACGGTCGGACCCTGACGGTCTAGTGAGTGAGCGAGTGAGCGAGTGAGTGAGTGAGTGACACTTCCGGTTCAAAAGCCCCATCCCAATAACTCGAGGATCTTCGATCCACGAGTTAAAAATGATATGGTTTTCGAGCGCAAAATGTAGTATTTTTCACATTTTGAGTTTATTTTCGCATTAACAGTAGTTTTTTTGGCCAAAAGGATTTACTTTAGTAAAACATGCCAAATAAAATGTTTGTTAGGAATATTCCTTTCTTTTGGAAATGCTTGTTAAAAAGTTTGTTATCGGAAAAAAAGAATAAATAGCGTTTTATGATTCAAATTCCGACAGTTTTTGTCACAAAAAATGATCAAAATGTGCCCCTATCTACCGCCCTTATCTCCGAAACGAGCACGGCGACCCATTATTTTTATTTTAGTTTTGAACTTTACTTAGTTTGCTCTTTTTACATGAGAAGTTTCAAAAAGATCTAACGAAGGAAATAATAACGCCCGAAGTACTTTTAAGTACCAGACATTATGGCATCGATATCACTAAAATCCGAACATTCTACCTTTTGGCTGTTCGTAGTTGTAAGTGATCCCTACATCCTGCGGTAATCGCTCTGAGAATATTCTTTGTTTGAAGACAACAAACAAGAAATATAGGTGGACGTACAGTGACGTACTTTGCTATGGTTTTGCAATCCAACCATTGTTATTAGAACAAAGAAGTTTAAAAAATCTATTGTTAAAATGGTTTGCAAATTAGCATCACAATATAACCACTTGCAAATACTACACTCACCTATTACTTTAGAAATGGGCCAAATTTATAACTCAATTTTGTAAATATAATTACATTTTAATTGTTCTTGTTTGTGTGCCTGTATGTTGTTGTTGTCCAAGATCAGGCTAAAGATCAGTCGAATTGAAAACAAACTTTAGCTATAAATCCTTTCTGGGTGAAGATGAAACTGCACTACAAAACTACATTGTATATTGTCTAGTTAATTTGAAAATGCTGTTTTTCCTGCTTTTGTTTTGACTTATTGTGATCAAGCTAGCTCAACTTTCAATTTACATTATGTTATTTATATATAGATATAACAAACTTACCTATTGCGAGAGTCAAAAAACACAAGGCAAGAACCACGTTAAACGACATTTTTGTGATGTGATTTCCACCGATGCTAGACGTTGAATGCCTTTGGAAATTGTGTCGTTATCCTTTACCAACGCACTGCTTTGTATCAATGACATTTTATGCTACGTCAAGCACAACACGGACACGGATTATGAGTAGGGGAGGTTACGACCGCCCTTTGCAAATCGGAAAATATATTACTAAACACTAGGGATACTAATGAGTTTAATTGTATTCCAATTATTTGCTATGTATTTCTCAATTTAAATTAAAAATTAGTGGAACATTAATCATTGACATCTTTTACAGACCAAACTTTCATTCTTCTCACGAAGTTTACGTGAAGAATGCTGTAAAAAAACATTTAGTTTTATTTGATGGGAGCGGTGGGGGAATTTAGGAAATAAAATGGGTTTATTAGTGAATGACACAAGTTCCCTGCACTACACAGACAAAATTGCCAGCACTTTTGACCTTTACAGGGTCGGGTAAAGAATATGAATTTCAGTGCTCTGAAGGTTTTAGTAGAGAAAACATTTTGTCGAGAAAAAGGAAATTGCATACTGACCAGCATGCAGTTAAATATCATTCAAAGATTTAGCATATATACAAAAATATAATGCTGTTTTTTCTTTATTTTTAATGACATGACTGAACGGCATTCTGCCGTAAAAAACAGTTTGCTATACTATATACTCGAAGGCAAGTCAATTTTCTCCTTTAACTATATACCATTTCCTTTGTGATACCTTCAGTGTAATGTTATCAAGGTTTGAATTGACTTATTTTAATTCGTAGAGTTGAAACTTCTTTTGGCACCTAAAACCACCAGCTGAGGTCAAAGGAATTATATAAAAACAGCAAAATCAATCATTTTATTGGTGCGTAGCTGACAACATATATTTTTATCCCTTAGAGTCTATCATTAGCTGTCAGAAAAAAGCTGGTAGGGAATGTTTGCGTGGGCTTGTTACTGAAAGCCACAATGATACAAATTAATTTCCCTTATATTTTTTCGCCTCCTGAACGATTTGTTCCCAGGCGTTTCGCACCCTTTACGCCCCTTTACGCTTACTTTTTATTTTCATTCGATTCACATTAACAAACATCACAAACCAACTAATTTTGGCTAATATGACAGTGTTTTAGTAGAAATAAGCATTTTGAACTTCTTTTGGGTGAGTACAAAAAACAAAGCGTACTGAAAATTTTTAAACCAGTTTTAAAATTTTATACTCTTAGCCGAAAACGAGATAAATTTGGACTAACAAAGTATTGTCAAGTACTGAGAAACACCAGAATTCAATTACTATAGTTTTATATCAGGGCAAGAAAATTAGAATAATGGAAGCATGGAAACACGTTGTAAAAAACGCGCGAAAAACACACACATCAATTGAAATGTTTCCGTGATTTATCAAAAATCGAACAGATAACTTTGCTTATTAAAGTACATTTATTGGTTTGTCGCTATCAGCCCAAAACCAAAAAAATATTTAAGAAAGTTTGTTTATCATTGCTATGGAAACTCTGATTAGCATAACGAGAACATCTTTCAAAATTTTCTTCCAATGTTTACATCTCTTGCAAAATTCAGATTCATTTGACTAAGGTTACTTCATGTAATGTTCAGTGAATTTAAAAAGCGAACTGTTGACCAATAAAAAACTACTAGGAGAATGCAGGTTAACGTAAGTTTCGCCCCAATAGATAATGGACAAGTCAACAAAGACAAACATTTTAACAAAGAAAACCATTTTACCGAAGTAAGAGGTGCCGGGATTTTCGAGATTTTAGCTAAATAATTACTTTTGAAGTCAATCTGTTTCGCAAAAATGAAAAGAGATATGAAGCAATTCCTCGAGAAAAAATAAATCGTAGTGTTCATTCCTCTGTAGAAATTTAAGACGCATGGGAGATGATTCGAGACCAATTTGTCATCCATTTGGCTTGATCATGAACCACATTGTTTAGATTCACTTTTGAATTTCGTTTTACAGTAACAGACCGGGTTAAAACTCAGTTTAAACAAAAGCATTATAATAATGGAGTAAAGATGACTCCGCAACTTCGTATTCTTGCATTAATGGACTGTGAACTAGCCCAATAAACACCAGATATGGATGGGTTGATTTAAAGAGTCTCTGTTTATCCATTGCATTCCGTAGCCCTATTCTAATAACATTAAGCAAAACCAAATAGAGTGAATCAAGGAAATCGTTGCCTGTCAATACAAAACAGGTATGAGAGGGGTAGATCTTGAGAATATTTGTCTATATATCCACCGCCTGTCGATTCCTAGTCAACAAAAAGATATCCAAAAAGATTCAACCAAAGATTGTGATGCCTGTCGAAGCAAAACAGGTATGGGAGGGGTAGATATTGAGAATCGTTGTCTATATCCACCACCTGTCGATTCCCAGTCCGCAAACAATTCGGAATTTTTTTGAAGATTTTGAATACTGTTGGGCCTCGCCAGGGCCGAAATTTTGAGGTTTAGGACGAAGTGTCAAAACTAACAACTAACACTGATTTAAACAATTTCCGCTGCACTTCCGTTGAAGTTTGTAGTTACAACTAGTATTTAATATGGAATTTCGGTCTTCTCACCCTCATTTGAACCAACAACTCCGACGACTTTGAGCTGAGTATAATCTGGAGTTTTTAAACCGCCGCACCGGTGAATTACAACAAATCAAAATGAACGAGACTTGTCTGAGTCAGATGTTTTAGGCGAGGAAGATCTTTAACCTATAATGGTCGGGAAATCACAATTTTGGGTCAATAACTCATAACGCTGAAATAATAAAATGCTTTAGAAAGTATTTAAAAAAATGTCTGTAACTAAACTAGGTTTAGCTAGTTTCTATTGCTCAAAAAATCCATTGCTTGTAATGTTTTATTTTGAGGCGTTTTGAAATTTACAAGATTCCATTTATATGGAAATATAATTTAGCTCAATAAACATTTATTTTTACCACAACTATAAAATTTATCTCACGCTGATTAGAGGACAGACCCTTGAAATTGGCGCCATTTCAAGCTTTCGCAAGCTTTTTCAAATTTGAATTGAAGAAACACTTGTGTGAAATCTCGCGCACTGATTGGAGGATAGACACAACGTGTGCCGGACGAAACCGCGTCACGCAACATTATGCAATTTGAGAGAACGTTTGTGATCAACACGAAGATGTCCTCATTGAGTTTTCGTCTCTTTGGTTTGATGCAGTTTTTCAGTCTTTTTGTCAAACATATCAAAATCACTGATACATAATATTTCGGTAGGTTTACTTCCGGTACGAAGGTCCGTACGTAACCGCGAGCCAAATGTTTTCCTGTACGGCCCTCCCACTCAGTCAATAAGTACTACGATTTACAAACTGAAACGGCACGAAACTGGGCAGCATACTGTATGATTAATTGTTTGGTGCCAGAAAATAACTAAAATTCAGTGTACAATGCCAGCCATGCCATTAAACTAAAAAAAGAAATTGCTATTATACGTAACGACATATAAACAACTTACTTTTAAAGTAGAAAAGAACTAAAATTGCAGCAACTCCACACGATTTCCAAAGAGTTTAGATGAGTTATGCGTGTGGAAAAAAGCAAACTATAAAATAATAATAATAATAATAATAATAATATTCCTCGATCTTCGTTGAAGATCATTTAGACGTCTCTCTACTAGAGTAGGCAAGATTCAACAAGGGTCTGTAGGTTCTACCAAAACAGACCTTTCTGATTTCTGTTTTGTCGTTTACATATCTTCTGTATACAGCACGTTCCAGAGAAAGGAGTGGTTGACCACGTCTCGAGTTCTGTAAAAGTTAATTTCTTTATATATCTTGAATTCGGTGATCGGATAATATGTGAGAACCATTTGAGTTGCTGCCTATAAGCAAAGTCTAATAGTGGGGTTGCACCACTGTAGATATAGATTTGGTTGTTTGTCAGTTTATATGCCATGTCAAATTTTTGTTCTTCGCCATCAAGTGGGAGGTTCTTGTCAAGAGGAGTGAGCTTTCTGGAGGTACCGCCTTTTATTAGATGTCGTAGCTGTCTACAGAGTGCTTAGAGTGTTTTGCGATGTAGCTGTAGTCGACCATGTTTAACAGGCGTATGTCAACTTGCTTCTAACTAGGGAATCAAATATCATCCTTCTGGTCTTTAAGGTAATTGAATGGTTTTTGTACAAGGTTTCCTCAGTGTGGTAGGAGTTGATAGCATTATATTTCCTTTTAATGAGCACCTTTGTTGCTGTATATTTTTGATTATACTGAAATATTTGTCCAAGATACGTAAATGTTCTAACATCCAGAGTACAGATAGACTTTGGGTATTCATCATCATTAGCTAGCTTGTCAATCATGACCATTATTTTAGTTTTTTCGAGGCTCATCTTGAGACCAAATCTTGTGCATAATGAGTGCATGATTTCTAGTGATTTTTGAAGCTCCACTGATGACTTTGTTAGTATTGCCAGATCGTCTGCAAAGCCTAAAGCCTGGTTTTCACTAGCGACGCAAGTACAAGCGCAGATGCAAGCGCAAGCACAAGAGGCCTTATTTCGTAGTGAAAACCGCACACGCAAGCGCAAGCACAAGCGTAAGCGCAAGGTATCACTAGCGTGGCACTAGTGAATAGTTTGTTTGCGCTTGCGCTTATTCACGTCTCGTTTTCACATGCTTGTGCATGCTTGCGCTTGCGTTTGCGCTTGCGTTGCGTCGCTAGTGAAAACCAGGCGTAACCATAGTATATGGAGTGTTCCAGAATTGTACTCTTGGGATCGCTGTGCTCTGATCGTGGCTTAAGTATGTAAAACATCAAGAGGTCAGATTCGTTTGTGATTGGGCAACACCTTCTCAGAGAGGTTGTAGCCCGACAGAGTTTCTTCTGCTAGCCACTTGGATGGTCCTTTTTAACTTGAATACTTTTTTGGCGGCTTCTCGAAAGTCAGATAAACAGAAAATGTAAATACAAGGACTAAAGGCAGAGTTGATGACAGGCAAAAAATATAATATTATGTAAAAAAACAAATACCAGTCCATACACACAGATTTGAATAACAGAGATTCAAAGTTTCTGTTCGAATCAATAAGAACAAAGTTGAGATAAAAGAAATAAAAACCAAAAGCTGGAATCCAACAGCAACAATACAAAAGTACAGATGTCAACACCATTCTAACTGCTGCTTTAGTTCGAATTGCCCTGTATCTCTGCTCCTGGTTGACATGAGCATCAATTACTTGAGTTCTGGATAATCGCCTTATGGTTAGAACACTCAGAAAGACAATGACAGAATAAAGAATAATAGATAAAGCGTTATTTGTAATTAATATCATGAAAACTGCTATATTGCTATGAGTATCTGAGTACTCATAACACACCCCTTGCGAAATACTTGAAGAATACAATGTATAGCCAAATGTAGCTATTGGAGTCAGCCAGCAGGCACTGATTACCGCCACACGTTGTTTTAGTGTATATGATCTCGATCTCTGCAGTCTTGTTGCTCTGAATCGTTCAATGCTGATGACCAGAAGAGTATACAAAGATACAGAATAAGAGACAAAAACCAACAATATTTCTATTTTACACAGGACTTTGCCTAACAGTCCACTGTAATCCAAGGAAATCTTAAAGTTCGAAATGATAGGAAGTTTGTCAATGATGTTCACGGCAATAAAAAGTATATCTGACACAGCCACATTCATGATTAAATGATGCATATTCTTACGTACAGTGTATTTCACTGCGAGGACGATGACAAAGATGTTACCAATTATTCCAAAAGCGCTAACAAATGCCATTGACAATACTTTCCAGTTGATCTTTAGATCACTTTGTTGTTGATAGTAATTGCAGTAGGTGTTGTCTAATGAACCATTAGAATGATTCATGCTTAAACGTAAAAATATTCTAGTTTAAAGAACAGTATTTTACGTCGGAAGTCCCTTTAGCCGAAGCTAATCTTCCAGAGAGCCGACGATGCACTCATTTTACTTCCCTCTCTCCATCAGTGCTCCGTTTTACGGGTATTTAAAGCTACTTAAAGCTACACGGAAAGAAGAGAAGTTGAAACAAGGATGCGAGGTCACTGGGAATCGAACTCGGGACCTCTCGCACCGAAAGACGCACACTAACCAACTGTGCCGTCCTTGCTCCTATCGTTTGTAGTGAATTTTGTTCAGTTACTGCTATAATAAGCAACTTGTAGTACATCGATCTATAGTGTGCTTGACACAGTAATTTGCTGTAATAATAGCTCATTTTGATTGGCTCTTTTTTAACTGAAGGAAGCATTTAATAAAACCTTTCAACACATTGTTATCGACTAAACCACTCTTTCCATATGTGATTGTCCTGTTTGGTAAAAACACAGCCAGCAGATTAATTATTCAAAAAACTTATACATATATGGACTAACATGAATAGAGTATTTTACGTAATAGATCAAAAACGAGTGCGAGTGTTTGATCAGGGGATCCAAACACCGAGAAGCGGATGAAAGCACGAGGCCGCAGGCCGAGTGCTTTTATCCGTTTCGAGGTGTTTGGAGCCCCTGATCAAACACGAAGCACAAGTTTTTGATATGGCTTCTCAAACAAAACTTTCAACGAATTCGTTATTAGCTTAGTTGGTAAATCATTAGAATTGCAAGCCAGAGGTTCCCGGTTCGAGTCACAGGACGTCCAAAATAAAATAAAAAATAAATATAAAATAAAAATAAAATGTTAGGCAATTAGTTAGGTAGGTAGGTCAATAAACAGGCATGACAGGTAAAAAAGGAGATAGCAGTGGAATAAAGAAAAAAAAGAGTAAATTGGGATGAATGAGAAATTACTTTTAAGCTAATTTATACAGTGTCTTGATCAGTGTCTTGATCAGTGACTTGATCAGTGTCTTGATCAGTGTTTGATCGGTGTATCAAGACCTATGCACGTGACTGAAATACAAAGTTGTAATTGGTCCCTGAGATAATGAATTATTAATGAGTTTGAGAAACGGTGGTGCAAACATAAATAAAAAATATCTCAAGTGAGCGCAGAAAACATGTATAATAATTTTGAACACAAGAAAATAAACTTTATTAGGTATATAGCTATGAGTGTTTTAATTGGAAATAAACTACTCTTGAATTCATTCGAAACTACATCCGGGATACTAATGACACATTTACCATACATTCACTAGCTAGTGAGAAAATCCGTGTTTTTTTCCTGTTTTTGCCGGTCATTTGTAAAAAAAAAGGTTCATTTGCCTGTTTAATTTTGCATTAGTACGTCACTGTTCATTTCTAAATAAAAATGAAAATCAATATCAAAAATATTCCAATTGACGTCTACAAGCTGTGTAAACTTTTACATATTAAGAGATTGATTTTTAATATCAAAGAATTGGATTACACGGGGGCTTGAAGATAATTTCTAATTAAATTCAACTACTTTAAACTTTTAAATAGTAATAAGAAACAATAACTTTTTCAAATTGATAATCGCTAGAATGAAATGTATTTTGGCGACCAACCATTTTTTTACCATCCTTTTAAGTTTTAGTTTAATTTGGAATACATTTTTCTCGAGCTGTTATAAATGCTACAGCGGCGCTACGGGCTCGAGCAACACGCTTCGAAGGGCCAATCAAGATGTTGCTAGAGGCAGCTGTTCACTATAATTTTAATTTCGATTGCGTTTACTTGTTTCAGACTAGATTTTCCATGGTAAAACATTCAAATAAAGTCAATAATTTGGGAATTATGTTATCTATAAAGACCTATAAAGAGTAATCTCTGTAGTCTTTGACTAATCAGTTTTCGATTGTTTTCTAGGAACTCAGACATTCTAACCGCTAGTACTCGTTGTTAGTTAATTTTTTTGGCTATCGAGTAACTAGTAGCATCCACAAATGTTTCCAGTCGTTAGATAGGCCGTTAGAGCTTATTTCTCCCAACCATATAGACCCTTTTAATAAGTCCCGAAGTGTTGAGTTTTCCGCGCTTGACGTCAAATTTTTTTTTTTTCAATTCCTTTCATATTATACAAATTTCAAAAGAATAAATTTGACGTCAAGCGCGGAAACCACAACACTTCGGGACTTAATAAAAGGGTCTATAGAAGACCTGCATTTTAGTTTAATTGACATGCCTTTAAGTGCCAAAATTACTGATTAAAACGGCGAAACAAAAGCAAAAGAAAGGTGAAATAAAAAACAGAAATGTCAAGCCTGTAAAAAAACTGTCACTTAATATTTCATGAAGGCTAAAGTAATATTTACTTTTTAAAAAGGTGTGTGTATCTTTTAAAATTGGGTTACTATTCAATTGGTTGATGACGCAATGTCACGTGACAACTAAACACTTATTATTAACAAAAACTCAGGTGTTCAAATAGTCTGGTGTTCCAATTTAACGGTATGACTGACCAAATTATTATTACATTTTTTTAAATATATTTTCCGAGCTTTCGTCAGGGATGACAATCAGGGATTACAATTTGAAATGTAGTCGCCGATGTTACATTTCAATTGATTTAGGTAGTTCGGGACGCTTTCTACTGCGCATCACGCTCGCGCATATCTTGTTAAAAAATATCTTAAGTGCCATTGGCAAAGAAGCAAATCAAAGCAACAATAGGCCTTTTCTTAGCTTCAAAAAAACTACAGAATGATGAAAAGGAGTCTTAAAACCGACTTGTGCCCAGTCCCACTCGTCCAAAACAATAGAATTGTTGAAATTTACCTTTGTTCCCTTGTAGCGCCTTTTTTTCGCTTTTCACATCGCTTATATGATAATCTTTTTGAATCTTGAAAAAATATTAATATCTCTTTCGAGCACATTTTGTACGTTGAAATGATCTAAAATAGCCAAATATTTGGCTTTTAAAAGGCTAGAAGATTTTATAACAATAGTAAAATACCTATTTAATGAGAATCTATTGTAAACTTTAATTTAGGTAATAATATTCCTTGTTATTTTATTTCCAACCAATTTAGTGAGCCTATTTTGATTCAAATTAGGCAAAAACGTGCCTTACACCACCCCTCACAGTTTTAAAACGAGCACGGTCACCCCCTTTTAATTATTTCAGTTTTGAGTTCTACCTATGTCATATTTTATTTAGAAAAAGTTTAAACAAATTCTACTCGAGTCCCGTATTATCTCAAATAACGAAAACTCAGTAAATTAATTCCAAAGGCTGGGAAGTATTTACTTCTAACAAATTATGATAAAGCAAACCTACAAAACAACTTTGGTTATGATTATACCTTTTATTGTTGAGTGTTATAACAATGATGTCGGGGTTTGATAATTACATTCATATATTTATGGTTAAAATTCATAATATTTTTGATTGATTGAAAAAATCGTTTGGTGAACTTTGAACTCATTGGCTAATCATAGTGTAGAATAATTTAAAAAAATATCCAGCGCGCATCGCGCTAGAACTGGCAAATTTGAAAACAAAAATAAACATTCAACAGTAGTGCACAATTTTTCTGGAATATTTTAAATGAATCATAAAACATTGATATATAATTCGGATATGAGCAACAATTTTTCTGGAATATTTTAAATGAATCATAAAACATTGATATATAATTCGGATATGAGCAACAATTTTTCTGGAATATTTAAAATGAATCATAAAACGTTAACATTGATATATAATTCGGATATGAGCAACAATTTTTCTGGAATATTTAAAATGAATCATAAAACGTTAACATTGATATATAATTCGGATATGAGCAACAATTTTTCTGGAATATTTAAAATGAATCATAAAACGTTAACATTGATATATAATTCGGATATGAGCAACCGCGCGCTCTGTTTGTGCTCTCTACTACAAGGTTATCCACACATATACCGTGAACGTTTTGCCTAACTGAATTTGGACGAAATAAAAGTTTTACTAGCTAGAAAACAAACTTTTAAATTTTCTAAAGTTCCTATTTAAGCAATATGAAGCTACAACTTTGGGAGACCAGATTGTGATGTCGAGTAAATACTTTTGATGTTTTCTTGCAAGAAGCGTTCAGCACTTCGTGTTTGGACTGTTTCCTGCAGAATTTCCATTCGTTTTTTACGCTCTTTGACTGTCATCTCCAATGCAGTATACAATGCACCTACCACGCTCTCCTCATCTTTAGGGTCAACCTTCAATACAAAAAGGAACTCGTTGTAAAATGTTATTGGTAAAGACGAATAACTAGAAGTTATTGAAAATGGGCGAAATTTAATTATTTTGAAAAACTTGTCCGATGCACTGGCCGGGTTTATGGAGCAGGGCTTTTTCAAAACTTTTAATAAAAACTAAGGAGAAATTCAGATAGACAAACCCAGGTTATTGATTTTTATGCTTATTTTTAAGTTCTTATTTAAGCTTATACCTTTAGAGCTTCATGCATCGTTTTAGCAGCACCAGCAAACTCGGACAAAATAAGAACACCAGGAGACTGACTTGATTGGCTGGCAACGTACTCCAAAGCAACAAGGTTCATGCCATCTCTTAGTGGTGTTATTAAGGCAACGCGTGCTTTTCTGTACAACACCGCTAAATCTTGCTGAGAGACCTTTTCATAAATCATTTGTATTGACGACGAGAAACCATTCTTGCAAAGCTCATCGTTAGTCTTGTCCACAAGATTCTTCAAATCACTGTACAGATCTCTGTAGATTTGGTGCTCTTGCCTACATGGCACAGCAATCTGTACATAGACAACCTGACCATCAAAATAACTGTATTTGTTGAGAAACGCTTGGAATGCTTGCACTTTATTGGGAAGGCCCTTTATATAGTCGATCCGGTCCACTCCAATAATAATGCATTTATTCTTCCACTCCCTATAGATATCTTTCAGTTTGGCTGGACATTCCTTTGAGAAATAATCATATAGTTACACTTATGAATGAATTGTCCCGGCAGTTTTAATAATACAAGTAAATATCTGAAAATATAACCAAATATATTCCTTATCACTGCTTTTCAAATCTTTTCAGTTCTTTTGGTTTTCAGATTTGTATTACCTCTGATAATTCTCCAAAGCTGTTACTACAAATTGTTGTGTATGATATTCCAGCTGGTATTGCACGTACCAGTACCACACGGCCATGGTAATAAACCTTCATGGTGTTACGTTCCACGTCACAATCTGGAAGCTTACGGCAACAATCCAGGAAGTTAGAACAATACTCATAGGTATGAAAACCTATCATATCACTTCCTGGAAAAAAAAAAGAACTATTGAGATTAGAAAATATAGAGAGTTATTTTCTTTGTTAACTTGATTGTGGGATTGTTAATCATAATAATAATAAAGTTTATTTACATATAGCGCTAAATCCACTAATTGCCCAAAGCGCTTTACATAGTTATATAGAAAGTATAAGAAAATGCATAAAATTTAACTAACATAAATAATAAGAAAACGAACAATGTAGTGATAACATTAATAAAATAGAAATAACTAATTAATATAAGCAATAACAATTTCGTAAAAAACACCTAACAGTCCCATAGCGAGTTCTAATAAAAAATATATATATGTTATTAACCGGCTGGGAGGTCCGTATAGGGGAAAATTGCCCGAGGTCTTGCATGTACGGACCGAGGTCCGCCGAGGTCCGTTTTCCAAGAACGAGGGCAGTTTTTAACTATACGGACCGACCGTTAGCCGGTAAATAACTTATTTATTTTTTTATTCTCTCTCTATTATTAATGTTTTTGATATTTTACGACGCGCGTTGCTTTCAAATGGCTTCCCAGTAGTTTTACTGAAAAAGAGCGGGTTGTCAGAAACCGGTTTTCATTCAGTATGTGATGGCTGCCTCAACAAACTTACAGACATTTTAATGCCAAAATATTAAAATTACTGGAGCTTTCTTCATCATTCCAAATCAAAGATCGCTTAAAGACAAAAGGTTTTGTTTATATCTCAACATCAAAGAAAGTTAAGAAACAAAAATCAAGTTTTACAAAGAATTTAATTTTAGCTGACACGAACAAGTGAACCACGATGTCGATGTTGAAACGAGTTGTAATTCGTCGGTCTTGCATCAAGAAAAAAGTCTACTGAAGCTTATTTTTCGATAAATGATAAGAAATAAGAAATTTAGTAGAAGTCACCGACAACTGTTGAAGGAATTAATCTGTCTGTGTCGTAATTTATGAAGAAGATGAAAGTTGAAAGCATTAGGATCGCTGACAGGACTTTGTATCAAGCAAATCGACCTTTTTCAAGATTGTTTATCCTTTTGTGTGCAGAAAAAGAAAAACAAGAACACTTCCTTACTTCAAAAACGTTGTAGACTTTGTAGATAAACTTCTCGTGAATGTATAGCATTTTAAAAGTGACTGAAAAGCAATGACATATCTTATCAAAAGATAGCTCAATTCACCGGCGTGTTGTTTACAAGGAAAGATAAAAACTACAAGTATATTTTCAACTATTATTGAGGTATGTGAACGAGCTTTATATTCTCTAGAAAATTAAAAAAACTTTGTGTATTCTCACAATCTTTTGTGTATTGTAGGTCTCGTGTATTCTCTCGTGAGGTTTTGCAATATTGATTTGGTTTTCTCAACTTTTGCTTGTCAAAATGTTTGCAAAAACAACGTTAACCAATGCTCGCCAAGTAGCTTTTAATTTTCTCTCAGTCGGTTATCGCATTCTGTCAGTGTCATTTGGTGAATTCAGAATTCTAGATCTCCTACTATTTTGATCGATAAATATTACCATAATTAACAATTACCTATTAAAGAAGATTTTTCATATTTTTCAAAAATTAATATCGCTGGGAAGAAATGGTACCAACGAACAGGATACGGCGGACCGGGCAGATCGTGAAAAACTGGCCCCTCATTAGCCAATCACAGCGCGCGAATCACAGGATACCGGACCGAAAAAAATAAATAGATATATGCTCTAAAAATGGAATAAAATATTTTATTTTTTTTCTGTGCGTGAGCGGGCGGTATCCTACCAAATCCTACAATTTGATTGGTTCCGCGAGCGGGCGGCTTTTTCCTATATCTTGACCACGGTCACGGTATCCACAGGTATCCAAATAGCTTGCAAAATTTTAACGACTGTTTTAATGACTTAACGGAAATTTTTCAATCAAAGACAACATTTTTAATCATCAAATTACTTTTCTAGAGTCTTGGAACATAAACTAAATAGCCAGGTAATTTCAAAACAGGTATTAATGAGCTTTATTTTCAATTTCACGGGTAGTTTGCAAACTTCAACCTAAAGTTCACACTATAAAATTAAATACAAACATAACCGAAAAAAATACTAATAGCTGATGGTTTGTGATTCAAAAACTCGCAGCTTTGAACATGTTCATTGCAGTGTCAGTGTATTCCTTCGTCTCTTAAAAAATAGTTTGAGATTTTTATTCATCTTCGGCGATTTTGCAAAAACTTTACTAAAATAGATTTGTATTTTTTTTAGCCGTTTCTTCAAAACTTAGTTTTAACTGACACCGTTTAAAAGAAAAACACATACCTAACCATGACTTGTAATTAAGAGTCGGCTTTTGAGGTAATTTTTTTGGCGGTTTAACTTTCATAAACAACATCTTCGGTTGTTTTTTTCCTTCGTCGATGAATCCATTGCCGATCCATTGCCGAATTTCACGTGTAATGTCCTTACTTCTTCATCGGTAGATTTAGTAGAGAACTATGTTTAGATTTGTGTATATGTGCTCCCTAACAGACTTGAATTGATCATCGAAAAACAAGTTATTTTATCACCACGATGTTGATTGAAATGATGGTACGTTTGACTCGTTTCTTGATCACGTGTTTGCCGATGTAAAATTTCACAGGTAACCCGTAAACATATTATTATGGAAGACAGAAAAATAAACCATTATGTTATCTCTGTTATATTATTATGTTTTGTTTACGATCGAAATGAACCAACATTTATATCAATGGCGATCTCTATATATTTCTCATTGTAATACCGATTAGAGAAATCAAATGAGCTCGCGCGTTAATTTTTTTTCAGATAATGATAATATTTTTTAACTCCATGTTAACCAAAACTAATGCAAAAAAAAAAAGCCGTAAATTCAAGACCTCGGGCACAGTTTTTCCCTATCCGGACCTCCCGGCCGGTAAATAACCTATATATATGTACATACGTACCTACTGATAAAGTAATTAATTGATTGATTGAACACCTGATTGTTTTATTGGTTGATTGATTCATTGACTGATTGATTGATTGATTGATTGATTGATTGATTGATTGATTGATTGATTGATTGATTGATTGATTGATTGATTGATTGATTGATTGATTGATTGATTGATTGATTGATTGATTGATTGATTGATTGATTGATTGATTGATTGATTGATTGATTGATTGATTGATTGATTGATTGATTGATTGATTGATTGATTGATTGATTGATTGATTGATTGATTGATTGATTGATTGATTGATTGATTGATTGATTGATTGATTGATTGATTGATTGATTGATTGATTGATTGATTGATTGATTGATTGATTGATTGATTGATTGATTGATTGATTGATTGATTGATTGATTGACAGGCTGGCTGGCTGGCTGACTGACTGTCATGTCATATGTCTTTTTGTTTAGCAACCTTATTGTAATTAAGTAAGAGTTAAATACCAAGAATGAGGCAATAAGCCATATAAAGCCCGAGGCCGTAGGCCCGAGGGCTTTATTGGCTTATTGCCAACACTCGAGGTATTTAACGGACTTATTTCACACTTGATAAGGTTTTCTGAAAAGAAACAATGATTTTGATTGTATTCAAGAAATAAAAGTATTTCCAAAAGATATCAACAATCTTTACATAATTTAATGTTCATTGTCAATGAATTCCCACAAGGAAATATTAAACAATCGCTGTTCAATTCTATTCAGAGGAATGCTAAACGAACTTGATTGCTAACGATTTGATGACATTAAAGATGTTTTTTTTTGTTGCAAGCTTAGCATCGATTGACTAAGTAGCATAATGGCTTAAAACGCAGATACAGCAATGCAGGAGATCTCGGTTCGAATCCTGCCTTTGGTACTCAAAGACTTTTTTCGACAAAAATCGCTATCAAGTAAATTATTTCTAAGTCAACTGATGTTTATTAGTAGAGACGGGGCCAATATACATTAGAATCCCATATCACATAACAACCTCGCGCGCTGATTGGTCCGAGTTGACGAATCTGTGACGTAGATAGCGAAGTATTCAGCGTGGAATCCAACGCTGTCAGAGCTGAATTCAATGAAAAATTAGGTATCCCGCACAAATAAATTTTGTTTTTGTCTTATTTTCGCATGATTTTCTTAGCATATGATACTACAAAACAAACAAAAAAGAAGATAATGTCATAAAGAATATAAATGCAAATAGCTAACCTTGTTAAAAAGCGAGTTTTACTTGAAATATGACCGCAGTCTGAAAAGCTGAATTCAATGAAAAACCAGGAAGCCCGCGCTTTATTTTGCCTTCCCTTGCTTTTTGGTTACTGTTTTTGACACCATTTTTATTTCAAAAGCTGTTTTGCTCAATGAATTACAATTTCCCTAAACAAACGGACGAATATTACGAATTACCAAACTTTTAATTCGACTTTCTGAAAGATTTGAAAACGCAAAAAAAAACTAACTTTAGCATCAACAAGGCGATCATTTTTGACAAATGTAGGTTTTCACATTATTTTCCGTACATTACTGAAAAAGATAAATCGACCAAACAAGTAATATAACTTCAAAGACTATAGAGGCCAATGATTAACTTGCTGATGCGACTCGGAAAAGTGATCATTTTCTTTCGCTTTCAGTCGCTGTTTTCACGACTTCAACGGCACTTTTTCCAATCAAAGACAACATTTTTAATCATCAAATCACTTTTTTTGAGTCGTGGAATATAAAATAAACAGCCAGACAATTTCAAAACAGATATCAATGAGCTTTATTTTCAATATTTTTCGAATTGGTATAATGAGGGGTAAATATCCGAAATACATCACTGTGAATTACAAAGAAACTGTGTCAAGTGTGAAATAAGTGTTCTTAGTTAAGCGTTTCTATTTTAGTCATTTTTGAGTGCGTCCTTTTGTCCAGTTATCGTTCTTTGGTTTATAGAATTGTTTTTTTCTCTGTAATTACATAGTAATTCTGACGTGTTGTAATTTTTGAATGTATATATATTTGGCCGAGCGGCTTTGGCGGACACTCTTCACGACTTAAAACGTGAAGTAAAGAGACGAGAGAGAATTGTTGTTGAGGAGAGACGTTGTTAAAAAGTATACGGGAGCAGACTCACTCAAGAGTCCCCACAATACAAGACTCACTCAGAGAAAGATCTTGGTAAAAGCAAAGGAGGATTTAAAAGTCGGAGTCAAAGTAAACACGTGGAATTAAAGAAACTTAAAGAAACACGATTTAGAGAAAAAAGAACAAGCTAAACTCCATCTCAACCTTAATACAACAAACACAAAAAGCCGCCAGAATACGACAGAAAACTATAATTAAGTATTGAACACTATATTATTGTTATGCTGAACTGTGAAACTTTATATAATAATATTCTACACATATCTAGTTGTAAAATGAAACACTTGTTTATATTTAGAAGTTTAAAACTCACATCTATATAATTATTTATCGAATGATATTTAGTAACGTAGAAATTGATACTTATGTTTGTCATCCTTTTTAGGGAAGGCCTGCGGAGCTTGGGGCGAAGGTGTGGGGCCTAGGCGTCGGCTGCGTGACACTGACCGGCTAGTGAATTAATGGATTGATGGACGGTTGGAATTGTCCTCATATCTTTATTATTAATACATACCCAGCATTCCTTTCAGTATGTCTTCATAATGCCGAAACTTTTTAAATTTAGACAGTTTGGGAAATGGAATGTGAATAAATAATCCTATCGGAGATGCAAACTTTTTTTCAGGCGCCATCTGATGAACAAAAAATCATATCATTAATGCTTTACATTGAATTTTTGCAACAATTTATATTGTATGAATATAATTACCTCCCTGAGAAACTTGGGAACAAGCAACAGGTGGAAATCATGAATCCATACCAAAGAATTCGGGTGTGGCTCTTCTCTAATCTTTACAATATTTTCTGCAAACTTTCTATTCACATCTTGGTATGCCTAGATAAACCAATATGATTTCCAATCACTAAGTTGCACAAACGGCTCAACGACCACCAACAAGTACAATAGGTGCACTATTGTGTTCTTGCTCACTATACTTTTATTCATATATTTACTCTTTAGGGAGAAGAATAGTGCATCATTGTACCTATTTGTTTTCCTGCCTTTATCGAGCCTTAGGTAGCCTGCAAAACGGCTGAGGGAAACTATGGAAGAGGGTAAGGTAAGGGACAGCCTGTAACCAGCCTTGCCGGGAATATAAGAATAAGCCTTTTTTCGCACATTGCTCAATCGACCAGCAAAATCACGCCTTACGTGACATTTAATTGGTAAGAGCACTCTAATAACCTTTCAAGTGTACCACACTTGTGTACATGTGAAGTGTACATGTCGCTTGAGTCAGTCTATATTATTATTAGTCTATATTATTCAAATTTTTAGGTATCTTTTTATCAATATAATTAATATCATTATTTTTATTATTCTTCTTACTTTTATACAATTCATTTAATTTTCTTTTTAGAAGGCCCAGTGTAATATTAGCTATGCTAAACTGGTGTATTTCAGTTGTAAATACTTTTAAACCTTTAAATAAAGTTTATCTATCTATCTATCAGTCAAGTACTCAATCCCCTCTCAATCTTTTTAAACAGGGAGCCCGTAGCGGATGTTCGTTTCGTAGGCTAAGGCGTAAGGGACATTAGCACATACGAACAGTTTCAGATTCGATATATGATGTTTATATTCTATAAATGTGGAGGTTTGAAGAGATTTGGAGCTGTTATTGATATAAGTAATCCCAAAATTCTCTGTTCAGAATATTTCTGGATTTATTTCTCCAAACATATCAATTTTTAGTTGTCGTTCGTTCTTTATTTTAGCCAAAGTGTGATCACAATAGCGTTTATTTAATTAAAATCGTCGTTTTATCTATATTTTTACTACATTTGATAATTTTCTCGCTTTCTGATTGGTCGAGAGCTGTACAGGCCCGCAAATGAACCCAGGCCCGCAAATGATCCCAGGCCCGCAAATGAACCCAGAACCGTCCCGCAAATGATCCCAGGCCCGCAAATGAACCAAGAACAGGCCCGCAAATGAACCTAAGTAAAAATGGAATCTGGAAAGGAATAAGGAATAAAAAAAATCACGACAACAAAATTATTATGATATATGATAAACTATTGTCAATGTTCATTAAAAGTAAGTATTAAAGACAAAAATAAGCAACCAAGTGAGGGCTATATATAAGTTTATAATTGTTTATTAAGAGTTTTTATTGAATAATACAAAATGTTATTATTAAATGATATAGCCATATGTGCCATATTATTATTTTTAATTTGTTATTCAAGCGGATAAAATGTATCAACATGAACTAGCTTATTTTAAAAACTGGTTCATTATAGTTCACTGTATTTGAAAATGTAACTATTTTAAAAACGTAATTATTTATGATTTTTGCTATTGGCAATTAAATGAAACATATTCTAACTTTAGCAAATACGTGACGAAAGAATAACGTGAATAACAATGTCAACATGTAAAGGAGCTAGTTCTAAGCCGAGTACGAACATTTTCTTATGCTATATTTACACCGGCTAACTAGTACAGACTCATAAGATTTTTTATTATCTTTAAAATGAAATCAATATCAAAACTTTATTTAGTAACGTACATACAATACAAAGTAGGAACTTAAATGATTTAAACTCTATAAAATTATTAAATTAACATTTTTTTACGGTATTTTAATATTACCTATCGTTTACTACACGATTAAAATATGATCGATCAAATCATAGTTAATAGAGGGAACTAGTACTATCAAATCTAGCTATATCTAAATGGAAACTAGCGAGTAAACTAGTGTAGGCTGCGTCGGTGTTTGATATAGTATATCAAACACCGCAGCCTATACTAGTTTACTCGCTAGTTTCCATTTAGATATAGCTAGATTTGATAGTTCCCTCTATTAACTTAATAATCATTTGATCGATCATATTTTAATCGTTCTAAAAAGTTTTGGTTTGATAAAGTCAACCGGTATCTTACTTGTTTCTTTTCTTTTTCCTTTTATTGCTGGCTGTGTTTGCGGTGTATTAAAACAAACAACAATATTACAAGTATTATAAATGATAGTCGTTTAAAACTAGAGTTACAACTGAGAGCGAACAAATAAGCCTTTTCACAGTTTAGTGGGCGCGCGGGGCCTGGAACCGATTCGGGATAAAATCGAACCGGAAGCGAGTTTTGCCCTTTGTTTCTTATTGTATCAGGCGATTTTTCTTTTCAGTCTTTGTTGCTTTGCCAATAAATTTCTGTTATTTTTCGATGGAAAACTCACTTAGAGGTAAGTGTTTTTAACTCTGAATTCTCAAAACGATTAACAACTATAAAAAACGTTCGTAATTTATCAAATATGATCGCCCTTTAAACTAGTTTAAAGTACTCGAGCTGTCAAGTAGCTTCCGATGTAAACTAAACTAAAATTGATACACGTGACCAAGTTTTCCCGCCGGACTCGAAATGGAAGAGAAGGAAAACCGAGTCCCTGAACTTAAGTCATTTCTACGCGATCGCGGTCTGAAAGTAACTGGAACAAAAGCGGAGTTAGCTGCACTAGCATATGGCGCACACGAACTTGGAGTTCTTGTAAAACCTAACGCGGCAGAAGAGCGCTCTACCAAGAAGGTCCAGTATGACGCCTTGCTAAAAGTTAAAACTGTACAACTACCAGATCCCTTCTCACTTTCAAGTGGTTGGCTCAGCGAAAATGTAGGGATGAGGAAGTGGCCACCCATTTTTCAGCTCCACATTGCAGAATTCCTTCTCACTTCTGAACAATTGCAAACTGGTTTAAAGAAACGTTTGCTTAGTGATTACAAAGAAGGCAAAGCTTATAGCTACTTCGACTCCAAGTGGCTAAAGAATGTCTTTTGTCATGAAATCAATTCATCCTCCGAGTTCTGTTTCCTAAAGTCTTAACACACCCTCTCAAAACATCAATAATGTGCCTCATAAAATATGGGTTTGTGCAGAAAAAACTACTGGTACAGTAGTCTCAGCTTATTGCACTTGCTTTGCTGGGTATGTACATGCATCATTTTAAACACTCTTTGTTTATGCTTTTTTTAATGTGGTTTTCATTTTACTTTTTACATATCATAATTCTTAGGGACTGGTCATAAAGTATGGGGGGGGGGGGGGGGGGGGAGGTGGGGGGGCCATAATTCTTGAGCATGAAAAAAGGGGTGGGCCAAGAAAAATTAAGCAATACACAGGGGGTATTTTGGGGTAATTGTTGTGCATTGTATAGGGGTGGGCTACTTGTAACTGTGCATAGACTAAAGGGTAGGCCAATAAAAGTAATTCCTTGGGAATTCTGAATTTTCTGGCCCAACCCCCCTATACTTTATGACCAGTCCCTAATATATAAATGTAACATTATCACTAATTATCATTGTCACACATTATTTTATATACACTGCTTGGTTTGTATTTCTTTTGACAGACTTGGCTCAACCTGTAATCATGTTGCTGCAGTGTTATTTAAAGTTGAATATGCCTGGAGTAATGGATTAGTCATAAAAGAATCACCAACATCAGCAGAGTGCCAGTGGAATAATTATGGCAAAAAAAAGAAAATTGAACCAAAGAGAGTGTGTGAAAGAAAACCAAAGTACAAAAAGAAAGACAGAGGAACTACCATCAATCCTCCCCACAGGCAAAGTTATCAGCCAGAAATCTTAGATGTTGGAAAGAATACTCACACACTCAATAGTTTGTTGGATGCTTTGTATCCCAGTATACCAAATGCATGTGGTTTTCAATATGCTGACCTACATACAACTGCTAACTATGTTCCTGAAGATGATATAAATGTTGAAAGTACTGTAGAGATTGAAACTTCTACTAGTGTACCTAAAAGTATCCCTAAGATTGTCTCTGAAGTGGATACAGGAAGTCAGCTACTTGAAATTATATGCAGTGTTAGTGCTGAAGAGGCCTGTGTTCTTGAAAGTCAGACCCTTGGACAAAATGACAATGAGAATTGGAAGTCGCAGCGTGTTGGCAGGATTACTGCCTCTATCTCACAGTGTCATGACTAAGGTTAACACATTGCAACGATGCAATGACAAGACAAATAGTAAATGCATGTCTCTTTTGGAATCCTTGTGTTCATTGAAATCTGACAACAAAGCAATACCTGCATTGCTTTATGGCATAAAAATGGAAGATGAGGCTAGACATGCATATACAAAGGAAGCAGTAAGACTTAAGCATCAGGATATTCAAGTGAGGCCTACTGGACTTACAGTTATACCAAGCAAGGCTTACATAGGTGCAAGCCCAGATGGATTGGTTGACTGTACTTGTTGTGGAGAAGGCCTTCTTGAAATAAAGTGTCCATTTAGCATTGCTGATTCTGCACCTAATGAAAGCAATTTGAAGTATTTAAAAGCTAACAACAAAAGAGAAGTAAATCTTTCAAAGAGCCATCCATACCATAGCCAAGTGCAATACCAGATGGGGGTCACTGGAAGATTATGGTGTGACTTTTTTGTATATACCAAACATGGATTCTACCTGGAGAGAATTAAGTTTGATGCAGAAAGATGGAAAGCACTTGAGAGTGCAGCACAGTAATCACATTATCCCATACCTCATGAACAATAAAAACAACACAAAGGTATAAAAAAAATATTGCATGCACCTACAATATCCTAATATACTAGAAATATAATGTTATTTCACAATTTGAAACAAGATTCACTGTTTATAGATGCCATGATAACATAATGGTGTACCCATAAAGGCCAGTCAACACAGAGAATTTAAAACTGGTAAAAACATTTTTCAAATTATAAAAAAAGAATGGATTAAGTTTTTGATAATAAATAAAAGCAACACTTTGCATTATTATAATAGTACTATTAGTAGTACAGTGTTAATTAGTAGCACTAGAGTGATTTTCATATATAACCATGATGAGAAAATAGACCATTTAGTTTGTAGTAGTTGATAAAGACCAAATTAAGAAAACAATGGATTTAGTGTTTACCTACTAACTATTAGTTTGTCTATCCTTTCATGGTCATATGAAAATCACTCTATTAGTAGTAAATAGTGTTAATTAATTAATATAAAACAATAGAATAGCATAATAATTATGCTTAATAATTAATAATAATTATGCTATTCTATTGTTTTATATTGCTAAATTATTTAGCAGCATTAAGTGGTATTTATGTTGGTTATCAATTTAACTATAGAATCATTACAAACAATATGTGTCTTTATTCAAGCCCCTTGCAGATCTAGTTAAATGACAAAAATGTCATAGTAACACTAATGATAATTAAAGAATTAGGATACTAGGCATTGTTTGAGAATTAGAGCTCAATATATCATAGACAGACATGGATTAAAAAGATAACATGTTAAAAGGAGTAAAATCGAGAGGACCTATACATGTATGTATTGTAGCAATGCTTTTATTGTTCTAGAACAAATTTGAAAAATAAGACTAATTAACTAAAGGTGGCAAAAAATTACAAAGGCAAGCAGCAACTGTGACAATGTCATCTGCAATAGGTAAAAGTGTAAATGGCATTACATGTCTCTTGGAGTTCCCAATTCTTTAGTTTATAGGTGCTGCTAGAGCAGTGCTGAAATGCACAAATCCTCATCTACAACAGGAGTAAATGAAGCCATTTAGCAAACAAAACTTGTTTAACAACGAAATGAATGTGCCACATAGAGTGATGTCTCTTATATGTAAGTTGCCCTTACAAACCAAAGCATTTTTAGCACAAAACAAACTTTTTCGATAAATAAAGTACATAGATAATGTCAGAAGGCCGTATTACATACCTTAGGTTATGATTTTATAAACAATCTGCCATAATCAGCCATAAAATGAGCATGAAAAACAACAACCATGACAAGGACGAATGGGGCAAAACTCGCTTCCGGTTCGATTTTATCCCGAATCGGCTCCAGGCCCCGCGCGCCCACTAAACTGTGAAAAGGCTTATTGAAGACCCAACCGAACACGCGTGCTAGCCGATCATGTATGAGCGAGTATTCTTTGTTATGGCGATTCACCGGGTTATTTCATACGACCGATTAAATGGTCAGGTAAAGTGTTTTGCAGGGGTTTTGCAACACCGACCGAAACAATTCACTAAACAGTCTGAACACATGCATATAGATTCATCGTCAGTCAAAGAGACATAAATCGGCACATTAAGAGAGGCCGTCCGAGAATATCAACCAGAGCGTGCAATAGGCCAAAAATTCAAATTGCTCAAACTTTGCCAGCTGATAGCATTTAGGGAGCTAGTAACTGAAAAAAATTTAGAGATTTGAAAAATAATTATTTTAGGAGAAAATCGACTTTTTCTGAATTTCGGCTTCCGGTGGGGTTTTTACGGGATTTTGGTACCCTTCGTAAACAGGCTGTTCCGAACTTAAGAATTAACCACAGATCTGAAATAATTTGTGACGTAGAAGACCAATAAATATACTATGTCTCTGTGGACTTAAATTTTGAATCAGTTGATATTTGAATATTTTATCGATTTTTCAATATGAAGGATTTTTGCATTTTTTTCGAAAGACAAAAAAACACAAAATTGAGGCTCAAAAAAAACAAATTGCCACTATGATTCAACATGTGCGGCTCTAATCCAGATGATGTACTATCTTTCCACTTCAAGAAAATGCAATAAAATTTTTGGGCTACCAAAACGCAAACCTCTGGCAGCCCTGAATGTTCATGCCTTTGGACCGAAAATTCCCCACTGTCACGGTATTGCGTGACATTCTGTCTCGAATAACATGAGCAAAAAAATATCAAAATTTGCTTCTCTGCCTACTATCTTTAAATTTTCCAAAGCGCTGGCTACGAATAATGTTTTAATTGATTTATTACTTCATTCTGAATAGTTTTACAAGAGTTTTGTTTGCTTTTCTCCAGATATATTAATTACAGCTCCACAGACGGCTGTCGTGTTCATGCTAATTAACAGTCGTAAACGCTAGCATAACACTAATCCAAACAATCAACCCTGTCATCTTAATACCATTTATATATGTTATTTATATTTATACTAGTAAAATTGTATGGTTTAGTAGTCTTGAGTGTTTTGAAATGAAACATCATTAAATTTTGCCGTGATCTACACACAGGAATCCCGGTTGTTTACTTGTGTCATCCAACATTAGTCGCCGCTAATTTCCATCTGACGTCGTGGTTTAAAAACACAAAACGTGGTTTCCCAATGGACTAGTTAATAATGATTACTTAAAGCAATAAGGACACTTTAAATAACAACTTGATAATAGCAATGGCGACTTGCGGCATCTACGATTATGTCGGCGGCGCTTGTGACTGTAGTAAGTTTAATCCAAAAAACTTCAAATGTGTTGCTATTAGCACATGTCAAAAAAATGTTAAAGGACATTTAAAGACCATCAAGACGAGCGACTCTTCGATCTTTTCAGAATCAAACCTTCTTCTAGCTAGAGCAGGTAAGTAATAAAAAACACTTGTTGTATATTACAATTTAATGCATGTAAGTCATAGAAGCCCGATAGTCAATTATCTAGTCTATCTAGTGTTCTATTAGCGAAATTGTAAAACTAAAACCTATTTTATTCGTGGTGTGAGATATAAAATATAAATAAGACTGAAAAGTAATATCACAAGGTAACGTTAAGCCTATAGCAAGGTTCATTATTTATGACAAAACTAATTTGTTCGCCATTCTCTTTCTGAGTAGAAAGTAAATTTGTTTAATGGTTGTCCATTTGAAAAACAATTATTTATACAGAACACCAGCAACGCAGGCTCTATTTGACATTTTTCGTAATCGTATTGCGCTCGCAATAGCTTTCGAATTCTTTGACAGATTGCTTGTTAAATAAACAGTATATTTCTCAAAACCATGACAACAACTTTGTCGTCTATTAATTTGGCTTCCAGTCTTGAATATTTTATTTTGAATGCTATGAATTATAATTTTTTTGTAGGCTGTTCAAGAAATATATAGGAAATATAGGAATATATAGTAGTAAATAGGTTTTTCCTTCTCCTTCTCGCAGGAATATTTGATATAAGCGAACACCATCTAAAGATGTCAATTTGCCCTAGACACAGAGACGAACTTGGCATACGTTGGAAAACTAATAATAAATTTTGCTTGTGTCCGTCCGACTGGGCACCCCATAAAAAATATCATAGAAGGGCAGACCGAGGTATAACCTATCAACAGTCAAAACTCTTACATTCAAAGACAGGAGTGGTTGTCCCTGTTGGATCTCGTAAGTAAACAAGAGAAATAAAAGTGAAATGTTGATGATGATGTTGATGATGATGACTATGACAAGCGGATGGCCCTTTCGCAGGCTAAAGACGACAATAAATTATGGATACTATTATAAAAAGATGCCGATATACATAATAATCATTATTATCCCTATGATGCTAAGAATAATTGGTTAACGAGAGTAATAACGATAATATAATGATAATGATAATTACAATTGTAGTGGCAAACGTAACGTTGATGGTAATGATGCTGATAACGAATGACGCCATTGACAACATCAAATTATATAATAATAATAATAATAATAATAATAATAATAATAATAATAATAATAATAATAATAATAATAATAATAATAATAATAATAATAATAATTATAATAATTATAATAATAATAATTATAATAATTATAATAATAATAATAATAATAATAATAATAATAATAATAATGATGATGATGATGATGATGATAATGATAATGATAATAATAGATGATGATGATGGTGATAATAATGATGATGAAGATGATAATAATAATGATATATCAAATAGTAAGAGCAAATCAACAGTAAAATAGCTGTAAACGGTCAATAAATATTTACAATACGCTTCACATTATTTCAGGGTCGTGGTGAGGGATATTTTCTCGTGCCTTGATCCCGATTTTTTACACAAACTTTTGATCCTGGTCCCAAAGCTTGCGTATTTTGATCATTGATCCCACACAAAAATTCTGATCCCTGAATTTATGCATACGACCCCGATCCCTTTTCTGTGATCCCTGATTCCAGCAGACTCGGACTATGTGATCCCCGATCCCAGGCATGTGATCCCTGACTCTTAGTAAATTAATTCTGATGTTTCTTATAGCCATATGTAAACGATGTCGAGTCTTCTTGGGTACCTCACAATTACAAGAGGAGTGTGCAAATGAGCCCGATCAGAAGTTTGATACGACAACAAATCTTATTCAGGATTCCGATCATGAAGTCAGTATGACGGTAAGTAGTTAATACTGATAATATGAGTTCTCGCCGCAAACTTCTTAATGAATTTCTATTAGCAAGTGGAAAGGAAGAAATTGCATTGCTGAGAAAACCCTGGTGTCAGCTAAACGGCCGTTCTAAGCAAAACCACGTTTCACTGACTGGAAATGCTGTTGCTGCTGTTCTAGAAGTAACTGTTCCGGAAGATGTACCCGCACTGTGGGAAGCTATAAAAAGCTCTAATTCTGTTGAATTAGCTATTGGTAAAGATGCATCAACACCAGCGGACGAGTTGTACTTACAAGCGTTGGCTGAAACCTATAATAATGTTGCTTCGTGGGATACTCGACGACAAATTCTATCATGGCAGATCTTGTCCCCTATTCCACCATCAAAAAGTTCATACCTGGTGCATCTACCCACAAAATAAAAGCAGCAAGGCGTCATAAGCTGGTGTATGGACGGGGTGCTTTACTTCCAGATACTAAATGTCCAAAAATGCGTGTAAGTTTGACACAGCTGGATCATTTCTTGTGTTTTATAACGAGCCCACATGTCATCCAGGATTTGCCTTTTGGTCAGCGGAATCTAGTACTTTCAAGTGGTAAGGTATTAGAAATACCGAACGTTATTAGAACAATGATTCCTGAACGAATCATGAAACAATATGAACAGTATTGCAATGAAACCAACTTTGTACATTTTTGTAAGTCAACCATGCAAAGAATACTGTCGTCATGTACTGCCAGTGTACGAAAATCCTTGCAAGGATTGGACTATATTTCTGCTGATGGGTCCAAAGCATTTGACGATCTCATATCTCTCACTGGAAAGCTAATGGAGAGTTTAAACCTCGAGCGACAAGAAGGACAACGAATAGAACATACTTTGAGGGAGGGGAAATTATACCTTAAAGATGACTTCAAGGTATTTTGATGAATACAAAATGATTATGAACAAATGATATTAATAACATTGAATACATGTATATATATATATATATATATATATATATATAAGTCACGTGGTGGAGGCCGTACGTGTTTTGTTGAGCAGGCCGTAAAAAGCCGGCATGACCTCGAGCCAAACATTTGCCCGTTCGGACCTCCTAATCAATCAATAAGTACATATATATCTTTATTTATATTTTTTAGGTGCACGTATCAAACTCTTCGAACGTTGCAGACCATTGTATAACATTCTCACTAAGTGATGTCAAGGAGAAATGTTTCAAGACGACATGTAGGCATCAACACGACAATCATTGTTTAAATTGCGATCAGTTAAAGAGTGTATTAGAAGAAATCAAGTCTGTACTTTTGGCTGCTGACCTTCAAGCTGATGATCATGACGATCTTTTATTCTCATTCAAGCAAGCAATCCAAGCTATCAACGAATGGAAAGCTCACCAGCTACGCTCCATGCAGCAAGATAAAGCGCGCATTGATGTGCTTGATAAACTTGATCAATCATCAATCCTAATAACAGAAGACTGGGCTATGAAGTTCCTGCCCCAGAAATATCGAGAAACACAGACGGATTGGTTTGCCAAGCGAGGCATTTCCTGGCACATTACTGTCATTGTGCGAAAGGTCGACAACAAGTTACAACACCAGACCTTTGTCCATATAGTTAAGAATACTAGCCAAGACAGTGACACAGTTGTTCAGCTAACCAGGCATACTTTGCTACAGCTAAAAAGGCAACATCCAGAAATCAACACGGCATATCTACGTCGCGATAACGCTGGTTGCTATCACAGTGCAGCACTATTGGCAGGTTTGAGATTGTTGACAGACACAGGAATCAAGATATGCCGAGTGGATTTCAGCGATCCTCAGGGTGGAAAAGGACCGTGTGATAGGAAAGCAGCTACTATAAAGGCTCATGTCCGTCGTTTTATAAATGAAGGCCATGACGTTACTTCAGCTGAAGACCTAAGAGAGGCAATGCTATCGTATGGTGGCATAAATGGTGTCCGAGTTTGCCTCGCACAAACATCGAGCTCCCAAGCATTACCAACAGTCAAATGGAAAGGCATTAGCACACTTAACAACTTTTCTTATGATGATGACTCGTGTACCGTTTGGAAGGCTTACAGTACCGGTGCGGGAAAGATCATTCCTTGGTCTGAACTTAGTGGTGAGTTTGCAATGTTTTTATTCCACACACCTCTACCTCTATAACCAGAGGTTTACATTCTTAGTGGTATTTACAGACGCTATAAGTAAGTAAGCTAATGAGAATATGTTTTATTTATATTTTCGCCAAATATTTATGTTAAACTTGTTGAAAAGAGCGCAGAAATATACATTTATAGAAGTAACTTTGATAAATTGTTTCAGTTGAAACAGGGCAAATACAGTGCCATTTTTCAGAAACTCAACTATCCGATGGTGACTTCATATCTAGTGACGCCGTTGCTCCAAAAATGAAAAGGAAAAAGGAAAGGAATGATCACCAGGAAGACAAACAAGAAGGCGATGAACAAGAACCAATGTCAGAGAACCCAGTGAATGACCATGGTCTTTTCTCATGTCCTACAGAAGGATGTATTGCCTCATTTACAAAATACCATTTCCTTGAAAATCACCTAAGTTTTGGAAAATGCAAGTTTGTAGCCGAAAAGACCACCTTACTCGACAAGGCTAAACTTCTCTACCAACTGAAGCTAACTGAAGGATCCAGCAACCAACCAACAATGTCAGGTATTGCTGTTTCAGAACTGGAAGACAACTCCAACTTGACGAGTTCACCAGAGGGATGGGCACTAAAGGTTTCTAAAGATGCTGTTCGGTTTAATAATAATCAAAAAAGTTATCTTGATCAGAAGTTTAAGATTGGGCAAGACACCGGTATCAAAGCCGACCCAGCACAAGTAGCATGTGACATGCGAAAGGCGAAGAATGAAACTGGCGAGCGTCGGTTTGTATTCAAAGAGTTTCTTACGAGCCAACAGATCCAGTCATATTTCTCAAGGACGGCCTCTAAGTTAAAGCGTACTGGTGTAGATGAGATAAAAGAGAAAGCCATAGGAGAAGAAGTGGCCTTTTCGTCACTCCGTTCTGTTGTGCTGAAAGAATGCGAGCTCACTCACCCAATTATATACGACAACCTCAATATATGCGACCTCTATGCTAAATCCAAACTCAAAAACCTAACTGTTGCAGTACTTCGCTCTATCTGTACATATTTTCATATTGAAATAGAAACATTACCACAAAAACGAAAAGCTCCATATTTATCATTAATGTCAGAACTTGTACAGTCGTGTTCATGTACTCATGTACAAAGTAATAAAAAATATCATTATTTCCTCCAAGCTTCGTGAGATATGATTATATCGGATATCTGTTAAGAAGAAAACCAGCAGTGGCGGATCTAGGAATATTTTTAGGAGGGTGAATGTGAAGCGTATATTTTGGTATTTGTGCATTGTTCATATATTAATCATCAAATAAAACACAATAAAAAGCAGAAATTAAACGGAGCAAAAATGGGGGGTGGCTAGCCACCCTATTCACCACCCCTAGATCCGCCACTGAACCAGCACATTTATTCTTTGTTTTTGTTATGTCGTTATATATACATTCGATTGCAGAAAGGTTATAGTACAGTAATATCCCTCTATACCGGACACATTCGGGTGCATGAAAACTATTCGCTTAATAGCGGGGGTACCGATACTCAGGCTTTCTATTGAGGTTTTAACATAACTTTTCTGAGGGTCCGGTATAGAAGGTCCATACACATGTATCGTTTTGATTCAGTAGATCTAATTATATGTCATTTCTAAATACAGTTGACTCTCTCGTAAGCGACCACCCTCGAAACCAATAACACAGGAAGCCCAAACCACGGGACCCTTTCACATTAAGTTCAAACCATTCGTAATTTGTAACACGTCCGGACACATTATTAACAAATTTAAAAATTATTGTATGTTAACTTTTTGTTTGGCATGTTTTTCCGCAACTTTATCTCCAAAAGAAGGTAGCAGTCTAATGACTCAGGATGGTCGCTAAGGAGAAACGAAAAACAATGAAAAAATACAAAATTTGAAGGTGGTCGCGGTCGTTTACGAGAGTGTTCGTTTACGTTTATATGTGAAAAAAAAACCGGGAAATATATAGACTAACGTACAATGGATACAAGTACAAGTCTAAGATAAAGAATATAATGAAGTTGGGTTCTTAACAATCATTTAAAATCGACTTTATGTGCATATGTAAATAAAGATTGCGATTTGAAACGGTAAAAATATAGTCCTAGCAGATTACAGCAATTGATTTGCCCTATTTAATTCAATTGCAAAGATTCGTTGGAATCGAAAATTGTATATCTCTTGGTCGAAGATATAGCCTTGACGTACGAAACATTGATAAAACAAAATATGAACTATTAAATATCAATTAATGTCAAAACAAACTTGAGTTAAATATTTAAATTAGTAGTGGTAGAGTAGCTCTTATAAATATTCATAGCAGTCATAGTTATAGTAGTACTAGTATTCTGTAGGGGAAAAAGAACATTGAAGACTACTAAACCATACAATTTTACTAGTATAAATATAAATAACATATATAAATGGTATTAAGATGACAGGGTTGATTATTTGGATTAGTTTTATGCTAGCGTTTACGACTGTTAATTAGCATGAACACGACAGCCGTCTGTGGAGCTGTAATTAATATATCTGGAGAAAAGCAAACAAAACTCTTGTAAAACTATTCAGAATGAAGTAATAAATCAATTAAAGCATTATTCGTAGCCAGCGCTTTGGAAAATTTAAAGATAGTAGGCAGAGAAGCAAATTTTGATATTTTTTTTGCTCATGTTATTCGAGACAGAATGTCACGCAATACCGTGACAGTGGGGAATTTTCGGTCCAAAGGCATGAACATTCAGGGCTGCCAGAGGTTTGCGTTTTGGTAGCCCAAAAATTTTATTGCATTTTCTTGAAGTGGAAAGATAGTACATCATCTGGATCAGAGCCGCACATGTTGAATCATAGTGGCAATTTGTTTTTTTTGAGCCTCAATTTTGTGTTTTTTTGTCTTTCGAAAAAAATGCAAAAATCCTTCATATTGAAAAATCGATAAAATATTCAAATATCAACTGATTCAAAATTTAAGTCCACAGAGACATAGTATATTTATTGGTCTTCTACGTCACAAATTATTTCAGATCTGTGGTTAATTCTTAAGTTCGGAACAGCCTGTTTACGAAGGGTACCAAAATCCCGTAAAAACCCCACCGGAAGCCGAAATTCAGAAAAAGTCGATTTTCTCCTAAAATAATTATTTTTCAAACCTCTAAATTTTTTTCAGTTACTAGCTCCCTAAATGCTATCAGCTGGCAAAGTTTGAGCAATTTGAATTTTTGGCCTATTGCACGCTCTGGTTGATATTCTCGGACGGCCTCTCTTAAGTTGGGAAAAACTGCTTCTGTGAAAAGTAGTTTTATTCGATTTATAAATATCTACCGTTGTGAAATGATAAGTGTAGTTTACCGGAAATTAACATGTAAGTTACATAGACCAGCAACAATCAAGTAATTGGACCATAGTTAAAGTTTTCCAGACCGACAAAAACATTCAACATTGCAATTTTTATTATAATTTCACAACATACTATATCATAAGTTTTAATTTGTCTACTGATCAAAATTCTGATATATGAGTACGTTGAAATTAGCATTTTTCTGTTCGTTTGAGGTTTCTTTGATCCAATTAGAAACCCGTAGACTCAGTAAAGACCATATTTGTTAAAGCTTCATATATCAACGTGCAACAATCGATCGATACAGTCTAGTTGGAAAGCCCGAACTGTTCTTTTTTGTCTTACTTATTTAACGAATATTGACAATATTTATCATATATCATAATAATTTTGTTGTCGTGGGTTTTTTTATTCTTTAGTCCTTTCCAGATTCCATTTTTACTTGGGTTCATTTGCGGGCCGGTTCTGGGTTCATTTGCGGGCCTGGGATCATTTGCGGGCCTGGGTTCATTTGCGGGCCTGTACAGAGCCGTGCTAAATAAGAGTACATACCACGGTTGCTATTTTGCTCATTTTTAATGTGGTTACTCGACTTCGTCTTGTGGACATATCCACAACAATTTAGACGATTCGATGACGCCAACCGTGGTAAATAAGAGGACATACCACGCGAAACTATCGTAAATTTGTTAATTTCACATAATTGCTGTAACAAATATGAATGATTATACTATATCAGTGTAAGAGCGTATGAACGACAATTTTGTTAGGATAAACATTGATATGCACTCTGGCATGCACACTTTCTAATGTTCAAACTGGGATCAAGTTCCTCGCTCCTTATTGTAGAGGTGTTTGCCGGCAAGGACAGGTAGGGTTTTTAACACGAGTTAATTAAAGGAACTATTATAATAATGGCTATGGTTGATAATATAACGTATTTCTTACCTCCCATGTTTGGCTGATTTCACCATCCGCTACATACTCAGTCATATCATGAAACAGAGGCCATAGAGTGTCATTACACATAGTTTTGTACCATAGAAAAGAGTCCTCAGGTATTGGAACAGCTCGTATCTAAACAAAAGGTTGTATGACTGATAACCTCAAAACCGGGTGAAATAGAGTTTGACGTAAGTAAGCGTAACGTAACATACGTGAATATTGACATGCTATTAACGTGTTATTAACATGAATTAACGTGTCGTTATGATATTATTCACCATGGCCAGATTATTAACATTACAAAAAGGTATTTTATCTGTTATTTAGCTCTTTACTTTAAAATGTGCTTAGGTCTTATATGTATTATACATGCAATGCAAAAACGGCTGAGTAGATACACCTCACTATATTGAGTTAATAATGCATTCAGGATGACACTTTATAGTGAGTAAATCAAACTCTATAGTGAGTTAACCCAACTCTATAGTGAGTAAAAGTGAAGTTAAACGCAATATAGTTAGTACATTGTACTCAATTGCCGTCTACATTTATGTTTACTCTTAATAATGAGTTGGGTTAACTCACTATAAAGTGTCATCCTGAATGCATGATTTTACTCAATATAGTTAGGTGTATCTACTCAGCCGTTTTTGCATTGTGCAGATATATTACAGTGTTTTATTAAAATGATTGGTTTTATCAATTATACATGCATGGCAATGACATGTTATTTTATGTGCCTTTTAAATATTGTTTTTAACTTTAACCCTAAGGCGCTGTTAAACTGTGCAATTCTCTACATAATTTGTAGAATTTGTAGAATGCTTGAAAATCTGGCGCTCAGTATCTTTTCGAAGAATAAAATTGAATTTTAATTGAAATGTACGCGCAATGTTGTCCGCAACTAGAAATAAATGCGAGAGCCCCAGCCCCTGTTGCACTGAATGTGCAATTCCTCACGAACTTTGCCACAACGGCATTGAATCTTCTGCTGAAAAAATTGCTCAATGTAACAACGCCTTTATCGAGGATTTAGTTTATTTCAATTGTTTATTGTGCAATATGTTTTTTACTTTCCCCCTTATGTACTTGGACCTTAATGAAGAAATCCGTATTTTCTTTCATACTTTATCATCTTTTTGACGAAAGCGACGTTCATTTTCCAGGAATGACTGGTCATCAGTCAGTCCTCCAAGCCATGACACGTTGTGTTGCTTTGGAAAATCTCCAGTGATTGCATTCAGTAGCACCGTGCTGAGGCCAGAAACACTAAAAATATTGCAAAACGTTTGGAGTGCTGTAAGAAATAGCTTTTTATACAAAATTTAACTGAGCTAAATGAAATAGCCATTACAAATTAAATAGTAAAATTAACACCAATGTCTTATATTAGTTAATCATTCATTGAGTTATTGAATTGTTACTTCGTTGAGAATGACTGCAAGTTTAAGAGTTTTGAGAGTTTTTGAAAGCGTGTCTGCTTTCACATTAGATTTAGCATGTGGATGTCTATTCAGGGTTGTGACGAGGGATGTTTTCTCGTGATTGATCCCAATTTTTTACACAAACGTTTGATCCTTGACCCCAAAAGTGCGCTCGTTTGTTTTGATCCCTGATCCCACAAGAAATCGTCTGATCCCTCAACTTATTCATACGATCCTGATCCCTTTTCTGTGATCCCTGATTTCAGCTGATTCGGACTAGTGATACTTTGTCAAAATTTGAAAAAGGAAGTTCAGCAATGTTTATCTAATTATATAAAAATACATGACTACAGAAATAGTGTGTTAATAATTAGTGTTAATAATAGTAAAATAATTAATCAAGGTAAATAAATTGATTTGGAAGCCTTTTTCATATGGAGCGAAATTAATCTAATTCGAAACTAAACCCCTTCACAGGAAAGAACAGATACAATTTAGTAAGAATTGAAAGTTTGAACAAGTTTGTGCAAATTGCAACGAAATTATGATACTTAAATTTTTTTCGAAAATACAAAGAATGTATGGTTTGGAAGGACGATTGGGAGGACATCATACATTTCTCTGTAATTTTGGCAGAGTTTGGTTGCTCATAATGTTTTTTCTATTTAGCCAAACGTTATGAAACTTGGTCAATAAGCTTGTATTTGGTTACTCTCCCATGAGACAGGGTTATTTTGTTCTTGAACCATAATTAAATTAGTTTTTCACACTCGTACCCAGTCACTTGCTCGATATGGAAAAGGCCAATTGGCCTTTACCTAAACGAGCAAAGGACTGGGTACTAGTTTTCTAAATTAATCTAATTACAAAATTAATCATATCTTTGGAAAGCGCACATCAAAATATACAAGGTTCCAAAGTTTGGTTGAATTTGCTTGAATACTGGGTTAGAGGCAGTCTTTGAAAACCTTGAAAATTTACAAAGAAATGTATGGATTGGATGGACACCGTCAATCCAAACCATACATTTCTTTGTAATTCTTTGGACATTTAAAATGCTCTCATTTTGTCGCTATTTAACCTAATGTACCCAAACTTTGAAACCTTGTATATTTCAATTTGCTCTTTCCTATGATGTGCTTAATTTTGTAATTAGATTAATTTAGAAAACTAGTACCCAGTCCTCTGCTCGTTTAGGTAAAGGCCAATTGATCACGAATTGAATTGATCCCAGGCATGTAACCCTGATCCCACATCACTCGTCCCGACCCTGGTTTATTGTATACCGTTTAGATACTAGTTGTTAAAAGTAAGGCCGATAGTTTATACCTCGCCCCTCTGCGTCTTGTTAAATTCAAAAATATACGTATATTAAATGTACATTTAAAGATGTTTTAAGATTGCTTTGTGAAGTTAAAAGTGGTTAAAAATTAACTTTATATCAGTTCAAGGTGTTAACTTTAATGTGGCGAGTTTTCCAATTTGCAAACATCGGAATTTGTCAAAGTTTTGCTTCAAAGCTGACAGCAAGCTTGTTTTTGTAAAGTAGTAAAAATGATAATGGTAGTGTGAATATTAGTAATACAAACATTGAGCTTTAAAAAATTGCTATAATTATTTCCAGAGAACTTTTGTATATTTAATATATTTAACAAAAACAAGCTTGCTGTCAGCTTTGAAACAAAACTTTGACAAATTCCTGGGATGACATCACCTCATTTGCATTTTCAGATTTCAAATGTTTATATCTCAAAAAGGAGAGGTCGACATCAAGAAATATTAAGTACACTTATTATACACCTCATGTACAACAGATTTGCAAAATATCATGAAAGGCGTCAGGTGCACTTTAATTCAAACAGACGTTGTCGCCGCCAAACCTACAGTTCACATCCTAAAGTCTGCGAAGGATATCGGTAATATGAAAGCAAACTTTAAATATATGTTTGCCTCATCCCCAAACCACTGAAAAAACTTGTTATGGTCATATTCGTCATAAAACACAAACATGAACAATAAAAGTATGCACTCACTGCAAAAACGGCTGAGTAGATGCAACACAGTATATTGCGTTAACCATGCATTCAGGATAACACTTTATAGTGAGTAAACCCAACTCATTATTGAGAGTAAACATAAATGTAGATGTGCCATTGAGTACAATGTACTCAATATATTGAGTTTAACCTCACTTTTACTCACTATAGAGTTGGGTTTACTCACTATATAGTGTTATCCTGAATGCATGATTAACGCAATATACTGTGCTGTATCTACTCAGCCGTTTTTGCAGTGCTGAGAAGAAATGCCAAAATGCTTTGCAGGCTTCAGAGTGTGGCTAGGCTGATTGCGACAACGATTTTTGAAATAGGTGTATATAGAGAGGCACGATGAAAAATCACTATGTTCAAAAACCCGAGTTTTGCTGTGTGAAAGATGAACGGATTGGTATTAAAATATTATTAGTGTTCTTTACATTACCACATCTCTACTTGATTTTTTATATTTATCTCATAGGGCAGACGATTGGCGGCTATGGTAATATTCAGGCTTGCATCAACAGAAGACATGTTGGATTCTAAAAATATTTCTGTAAAAAGAAAAAGAGACCTATTGATGTTATGGTAATGTTGATAAAATATTTCTTTGTTGATTAGTGATGCAAATTGACGATAGATAAAAGGGTTCTCAAAACTTCTGTACCCACACGAAGCTGATGGAAGACATTATGGATATTTTTGACGTTTTAATGTATAATAATATATACATAATAAATTTTAAATTATCGCATTTTAAAATTAAACTAGACGCTCTGTGAGCGATTACTCGGGCTACTGAACAGAACGGATTCTGAACGATTGAAATTCATAATGTATCATACATATATCATACACAATACATAATATACAGTGGTACCTCTATTAAGCGGTCACCCTTTAAGCGGTCACCCTCTATTAGGCGGTCACAATAAAAAGTCCCAAATCTATTTTTATACCTATTCTATACCTTTATTCAGCGGCCAACCTCTATTAAGCGGCCACTTTAGAAAGTCCCGAGGGTGACTTAATAGAGGTACCATTGTATACATAGAAACTAACTGATGCAAATTCAGTTAGTCATGAGCAAACTGATAACGCTCTAATGCAGGCATATTATACGTATAGAAACCTATCCTGAGACACAAATAGGAAAAACGTTATTATATCCAAGGAAATGACAGAGCAAGAGTTGTGTTTTATTTTAGGCATTTTAACCCGCTTGGTGTTTTGATGCATTGGTTGGTATTTTAAAACAGCATTAAAAATGTTTCATAAATTCACATATTTACACAAAGCTATCCTGAGGCACTAATAGGAAAATGTGAAGAAGGACTAAATTGGTTGATTAATGTTAACAAAATGTTTAAAATGTGCACAAAAATAAACAAATAATCATTTATGACCAGGAGCCTATTACCCTAATGAGAAATGTCCTTATCCCAAATTTCATCATGTTTTTATTGAGAAAATGAAAACTAAGTCTTAGAAACATTATTATCAAGAACCTTTTCAGAAATACATGTCACGAAAATAAAGATGGACAGTTATTGAGGCATTTGTGTGGGGTTTTTGGGGGGCTGTATGATCTGTTCGACATATATTTCTATGTACCGGGATGCCTGTGTTACAAAGTGTTGACATTTCACCCCGTCCCCTCCCCCCAAAGCTACGAAGGCTCAGATTTGAGTTAGAGTTCGAAAAGTTGAAAGCTTCGAAAACTTGAACTTGTTCTTGAAAATTGAACGTCAGAATAAGAAAGATAGATAGTTACTAAAGCAATTTGTGTAATTTTTGAGGCGATTTGGGCTGTTGAGAGTGGTTTTCAGACAGGCCGATTTGAATGTTTTCATGCCGTGTTGACGGTGTTCGCTTTGTAGGCTTCGTGAAGGAAGAATAGCTGCCAACCCTCCCGGATAATCCGGGATTCTCCAGAATTTGAGCCTTGTCTCCCGGTCTCCCGAATAAGATTGAAATCTCCCGGATAACGGGTAAATCTCCCGGATAAGCGATAAAATCGAGTTCTGTTTTGTGCTAGAAAGGACTTCGCTAACGGCGAATCATTCCGGCCAAGATATGATCGTCTTTATAAAAACGAAAATAGCAAATGCAAGCTATATTTCGGGTGTCAACCATGTATTATAATACACCAATAACAATAGGGAATGTATTGCCGATCGTCAGTCCAAAACATATAGCCATTACTTTCTGCGGGATCAGAGTTAAACGAGTAAACGCGAGTCGAATTTATTCGCAAAACTAGACGCTCAAAGACCGCTTACATGGACTTCCGGCGCCAATGGCAAACAGATTAATCTTGATATTAGCTGGAGACTATGTTCCAGTCGATAAATATTTACAAAAAATGAGTGTCAATCTCTTCAAAGGTTAGAAAAGTCAGTCGTAGGGAGTTGTGGAGTATGTTTAGATGTTTTTTATTGTGCAGGGATTTGGAAAATAATTATTTCGCATCTTGAGGTGTTCAAACTTTTAAGGTCAATTTTGATTGAAACTGACTGAAGCGAGGACGAAGTACAGTAGCGAGGACGAACCGAAGACTTCCACACTCTAAAAGATCGAAGTATGACAACTTTCCAGCTAGTGTGCATTTCATTTATTTAGTAGCTATTTTAAGCAAGTCCTTTATTGAAGTGTAATTTTAGAATATATCGGAGATATACATCCCTTTGTTTTATGGCTACGCGGGACTCGCGACTGACACTGATATATAGCCGTTTAGTTTCAAGTAATAAATCATTGTTTCCACAAACTGTATTTACTTTATCTTATTGTTTTAAAAATACTTTTACTCATATTGGATTATTTGAAGTAAAACGATTTTTGAATACATAAAACTTCCCATCAGGTTTGAAAGAGAGTTTTCACTTCCGGCTAATTAGAAACTCACAAGCCTCGCTTTCGTTTGTACAGCCGTTTCTGATAAATTTCATGAGTAATTGCTAGTTGAGCGACAAACCGACAATTAAAGGAGCTCAAGGAGCTCATGTGATTACTCCCACTTGTTTAGTTAAGTGTTAGAAATGATGATACTAGAAGTTTCTGCAGTTAAATGCTGCAATGATATTCGAGTGGCTTTCGGACAGATATCGATTGCTTCCGTACCTGACCGAGGTTGTGCTGCTGTAAAAAATAATATTTTCTTCAAATAGCAGAAATGGTAGACCCGGGTTTTTAAAAAAAAAAATCCCTCTTGGAAACCAATAAATAAATATCAAAAACTATCAAAAGAAAAAAAAAGAGAAAAAGAGAATAGAAAAAGGAAAAAGTTGGATTCGAACTCTTGACCCTTAGTTTATCGCGTTAACCGATTGTGCTAGCTTAGTAAATTTATGACATCACGTCAAGTTTTGGGATATATATTCATTGGTTCCGTCACTAAGAAGTTACACAGCTCGGACTTACGCCGCCGGAACGATGACAATAGTGGTTACCTATCTTATAGATAGAGTAACCACAAAAACTCAGCATTCATACAGTCAGTTTTCATGTCAGTGGTTATAGTTTTGTAAGTTGTATTGTAGTTAAGAGTCATATTTGGCTGGTTTGCTTTCTCGTGAGAACTGATTAGACTGGTAAGAACTTTGCTATCAATGCTTTCAATGCTATCAATGCTAACAGATTCGTGGACCGGCCCGTTCCGAAAATTTTGCTGAACATCTCTTAGTGTGGGCCTACCACGAATGGCGTGTGCATTTGTATGTGAGAGCACCCTTTTATGCTTGATTTCCTCCATATTATCTTTGAACGCAAGTACAACTTTAAGGAGACTTTCCCTCTATTTCTCCGTGTGTGAATAGATAGACCTAGCTACACACGATACATTTGACAGTATGACAATGATCTATGACAATAGATTTCAAAACAGAAAGCACTCGGATTGGTTGAGTTTGACATCGACATGGAAACATCAAGTTGAAAGTTTTGATCGGTTCTCATTGGCTGAAACACAATAGGACCACAGGAAGCCCGAAAAGGCACATTTGAGACCTAAGATTCACCACGCAGCATTTTAAGACATGGTCTTCCTTCGGAAGTCCATGTAATAATGGCAACGCCAATCATCGTCAGTCTCGTCAATCACATCACCGAATAAAAACAAGTTTTCATTTCAATCGATATTTATTCGTTCGTATAAGCCTTCAATCTCGTTTCCATTCGCCGCTAGCTCTTACTGCGCATTGTCGACGAGCTATCTTGACTCTGGCTTAGCCAACTGAGTCCGGCCATATGATTGGTCCTTAGAGAAAACAAAGCGATACGGTCGATTCCCAACGAAACCGAAAATATATCAGAACATTGCTAATGACAAACAACCTGAATACGGGGTAAGGAAAGTTAATCATCAGGAACTGTTGTCGTAGCTAGATTTCTCAGAATTCTTGCGTGATCTGTTATTACTCTTGACTTGAAATTTGTAATCATTGGCCCGTAAATAACGACTGTGATTTTACTTCAGCTTGCGGCTACTGACTCGCTATATCATCATCGAAATCCTTTCTAATCCTTTATGCCTATATGAAAGCATTTTCTACCAGTGGATCAATCAAGATATTATATAATTAAATGTATATTTGAACAGATAGCATTTCTAATTAAACATGATATAACCTTTAACATAAAATTTGATTTCATTCACGAAATTAAAGAGAAATGACTTCAATTCAGTTTTAAATAACATTTCTACAAAAACAAATTTTCGTGGAGGAATTCAAAATTTTGTGTCGGGTCATTTGACAAGAAATAGGTGCTTAAAACCTTAGCAAGTTATGAGTTGTAAAGCCGAAACATATCATAATGTTTTGGCGTTGTTAAAGTAATTATAGCTCCTATACACCGAATCGAAATATGGCGTCCAATTTGAAGAACTATTGTTATTGACTGACTAGCCTCGAATACATGTGAAAACTCCATTGTGTTTCAACGTGAACACGAGGCTAGCCAGTCAAGAACAATAGTTATTAAAATTGGACGCCATATTTCGATTCGGTCTATGATATAACTGTAACTATGCATCCGTTTCTAAATGATCCAGTTATTTGAAGAAAGTTCTTGGTACTGTTTTCAGTGCATTTCGATAAAGAGTGTTACCTTTGTTGATTGTAGCTTACATTGCGAACAACGTCGTGTATACACTTAGAAAGAGAACGTTTACACAGTGTCATTGTATCTTACTTGATTTTTAGGAGAGAGCATTGTTGGCGTTGGTTTTACACTTCGAAAGAAATAGTTTACAACGAATCGAAAGAGAATTTATTTGACATACTAGATCGAAAGAGAAAAACCTTGTTGCGTACCAGTCATGTATAATCAATGAAAACAGGACATTTTTTAAAGTAGCGATATATTCTGAAGTACGTTTGGTTTGGTACAAAGAGTTGACTATTTTTCATAAGGAAACATTTTTGATCAACAACTAGACGCTCCTTTTTAACTCGTGGATCGAAGATCCTCGAGTTATTGGGATGGGACTTTTAAACCGGAAGTGTCACTCACTCACTCACTCACTCACTCGCTCACTCGCTAGACCGTCAGTGTAAACTTTTGAGCCCCAAGATTTTTGTCAGCGTACCGCCGTATATGCATTACATCATCTTTCAAACAACCACTCTCCCAATTGGGTTTCCTGTGTAATGACGTAGTCAAGACCACCCCTCCCCACTTTAGGCTCCCTGTAACTTCACACTATGTAGTCTATATATCACTTCAAAATTTATACCCCAAATAAACGCTCTAACGTCACATGTGGGACACTTCACTATATAATCGCACATAAAGTTATCACCAACAATGAGTGCATACTTATTAATAGCGTAAAAATGGAGTAACTTTTCTAATTTAAAGTTTTTAAGCGAAAAAGTTTATATGCGAGAGGTCACTAAATCAGATATTCCTTTGATCGCGCATGCTCAAAATGATTGAGGAGTCTAACAATTCAAGAAAAGACACGTAAAAATAACAAAAACAAACATACTGCATTGTAATTAATTTTTTATGAATTTCTTTACGTTGAATTTTAAAACGTGCATTCAGACACGGCTTAAAAACGGCTGAGTAGTTCAAAGCACGAGGTATTGCACAAGAAGCGCAAATAACACAGGAAGCCCAAGCAAATCGCCATCTTGGATTTGAACCTGAATTTATTTGGATTTCTCGTACTTCAACATCGATTTACTCTTCCAAATCAGCGTTGGCTTTGGGTATATTGTTTGCTCAAGACATTATAGAATTGCTAGCTGTTATTTTCTAACGGTTTTACGGAAAGAAGTTTTCTAAAACATGACAATATCAGACCGTTTTTGATACTCGAGCCAACTCGATCCTCGAATTCTCAGAAAGCAGATTGTTCAGCAAGGTAGATAAAAACAACGACATGAAAGCTGGATTATTCCAATACAAACTACCACCAAAGCAAAGAAACAAGTAACTATTATATAATTATACGTTTTTTGATAAATATCAATATTTTCAAAACATAATTCATCTTTTTAATAGTTAATCTACATGTTAATCTACATGTACAATATCATAAGATTGCCCAGAACGCCTTAAATTGCCTAAAAATTTAAGAGCTTTTTCCTAAAATCGCCTAACATCGCCAAATATCTCCTTAGAGGTTAGGAACTTTTTGCTAAAATCGCATTAGATCGCCTAATATTAATACGGCGATTTTAGGCCACCGAGTAGGCCTTACAATTAAGATTTATACATCATTTCAAATCTATTATTAATAAAGTTTTATTTGTTTGAAATCAATGCCTTGTCTTTTCAATATGCTAACATTCATTATTTTCATATAATACTCAGAAATTTTTTAAATTATATCCTACAAAGTCAACATTAAAAGTGGTCTAAAAACTAAGCGCTTTCAAAATGTTCTAACAGTGATCCACGAGTTGGCCATAGGTGGCCTTTGATTTTTTTTGGGCTACCTTGCACTGAGTGTTAATATGAATAATTTTGGATCAGGGACGGCGGAGCAGTTTTTTGATTGGAGGGGAAGGGGGGGCTAAGCTATTTCCTGTCAACCCACCCCTCCCCCATCATTAATTCACCCTATTTACAGAGACAAATGAAATACAAAAATAAACACTGGTAACTCTAATGATGTTACAAAAATTTCCTCGTTTTTCAGCTTAACAAGATCCGACAACAAATAATTCTCAGAAAATAATTGGGGTGAGGGGGGCTCAAAACTGGCTGTCGACGGGGCGAGATTATTCTATAATGCCCACAGAAAAGTACTCTAAGTAAATATTTTGTAAGCGAGCCTGCACTTAGCTTTCTTTTTTCTTCTTTTATGAACAATGCGTTGAATTCGAAAAAAAGCAAATGAAGCAGCAATACTATTTTTTCACAGTTCAAATTCTTGGGTTTTCTGCAAATTATTATTTCATTTCAAAGCATAAATTTACCAGTTGCCTACACATAATTTTAAAATGTTAATGTTATAATGTTAAAACCTCGAAATTTTATTGAAACCAATGACAACCAATCGTCAAACGATAAACAACAGCCAAGCACAAATGAAAGGATTTGAAACAATACGTGAAACTAGAAGTGAAATGAATGATTTTGCACACATTTGAAGGCATATCAACATTAAATAGATAATAAAACTTACCAACGCCGACTGTGCTACTTTTTTGTTGTAGTTTTTCAAAACGATAACCTGTGGTTTAGCGGCGAAATAAACCCTCCAATCAAATCGCTTGTTATAAGAAAAAAATGTACAATTAAAGGTTTCACATTTTTCAAGACTACAATATTCAGTATAATCTGGGCAATTTTTCATAAAAATATTCTTCTTGACTTTTTGTGGAAATCAGTATATATGGTAGAGAATGCTTCAAATTAAAGCTCGATGGATCAATATATGGAGCTTGCAAGCATTGAAGAGGGAAATCCCCGATGATTTTGGACATCGCTTCATATATTTACTCACTAGATCGACATATAAGTGGCTGCGTTGTCTGATAAATTTTTTTATTTAATTAATTATTTTAATTTTACTTTTGATTTTAATTTTACTTTTGATTTTACTTTTGATTTTGATTTTAATTTTAATTTTGATTTTACTTTCAATTTGATATTCATTTTACTTTTGATTTTCATTTTACTTTTGATTTTTATTTTACTTTTCAATTTCATTTTACTTTTCAATTTGATTTTCAATTTGATTTTCATTTTCATTTTGATTTTGATTTTACTTTTACTTTGCAATTTGATTTTCAATTTGATTTTCATTTTACTTTTGATTTTCATATTACTTTACAATTTGATTTTCATTTTACTTTTGATTTTCATTTTACTTTTGATTTTCATATTACTTAATTTTCAATTTGATTTTCATTTTACTTTTGATTTTACTTTTCAAAATGGATTTTATTTTACTTTTATTTTCAAAAATCAAACAAAAGATGGTTATAAATGTAGTGGCAGCTATGGACCACCATAGACAATTAATTGTGTGCCAAACTTTGTCAGTTGGATGCCATTCGCTTGGTTTCCATGGTTTTGATATGTGCATGACCTTCACTTTCACTTTCACTTTCATTTCATTGAACAAATATCTTAATACCCGTGACATCAATAAGTTACTTACACTGCTTTGTGTACATTTTCTTGCTGTTTTGTAGATTCTACTGTATTTTATGTCTCCAGCGTATCGTAATGAATTCTTTCTTTTTCGTTTTATTCAAAAACAAAAAAACATGTTAATTTTAAAATGTCAAAGTTTTGGATCTTTTTTCGCTCTTATTGAACAATAAAAGTAAATTTAACAATTACATATATATTTTAGTGACGTTATGCATTGAGTGTTTTTGTTGTTTTTTTAATTTGTTTTTATCAACTTTTAAACAACAAGAAAATATTTACTCGCCATTTTGAAAAGTGATCTGGAAGCAAACAACAACGTTTTCGCTGTTCCTTCGAAATTGTGAGTTTATCGGTGAAATAAACCACGGTTTTGGACCAATCAGAGCACGTGTTAGAATCAAACTATATTCAGTGCATAGTGAAAATGCACAACTTGTTAGTGTAAACCCGTAAGGGAAATATTAGTGCGTAAATGCTCGCCTGACCGGGATAGGGAGCTTTCTATAATTTTGTAATCCATCGAAAACCGCATAAAATGTTGAAAAACTCTATGGGCCCGTTTAAAGGGGTCCAAATGATTTATATCGACTGTGGGTTTTTTTTTGTGTGAAATGTTTTTCAGGGCCACAATTTCTGCCCCATTCTGTAAGACGAACCTAAAGCTGTCCTAAATTTCTGAATGAGTAACTTTGGGGTAACACTTCACTTTATGGCCTTTAATTTATGAAAATTATATATATTAATTGAGAAATCAATGAAATTTTTGACTATATTTACGAATATTTTTCTAGATATTCATAGACATTTTGGTAAGAAATCGCCAGTAAAATGTGCATTAATATTATTAAAAGTCAGACATTATTTTTCTTTTTTATAAAAATCGTTATCTTTCTAACCACTAATATCCGAAGTACTTTATTATACGTTCCTTCAGGGAAAAAGCAAGGTTTGAAGCGTTCTTATGGATTATTTCGTGCTAACACAGAGTGTCAGATTTATAGTTTATGACTGTCTCGTTTTTAAAATAATAATATTAATAAAAAAATAACACAATAGCTTTCCTTCAATTTTGTGTGAAAATTCAACATGTCGACTTTTAAGGCCGGTACACACGAGGGAGCTTGCTCCCGCAACACGCTCCCGCAACATGCTCCCGGAGCAAAGCTCCCTCGTGTGTACCAATGATTTCACGCAAAAAAAATTGTTGCGCAACAAACATTTTGCTCCCGGGTTTTGCTCCCTCATATTAAACTGGTTAAATGTGAGGGAGCAAGCTCCAGGAGCAAATCTGTTGCAGGAGTGTGTTTCAGGAGCCAGCTCCCTCGTGTGTACTAAAGCTTTTCTGCCGCGCAACAATCTGTATCCAGTTGGCCAATCAAATTGCTGGATTTAAACTAGTTCCCATGCTCCGTTCGTGTTGTTTGCATCGTTTCGCTCCCTCGTTTTTCTCATGTGTACTGGTCTTGCAAAATGACCCAGGATCACCCAGGAGCATGTGCGGGAGCGTGTTGGTGGAGCAAGCTCCCTCGTGTGTACCTATATTAAACTGTTTAAATGTGAGGGAGCAAGCTCCAGGAGCAAATCTGTTGCAGGAGCGTGTTTCAGGAGCAAGCTCCCTCGTGTGTACTGAAACTTTTCTGCCGCGCAACAACCTGTCTCCAGTTGGCCAATCAAATTGCTGGATTTAAACTAGTTCCCATGCTCCGGTCGGGTTGTTTGCATCGTTTCGCTCCCTCGTTTCACTCGTGTGTACTGGTCTTGCCAAATGACCCAGCTGGACACCCAGGAGAATGTTGCGGGAGCGTGTTGCGGGAGCGTGTTGCGTGTATAAGTCGACGTTGATTGTTCAAGGTCAATTTTTTGTCTACAGTAAGTGCAATCATAATTATGATAGATATGGTACCTTGGTGTTAATGTGTTAATATGTTGGGTTTGGACGTACCAATGTTCTGCAGTGGGACAGGATCGAATCATTTTCAAGTCGGTTTAAACAATTATATATATATTTTTAAATATTTATTCAATATATTTGCTCAATGAGAAGAAGAAGAAGAAGAAGAAGAAGAAGAAGAGGAAGAAGAAAGAAAAAAAAAGAAATGCAAAAAGGGGGCAGGGGGAATATATACATCTGCTCAACAGCTGATGATAGCTGTCAATCATGAAACAAGAGAAACATTAAAATCGAAAGTTTACCGCATCTCATTTGTGTCGGAAAACTTGACCTAGTTATTTGTATATGTATGAATGGAAACTAGCGAGTAAACTAGTATAGGCTGCGTCAGTGTTTGATATTTAAACAATAGGTATTGTTATATACCAACTGTCAAAGTTCATTTTTCTCGCACTTTGATTGGGCAAGAGGGTATCACGTGAACGTGAACAAATTTGGATGTTTCCGCGGCAACGACTCTCAGCGGGCAACAAAATGTTATTGACCGGGAATAACAAAACCGGAAGTCAATTACCGGAAGTCGATTGAGTAAAAAGCGGGAAAATCCCAGCACAGGGCGCGCGGTTCAAAATCGTTGAAAAACAACATGGAGGAATGTAAGAGATTTGCAAGCAGAACAGAGGAAGATATTGAAAAGTTGTTGGACGAAAAAGAGTGTAAATCCACAAAGAACTCCACCAAACTAGCCGTGAAAATTCTAAGGGATTTTTGCTTAGAAAAAGGAGTTTCTGCCGACTTTGAAGAGCTAAGCAAATCTCAATTAAACCAGCTTGTTAAGAGTGACGGTCGATTTTCTTTATATTCGGCCTAGCGATAGGTATTAGTGAGTAAGTAAACCTGGGGGGTTTGATTTTTCAAAAAATTAATTGTCGCCGAGATATAGCCAAAAACCGGTTCGGCCGAATTCGAGCCAGAGAAAGCGTGCGATGAAAGCAGTTTTTGGGGTCTCTTTAACCTTGTCCTGCAAAGACCCAACATAATTTCCGGAATTTATTTGTTGGAATATTTGTTTTTGAACTATTTTCGAACATCTTCAATGCAGTTTTAGGCTCATAGGCTTCTTTTCTTTTTTTTTTGAGAGGCTCGCCAATTTCGCTATAATTTTGGACCTTGAAAACTTCACTCCGGTGCACTAATTCAAAAAATAAATTCTATATGTGGTATAACTCAGAAACTTTTAAATCTTCGGATTCTAAACAAATTAAGGTTGTTCTTAAAGAATATTTAAAATTTATTCTGGGGAAATAGCTACAGCGCTCCGAACAAGCGAGTGAAAATGACAGTTTTGGGTGAATATTTCGACAAAGCCCGTAAAAGTGCGTTTTGGCCCTTTCGAAATACGACAAAAATCGATATATAATTACGTTCCAATTTACACATTTAAGTTTAACAGAACTTTAAGAGCTCCGCCTCGGGAAACATCAGCGGTCTCGGGACCACAAAATATACTGTTTCCCTCGGTCCCAGTCAATAAGTGATAAATATAATGAAATTTGTAACACCGTAAAAAATGTTGACTGACGTACTTTACTGACGTTTCGAGTTTAGCCCTTCGTCGGAATAAAAGAGTTCGACTAGCTAAGAGAGATAAGTGTAAATATATATAAGTATAAATATGAAGCGGGAAAAGTGACGGTCCAATTAAAAAGTGATAGAAAAAGTAAGAGTAAAAGGACAATATATAAATTAATTAAAAGCGAATCGTTCATTCATACCGAAAGGGTGCTATGTACCTATAAGGTATAAATTAGTCGCATTTCTTTAGATTAACGGTTATTTTTAGTACCAGTGATACAACATAAAGCGAAAGCTGTCATGATATTAATATTATGATTGGCGGATTTAAAATGGCGGGAGACTGGCTTAGTGTTGTCGTTCGTGCCTATTTCACGAACGTGATCGCGGATGCGATCGTCAAAACGGCTACCAGTTTCCCCAACATAAAGCTGGTTACACAAAGAACATTGACAGTCCGGTTCATATTAAACTAGTTTTGGTAATGTTTTGTAAACACAGCTCTAACCACACAGGACTATGGTAACGTTAACGATCAATCATCTCAGGACACACAATATACGTTCATTCGTAAGTACGTATACTTATTGCCATTTTAAGATATTATAAACACATACAACTACCAAATCATTAGAAGAGCCTTGTCATTGGTAATGGAATTAAGAAAAGAACCTGCATTATCATATACATACTGAGATTTACAGTTTTGTTCATGCGAAAATCCGCTTCGAAAATTCTTTTAAACAATCGCCGTGGCGAAACGGTTTTGTCACACGTGCGAAAAGCGTTTCGTCCAATCAGTGACCACCTGTCAAATCAATTTCCTTCAACATTGACTGAGTCGGCTGAGCCGCGTTTGAATTCACAGAAAGTTTTTCTGGGCTTCCGGTGTTTTCAATATAATATTGCGGGCTCATCAACAATAACAAAGATGGCGAATAGTTCGTAGGTAGGTTAATCTTTACGATAGAAAAGAAGTTTAAAAAGACAGTTAATTCGACTTTATTCATCATAGGATCGTGTAACTATTAAATACATTTGGACAGATAAATATATGTGAGTATTAGTGGTTTATTTCGTTTACTGACAAAAACTGAATAGTCTCCTACAGCCCGTGAACAGATCCCACAGGAAATGTAATACAATTTAACTATAAATGTAATTATCGAACCCCATCATAATATTAAAATAATAATATCATTCAACCTTAAATATAATATAAAATCGTTGCATATCTTCAAGATTCCCTAGTTACAGACAACGAAGTGCAAAACAATCGTTTAGCAATTTCATAGATCTATGGGTTAGTCAAAACATTATACAATACGTCGCTTCCTATTATTGGGTAGTGTGGCCATATGCGTAAAAATATTTCTTTACGAAATAATTACGTTTTCTAATATTGTCGATTGCAGCACCAACGTGGAAAAATGAGAGACTTACAACCGACTTACATCAAGCAATAGCAGACAAAAATACATTATTTCACTCTATCGACACTCTAGTACTGACACATGTACATGTAAAAACACAAATGGAAACTAGCGAGTAAACTATTATAGGCTGTGTCGGTGTTTGATATAAACGATAGGTAATATACAAATTAGGTAATACCTAATAGCGGATTTCCCAGTTTAATTTTTTCTTGCACCATCAATATGTGCATGTAAATAGTTTTTGTGCACGGGTCATAAAAACTGTACATGATGACGTAGGCGTATTTGTTCGTATTTGAAATAAATAATATTTCTTACTGTTCAAGGTTACTCAAGAAAAAAAAAGAAATATTAATCTGAGATATATATATTTTCGACTACAGGTCAACTATATTTTTCAAGCTTTTTGCTAAAGATTATGAAAAAGATACTTTTTGTGCATAACGAATTGTTGACTAAATACCCAACCCAAACAATTTTTATTTTTAAAAAGTAAACTTCAAAAAATAACTCGACATCACTATAGCGTTTCTAGCGAAAAAAAGGTATCCACGCGTTTTTGAAAGATTAATTTTTAGATTTCATTTTTGATGTCAATTCGCACTAAAATTCGTGACAAACGTCATGACGTTGTGTCACGACACGCTAATGTGACAAGTTCTATTTTTGGCGCTCGCCAATGCCAAGGCACCTTTTTGCTTCAAATTTGCTTCAAACACAAGACAAAACGCTGAGAAAAATCAAGATTTTGAGCTTAAAATTGACAAAAACATTATTTGAACTTAGACCTTAATAGGATGGTAATTATGTATTAAAAGGAAAAAAGGAAATTTTAAAACATTTCTTTGAAATGGAATTAAAAGCCTCAAGAATAAGTTCTACCAACACAAGATCGATTTGAAAGGACAAGGATTTTAAAACAAAGTATTTTATTATGAAAAACTTTGTATAAAACATCATTTTGTTCTGTAAAAAAAAATTAACGACTTTGAAGTAAAAACTACTAAAAAAACAGTAAGCATAAAATAGTCAATATTGCTAAACAAACAGATTAAGCTATTCAACCAATTTTAAATTGTATTTGTATTTTAATTCATCTTTGATGTTTTCCGTTTATGAGGTTTAAAAAGTACATAAATAAACACCTTTTTCAATCGACCAAAGCTAGGCCACGAAAAGTACAATTTACACATGCACAAACATCGCTTCTTGATCTTTTGGAATCAGTCTTTTGCTTTTCTTTTAGTATAATTTCCTCGTTTTTGTGTCCTTCAAGTTTATGTTCTTCTTCGGTCAAAACTCTCTTTATTTTTTTCGAAGTTCATCTTTCTCCGTTGTTACTATTTGTATTAATAAAAACTCTGCTATTAGCAAGTAGCATTTTGTTGTTGTTTGTTTGACTTTTTTGTCGATAAATTAAAAGAACAACTTTGCTTTGTTGATCTAGCGCTATTTGGCGCGCGCGTTCCCGCCGAAATGTAACAGCCAATCAGCATCGCGATGGGCGCGGACGTCGGACGTACGCTTGGGATTCCTGTGTGAAAACCATCGAAAATCGACTCGATGGATTACCATTTTTTCTTAAGTATGGTGCTCCGCTCGCGAAGGAGCTCCGCTAATAGAATAAAATTTGTAACACCCTAAAAAAGGTTGACTTCACTTTACTGACGTTTCGAGCTTTAGCCCTTTGTCGGAGTAGTAGTTAGTAGTAGTTACCTGTAGTCTTTTTTTTTTACCTCGACAAAGGGCTAAAGCTCGAAACGTCAGTAAAGTTAAGTCAACATTTTTTACGGTGCTACAGATTTCATTAGATTATCTATCGTTTAAAAACATAAAATGAGTCTATATTTTTTGAGGTTTTTGATATATTTTCGTAAGAATTAAAAGTACAGTAGTGTATTTATATACATAGACAAATATAATCTTTTGATTTCATTCATTTGTTCAACTTGACAGCGAATTTAAACTCCGCAGATACCACGGATAACAAAACGGATACCATGGTTACCAAAATAAAATATTTAGAATAGCAACATTTATATACTCTTACAAAACCTTTTCAGGTGGTCTGGTTGGAAATGTTTTTAGAATTGGACGCTTTTTACTCGGGATTCCTGTGGAATCACCGATTTTAGGATTCGGCATTGTTATTATTATTTTTGTGGCTAGCTTTAGCTCGAAGAGCTAAAAGCTATCCACTATGTCATGGCGTAGAGTGTGTGTGTGTGTGTAAGTAAACAATAGGCAACCAATCAGAATCGAGTTTGACCCTCCCCTCCCCCCTTTCATCTCCCTTCGCTACGCAGGCTAAAAATCCAAGATGGCGGACACATGGCAGAAAGCACAGAAAAAAACTACTCAAAAACTATCAAAAAATGCTTATTATGAATAACAAAAGCTTCATCATTGAAGAATGGGACTAAGAGTTTGGTATGTGTGGAGTTTCAAGCTAGCAAATTACCATTTTGAGAAGGTTTTGCATCGATGGTTGTCTGCCTTTACACGATAACGACATGATCCGAACGGACCCGACTAGCGACTAGCCAATTCAAACGTGACCCGAAATCTTCTTCGGCGATTACGACATAATATTGTAAACTGGTAATATGGTAAACTGCAAAAAATTGTTTTCACATATTATAGTTCTTGTTTATATCATTTTTAGAAGAATATTGTTCAACTGAGACATTAATATGTTATTCACAAATGTTCAAATAATTTCTTTATAACAATAAGTTTTTCTATTGCCTTATTACTGTTCTTGTTAATGTCATTTTTGTCAGATTTCTGTAATGACTTCTGAGATATATTAAAAGATGTTTCTGACAATTGTTTAGATTAATACTTATAGCAGTATGTTTGTAAACAAAAACAAAAAAATGTATTTACATATTATAATCACAAGCGTCAGAATCAATACTATCCTTACAAATCATAAAAAGACGAATATTTCTAAAAAAAAATGGTATAGTACATAAACTGTGATTGGTCAAAACCATGTGTGAAGAGAGTATCCAAACAGGCTTTACAATTTTCTACAGCTACAAACTCAAATTTGATTTTGCCAGATGGGTAACTTTGGAAAACTATTCTGATAACACTTTTTGTGACAAGCTTGCTCAAAGAGCCAAGCTATCCACTATGTCATGGTGCGTCTTAAAGGTAACAGTGTCTAACATAGAGTAGCTTTATGCATACATGTAGCTAGCCACATGCAGTCATAGACTGCCTTTAATTTTTCGTCGTCGTCGCCAAAATGCCGCGCACGCGCAGTATGGTCGAAGTTCTGAGGTCATTTTCGGCCACCATTTTGCTTTCAACTTCGACAGTACAGTGTTTTAGTAATCAATGTCTTTAAATACGCTCAAATCGCTTGCAAATCTACACACCATTCGCGGTATAGCCACACTAAAAGATGTCGAGCGTTTTCGGAAAGGCCATTTAGAAAGACGCCGCAAATCTATCGTCAAACTGACTATGAAAATGCCTATCGTGAAACTTATCGTGAATTACATGTGAATTATCTATCCAAAAGCTACCTATGTATTCAAAAGCGAATTATATTTACACTTATACAAACTCTAAAACAAGAAAGAGCTCAGCTACAGAATGTGAACAAAAGTCTACCGAAGAAAGAACGAGGATTTCAAGCGAAGAAGATTCAAGACTAGCGACTTGTATTTACATTCAACCATGTAACTCAAAGTAAGGCCGCCTTCTCAAAGATGACATCGCCAACTATTCCGGACTTCCCGCCAGTCATCGAGGCCAGCGGATACCATGCGTAAAATAGAAAGTAAACACCGATTCGGGAATCCAAGATAGAATCAAAATCGATTGTACAAAACTAAGTTAAATACGATTCTTTAAGTCAATTTAACACCAAAGGATATTGAAGCAACTATCAAACTGTAATTCTGACACATTTGTGGAGTTCAATGTTATAAAATTGGTCATTTACAAGCGAAAAAACAACGACATGTCGACGATTTGAGGAAAGCCACAGGGAGCCCAAGCTCGCTCAGACCCGCACTCGATGAAACCCAACTTTCTTGCTACGGTTTGCCTTTACTTTAACAGCTATCCCATTAAACTCTATTGTAAAACAAGCTTCATTTTGGTATCAAACATGTCTTAGTTTGCGAAGAATTTCCAAAGTTATCGCATCACAAAGTACTTGAAGTAAGGATTGCAAGTATATGGCGTCTTACGAACGTCAATTCGATTTGGAGCTTTTTCAAAGGTAAAAAGGAAAGGTAAAACCTCGTTCGATCGACAACAAATTACACACAAGCAATGTATGATGTATTTAGTTTATGGAACAGCCACGGTAAATGAGGTAACAAGCTTTGATTTTGAAAAATGATGCTATGAATATCACACTTTTCTTCTTTTTCTTGCAACTTTACAATCTGAAAATTCCTGAATACAGAGCATGTATGGGAAGAAAACAGAAAACTGTCAACTATCGAAAATAAAGGTTTCTATTCAATTAATAAAGCTATGTTTGGTAAAAATCAAATGCTTTAATGTCATACAATATAATATTTCCAGTTAGGTAAATTGACAAATCCTTACCGAGAATTTTATAATTTGAAAAGAACATTGATCCTCTATATATTTCTTTGTAAAATCTGATAAAATTATCTACCGCTTTTATGTTGCATCGCTGACCGTGTGAGTGGGCGCATGGCCGGAATAGTTGGCGATGATCACTTCTTTCATATTAATAATGCTAAGTACCTTGCTTCTTTTATTACTCGGGCTACCTGTTGTTGCTCGAGTCTTAAAATGCAAACGGTTCTTCGTCGTCGTCGTCTTTGTCGTGGTCCTCAAATTGGAGGGTCAGGTCCCAGGCGTTCCTAGTAGTGCATGACAGCGCATGGGCAACGATCGCTGACCGAAGGTTAATACGAACGAATAAATATCGATTATTTTGGATAACATGTGAAGACGAGTCATTGTGAAAATGACGAGTAAATTGTTAGGTCGAACATCGACTCGCGTTTACTCTTTCAACTCTGATCCCAAAGAAAGCAGTATATATTTTGGACTGATGATCGGCGACACATTCCCTATTGTTAGTTGCTGTATAACATGGTTGACACCCGAAATATAGCTTGCATTTGCTATTTTTTTATATATAAATTAAAGACGAGGATATCTTGGCCGGAATGATCCGCCGTTAGCGAAGTCCTTTCTAGCACAAAACAGAAGATGTGTCAGCAGAATTGCATTCGCTACGGCATATTATCAAGCACTTACCAACAGAAATCTTGAGATTATTTTGATTAATGAGCTATTTTTGTTCTTCATAATGTCAGAGAACGTGACTTCCTTCACGAAGCCTACAAAGCGAACACCGTCAACATGGCATGAAAACATACAAATCGGCCTGCCTGAAAACCACTCTCAACAGCCCAAATCGCCTCAAAAATTACACAAATTGCTTTAGTAACTATCTATCTTTCTTGTTCTGACGTTCAATTTTCAAGAACAACTTCAAATTTTCGAAGCTTTCGAGTTTTCGAACTCTAGATCGCATTATTCTGAAACTTCGTAGCGGCTCTTTGGGGGAAGGGGACGGGGTGAAATGTCAACACTTTCTAACACAGGCATCCCGGTACATAGAAATATATGTCGATTCATACAGCCCCCAAAAAAACACAAATGCCTCAAGAACTGTCGATCTTTATTTTCGTGACGTTTATTTCTCAAAAGGTTCTTGCAATAATAATGTTTCTGAGACTTAGTTTTCATTTTCTCAATAACAACATGATGAAATTTGGGATAAGGACATTTCTCATTAAAATAACCTAAAATTAAATGATTATTTGTTTATTTTTGTGCACATTTCAAACATTTTGTTAACATTAATCAACCAATTTAGTCCTTCTTCGCATTTTCCTATTAGTGCCTCAGGATAGCTTTGTGTCAATATGTGAATTTATGAAACATTTTTAATGCTGTTTTAAACTACCAACCAATGCATCAAAACACGAAGCGGGTTAAAATGCCTAAAATAAAACACAACTCTGGCTCTGTCATCTCCTTGGATATAATAACGTTTTCCTATTTGTGTTTCAGGATAGGTTTCTATACGTATAATACGCCTGCGTTAGAGCGTTATCAGTTTGCTCGTGACCAACTGAATTTGCATCAGTTAGTTTCTATGTATACAGTGGTACCTCTATTAAGCAGTGACCCTCGGGACTTTCCAAAGTGGCCTCTTAATAGAGGTTGGCTGATGAATACAGGTATAGAAAAGGTATATGAATAGATTTGGGACCTTTTATTGTGACCGCCTAATAGAGGGTGACCGCTTAATAGAGGTACCACTATATATGTATTGTGCATGATCTATGTATGATACATTATGAATTTCAATCCCTCAGAATCCCTTCTGTTCAGTAGCCCGAGTAATCGCTCACAGAGCGTCTAGTTATTTCTAATTCAAGGATGTATTTTCTGTTTTCCCTATTTGATATTGGTCTTTATTAGGGTACAAAACAGTCAACTTCTTCGACTGCTACACTAAAACTAGTGTCATTTCATCGTTCAGTGATTGTGATATATTAGATAAAACTAGTCGTTTGAAGACAGAAGTACGTACGCTTGGCATAAATGACCTCAAAATCGCTCATCAGAAACGTCCTTAAAACTTGGAAATCCTATTAACTTTATGATTTGAAGTCCAAACAAGCTATAATTTTCACAGCACATTAAAGATATGACAATTTATAAAATGTTATATTTTGATGATACTCTGACGTTTCTATGACGTCACATATTACATTTCCTTTTATGGTTATTTCTTATGCTTTATCGAATTACGGATAATTCTTGTTGATCTGAATAGGTATAGTGAGAGAAATATTTAGCCGTTAATTGGAACTCGCAATGACGTTTCTAACTAGAGTTATAAAGGATTATACCTTTTTGTGACGTCATAATATGTGACGTCATATTGAATTATAATATCATCTTAAAAATGGTAAAAAGACGCATCCACTCGATGGAAATTTTCGAAGAGCAATAAACAAGTGTTGTTATTAAAAAAAAGTTTCAAAATTGTTATTTGGTAGGCTTATATAAGCATTTTAGAACTTGTGTGACGTCATAGTGACGTATGCAATTTTTCTTGCCTTAATATCTACGTCTAGGATTGAAAATTTAAAAAACAAAAATCAACAAGTTTTAGATCAACACTGGTGTAGTTTATGTACGAATTTTCATGCAACATTGATAAGAACTCGAAAAAATGTACCAAGCGATATTTTTGCCAAAGCTTTTTAAAGAAAGTTTCCCGCCAAAAAATTGCGGGAAAATAAGGAAATTTAAGAATTTGATTACTTTTGACTGAATTGTCCAATCGAAAAACGGTTTTCGAATTCATGTTAGCTATATCAAGAACTGTCATACAGTGCAGTCTTACGACGTTTGAATCAATTTGAAATTATATCAAATACCATTGGAAAACGAAGTTTTATCGAAGTTTATCATAGCAATAACGCTAAAAATTATAAAATTGAGTTTGTGTTATTAATCCCTATATTCCTGCCAAGTTTGATGAAAGTCCAACTTCAAATTTTTAAAATACGCCCTAATGAGCGATTTTGAGGTCATTTATGCCAAGCGCTAGTCACAATAAAGATTACAAATAATAACAGATCTCCTATTTCAAGGTTTGTTTATTATAGAGTGCAGACACTATGTCCGTGAAATATCACCAAAGTTATTTGTTGCTAACTAGTTGTTAGTTAGTAACTATTTGTCACTATCACTCAACCAGAAATACACTGGAGACACTAGTAAATACACAAGAGACTTGGACCATGGACAATGACTTTAATAATTTGAAAATACGTTTTATTGTTAATATCTATTGTTTGTACAATGTTTTGGTTGAGTGATAGTGGCAAATAGTTACTAACTAACAACTAGTCAGCGACAAATAACTTTGGTGATATTTCACGGACATAGTGTCTGCACTCTAATTATAGACATTTTCGCTGTCATCATAGTCGTGAGACAAGTAGAATACCAACACGATTAATAAAGTCGTTTAAACACCAAAAGTAGGAAGCTTAGACTGTTTGTTTATCATAGAATACGCTCATTCGTATTCGAGAAGAATCCTGGTCCTAAAAACACACTATATGTTGATCCAAGCAAGACAATAACAGCACCATATAGCAGGTACTGCTTTTATCTTTGGACAAAATACAGTACAACATTGTGTTGAAATGAGTTTATGTTCTTTAATTTATAATAACAAAGATGAAATTAATTCATCAAATGATCTTGTAATGATAATGAATATTGAGGATCAGTTCTGATTGTAACAATCGGCATGACAGTCATTTCTTATGAAATCAGAACTACCCACAACGTTAAATGTGTTTAATACTAATTATGAACTTCAATATAGTGACAGTTTTAAAGGTAATCTACAAAAAGTAACTGCAAATTATTCATATGAGATATAGGTAGATAAATAAATTTCTAATGAAAGTGCGCGTTCACGTAGGCATCTATTTTCATTTATTGTACTTATAATTAAACGTAGTTAGAGCATCAAAGAGAATCCCGATCTAGATCTAGATCTAATCTAATCGATGCTGCTTTGCAAAAAAGCTTTCCGACAAGATTAGGCAAAATATGATAGTCTGACACTCAGACTGTTGGTTAAGGAAAATTGCTCAATTGCAAGAAGTAGCTGTTCAAAAAATTTAGGCATGTTCTCACGCTCATATATGAGGTTGTGGCTAGCGTTAAATTTGGATCCTGTCCTTGGACTGAATTTACTTCATTTCGGGTATTTCCACTCTATCAATAATCGATGAATACTATCAATGACTATGTATCTAATCACTAAAACTTACATTTTCGACGTATTGATGCCCCCCTTGCTCTAGATCTCGAAACCTAAGCGAAATAAGCCTGAACTTCTGTCTAAGAACTTAACTTCAGTTATAAGAACGGCTTAAACAAAACAACGCTATGTAACTTTGCCAGCACTATAGACGCAGCCAGGAGGGAGGGGATGACTCTATTGTATTCAAATTAGCTTCTCTGTTTATGGATCAAACAAGTGTGACGTCACATGGATACGCCAGTTTATCTTGTCAATTTAGTTCGAGGGAGCCATTTTGAAATTCAGAAAACGATGTAAAAATGAGGTAAAACAGCACATTGTAATGTAGTTCATCCACAGTGAGTGTTCTTTGCTTATATATTTACTAATTGAGCGAACTGATTTCGAAATACTTTTATAGTTGACTGCAGTTGGCTGCAGTTCTTAATCAATAATGGCCAACCTTCGTTTGAAAACATAGTGATTTCGTTGGTAAAACTTTATGGAGCATTTTGAAAATAGGAGGTTATATTGATTGTAAGTTTAACTCTAGCCTGTTTGATTTTGGTTTTAATTGGAGCTGTGGTTCTTCTCATCAATCGATTTTTGTGTAGTTTCTCACCCTTTTGAACGGTAAAGAACTTATCCTGTACATGATTTCCATAGGTTATGATTTTTTTTTTGACGGTTACTATTTGTATCAAGTAACTTACACTTATTGCATAAATCTGCAGTAATATTGCTTTGTATACATTGAAATTGTTGAATATATATGTTTAAAAGTTAACCAATAAAGCACTTTAATAAATTACTTGATCCATGAAATATTCAAATAACTTGCTACTGTAGACTGTGTAAAATTCCCTATTTTAATACTGACTATGGTCACTGTCAAAGACACTGTAAAGACTTATTGTTTTCTTAATTTGTATCTGATGTTTTGGTTAAATGACATTGACTAATTAGAGACTGTAAGTTAAAGTAACTACATTGTATTTTTTTATTTGTTTTTATTTCATGGTTTTAGTGCTTTGCTCTATAATTTTTTTTTTTAATTTCATGTTGAAATTGTGCTAAACTTATACTATGTTTCTGCATGTACTGTATTATTAAGGTTATATACAAAACCAATAGAAATACTAATAATGCTTTTTGAAATTGTGCTTGGCATATAGTATAACACCAAGAATTCCTTTGAAGCTGTTTGTATTCTGGCTTGTGTTGATGCATGACAGATAGCTATAATGCTTTGAGGGCTTTCACTGTATAATACAAAGGCAGCTTTCAAAATGATAATAAAAGGTGCTTTTGTTTTTTTAATATTTGTTGTGAGTTCATAATAAGAATACCTTTTGGTTTATAATAGCTATTTATTACAATTTCAATTTTGACATATATTCATTATTGATTTAAGGTACTTTGGTAACTTAGGTTGATACTTTGGTATTCAAGATACATATTTAAATATATTGAATTGTTCTCTCTACTAAGAAAGTCTCTAGTGGTAAAATGCTTGTTTGAAATTTGGCCAATCATTTTACTTTAAATTGGTGATGTGGTACAAAAAAGAAATTCCTAGGCCAAATTTTCAAATATGTACATTTTAACCACTCCAGAGATTTTCATAGTATATTTTCATGCATCAAGGAACAAGAAAACAATCCCCCAAATATCAACTTTTGTGCAAGTTGAATATCTTGAGAACACTTCTTATAATAATTAGTAGCCTTGATAAATTGTGCTTCATTGATTGAAGAGAATTGCAAATTTACTGAATTTTGACGTTAAAACATAAATTGACTGACAATAAAATAAGCATGTTGTACCTTTTTAGTTATGATTGGGAAACTGGTATCATGTTACATTCAAAACAGCAGTTAAGGGGCAGGGCGCAAACAAGTTTGATAGAGCAACAACACTATTCATGAAATAAAATATATTTGCAACTTTATAATAGTTCTTATGTAGTCACTATTAGTCACTATCAAAGATAAGACATTTAAGTTGCAATGAGGTTTTGTTTTCTTTTGTATTTGATATTTCTGGTTGAGCGATAGTCATTAAATAGAAACTGTTACTTAGTTATTATTATTATTTATTTTTTTTTGCTCTATAAAAACCAAATATTTACTAAGCAATAGTTTGTATTTGGTCACTATATTTATTTAGTATCATTAAGGTATCAGGGGACAAAATGTTTGAAGAAAATGGACATTTCTCGAAGAAAGCATGAATTGATTATTCAATGTCTTTTCCATTGTTTAACAAAAACAAAATTGGCTTTGCTTTTTTTCTTCGCGAGCTATTCGTAAAAAAGATATATTGCGTGACACACTAAACATGACAAAGCGATGACAGGACCTGATCAAACCTACCCATGCATGGCAAGGTCAAACATTGATAACGCCGTTCAGCGTTGCTATATAGTATTTCCTTTGAAAAGTATCTATAAAATTAATTTCTGTACTTAATTCAACATATTCGATAATAGTTTATAGTTATCCATGCCTGGTAAAAGAAAAACTGGTTCTTTAACCCCAAAAAAGCGAAGAAAGCGAACGTCAACAAAAGCTTTAGAAGTCGAACGAAAGAAGCAATAGACTATTATCGAATTTCACTGCTTTGTCTTAGGCGTCGCTGTTAATCCGGATTAGTAAACATTACGTAAAGTACACGGAAAACAAATTGGGCTTTATCTCGCGTTGAGATTTTAGAATATTTACCGAATTTGGAAAGTTACCTGCCCCGCAGTTTTTAACCAATCGGCAAACAAACTAGTCAGACCGCTAGACATAATATTGAACTCCTAAAACGTGTTTTTGTTTTTTGATTTATTGTTTTGATCAAAAGTCATGATTGATAAACTATAAGAAACCCTACAAGTTTAATACCTTTACTTTGAAAATTAATAAAAAAATAACCAAGCGCTGAATAAAAAAAAATGAGGCACGTTATTGTAGTTTGACATGTTTAGATTCTGATTAGCGATCAATCAAATCCGTACAATAGAAACAGCGGGGCAGGTAACTCTTTGATCTCAGCGAGTCGTGTCGCGGGAAAATCATAATAACTTCAAAACTTTTTTTAATTTTTACAAATTCGATTTCAATATCGTAATCTTTGTTCTTTTAGCTTAAAGAATATATATACGTTATTACGAATATTTTAAAAGCTGTACGTACTACGCGACTTTCAAAAAGACATATCGATTTTGTCCCCTGATACCTTAAACCAGAGTCAATAAAGGGCACATACAAATGGTTGTGACCATATTTTTGTTTTGTGTTCTTTGATTATGCTTGACTGACCTGACCAAACATACTCATTGGCTGATTGTTGGTAAGAATTCTAATAATACAAAAGAAAACCATACCTCATTACAACTGTCCTTGTCTTGGACAGTGACTAATGGTCACAAAAATAAAAATTGTTACACATACAGTAGCAATTTGATTCTATATCATGAATTTAGTGTTTTTGCTCTAGTATGCTTGGGGTCTTTGAGTTAACATACAATCTGAGCTTACCAGTATATTCATACATGATAACATGGACCATTTCTGCAAGTTTATATCCAGTCATTGGCATAATACAAGATGACAATAGCCTGCAATGCCGGCGGTCTGCCGGGTTGCAGGGAAGAGAAAAGGAAAGACTGTGATATTTTCCTTTTTTTCTTTCCCTTTTTCTTCTCTCCCTAATTAAGCAGACTGCCGGCAACTCAGGCTAAGATGACAAGCATGGAACAGTTCAGTGTAAACTAAGAAATAATTATTATATTCACTGAAATAGTGTGTTATCTTTTCCAGCCATTTAATCTGCAAAAGAAAAAGAAAAATTTAAACTACATCATCATCATTTAACTTAATTTACATTTGTAAGAAAGATTTTATAAGTAATTTCTAACACTCACATTAAGCTAAAAATGTATATCCTTATTTTCAATCATTTGAAATAATGTTATACATTATTATTTATGTTATTATATTGTATTATTATAATTCAGTCAGCTTTGATGTGAAAAATGGAGAGCAGAAACACTGCACTGTATCAAACTCTACTAACAACAATAATTGATTATGAAGACAAACAATCAATATATCAGTTGAAAAAGAGGGTACAGGTGTTTATTAGTTTCAGAGCATTTTTACATAGCTATTTCAAAATACACATATATACGATCTTTAATAAATGAATGCAATTAGCTCATTGAATCAGCATAAACATTCATGTTAAGTTTCAAAAGCAAGATAGTTAAGAGAAGCAGTCCGTAATTATCGCCTATGGCGTGCAGAACGCAAAAAATCAAAATTGCTCAAACTTTGTCAAAATGAAGGATTAGTAGCCCTAATAACATAAAAAAGTTATTAGCTTAATTAGAAAAATATTTTTAGCAAGAAGTTGGAATTTGTATTTTCTTGCAAAACCAGCCTATTTTCGAATAGATTTACGTTGCTTCAGATTGACCTTGTTTTTGTTGCTAACTAAATTGTCATGCAATTTTCCGCTTATCCATCGTCAAATATAGATAATAAAGTAACACTAGCAATCGTTAGAATGAAATTTAATATGAGTTTAAATATTTTAACGATTTTTGAACGTTTGTTTTGGCACGCTGTAGAGTGTGTTTAGTTAAAGTCCGTATATCTTCAAGAGTTTGAGCGATGAAATGAAAGGTCAAATTGCTCAAAAACTCATTGTTTACATAACGCAGTGTAATCAATGAGCCGCTTCAAACGATCGCAGTTCATTTAATACTTTTCTAAAGTGCAAGATTTATAAAAAACAATGTAAACTGTTTTATATCCGCTAAAGTTTGTGGCTTTCTTGCCATTTTTAACGTAGTAATGATCACATTTTAGAGGTCAAACCGTCATAGTTGCACGCTGTGTGGTCATAGTGTGTTTACCTTTTCATGGGAAATCTTCTTTAGACGATCTTGTGTGCTCATCCAATCGACTTTAGACATACTGTAAATGTACGAGGTTTTCACTGAATGGTTTTGATATACTGTTCCAATAATAAAAGCGTTCGTTCTAAGTTTGTTTGAAAGTCAACGTTTATAACATGAGAGATCGATAATACTGATTCCGGCCAGACTGCACAATGGATTGTAGATTGCGTGACAGACAGGAAGCCCAATCGCAAAGTAATGAGCCAAAGAAAAACTTATTCTCCCAAGTAGCTGCGGTTGGCTTGGCTTTAGAATACCCCGACACTTTTTAGACCACAGTATAGACCTGTCACCGTAATCCGCAGTGACTGCGGACCGCGGTTACAATTTAGTTGTATATCTTTATTTCACTTTCTCTCCCTTTCTTCTCTCCCCCCTCCCCCCCCTTTCTCTCCCCTCCCCTCCCCCTTTCCCCCAGAGAGCCAGGCTACGCAGGCTAAAGTTGCTCCCTGCGGTTTGTTTTGTGAGGAAATAAAAAGAAAGCCTGGATTTAGTGTAAAATGTTACTGCAGCTGCACATTGCAACAGTGTTTTCTAACAGTTCAATGTATGGAGCTTTTCTGTGGACCTTTATATCTGGGCAATCCAGATCAAAATATTCGCATATTGTGCGAAGCAATACAACGCTGAGCTTCGTCAAGCTAGAGGATTTACTAATTTGCAAATATCATAAGTGTCATAGAGGATGGGATGAATTAACTGACAATCTTGAATTATGGCTGAACGTGTGTAGGTGTAAGTATTTTCTTCTTCTGCGGTTATATGGTCTGCCTCGTCGTCTTCATTTCCAGGTGTTTGCGGTAAAGCACCTTTTTTTAGTTTTGATGCAAGTCTTGAAAAGTATGAGCTGATTTGCTGGGCTGTTAAAAAATCACTACTCACTCACGTACTCCATTGTGGTCTTTGGCATATCTCATATCATCTTTTATAGTTATTTAAATGATGTAGCAATTTGTTAACTTCCTAAGCTATATATAATGTGTATATACCCTATGTATATTAAAATGTGTGACAATAAAGATATCTTAGTTAATTATATCAGTTTTATTAGACACCATTGATTCCATGAGAAAGAGCACATCGAAATGAGTGATTTTTCAAAATTTCGTGTAGTAATTTAGTAACATAAAATGATAAAAAGCAACAGCTGTTGAATTTACAAAGATTTAAAAGAAAGAGCTGATAACTCTGCAGTGTTACAATATATGACAACAGAACTCCAATTAGAACAGAATTACTAATTTACACGTGCTCTTTCTTTAATGAAAAAATATTGAAATAATGTATTGTTCGTGGTGCTCGTTCCCAGTCCTTTCTCTTTTTGCATAGGGTCCTAATACCTTATCAATTTGCGAAAAGCTACTGATGGAAATTTAGTTAAAAAAAAAACACTATGAAACCCTATGTGCTCTTCGCTTTAAAAGAGCTTACAAAGTAAGTAATAATAAATGACGATCAGATAACACGAGGAATCATAAGTTTATGCGAGTTCAACAGCGTCATTTGCGCGGCGCTAGACATTATAGTCAATAAAAAAATTCTTAGACTTGCATGTATCTGTTGCATAGACTTACCAGTGCTTGCAAAGACAAGTTGTGCTTCAGTTATCAGTGTTGGTACATTAGTCCAGCTGCTAACGACCAAAAATATATCAAATTGTTCGTTTTGTGATAAAAGCATGAAACTTGGCCAGATTACTAACTTCACCAAGGCGATCATTATGTGATATAGGGTCATTCGAAATAGGCGCTCGAAACCGAGTAATGCGCATGCCCCTAAATAGGTGTGCATGGAAACGAGGCTTTATCAAAATATTTAATTTCATTTTAGATTGTTAAGGCCCGAGCAAACGCACGCAACATTGTTGGCCAACATTGTTGCGATACGGTTTGTTGAATACGAGAACAAAAGAAATGTTGGATGAGTTTCATCAAACATCATCCAACAGGGTGTTTAAACGGGCCCAACATGTTGGAGCAACATGTTGCGTGCGTTTGCACGGGCCTTTAATCTTGATCTATATTGAAGTATCTTCACTGAAATGTGCAGTAGTGTGAAATGGAGACTTGACCGCAACCGTGAAATTTATTCAAAAATGGGAATTGAAAAAATGGTGGGGAAATTATTTTTGGCGCGAATTTGGTCGACTATTTTTAGAACTCAGACCAAGTATTTTTACAAATGACGGGGAAATTGTTGTGGCGCGAACTTTCAGACAATGCCGAGAGAGTTGACCGCCAACCGTGTCATTTATGTGTAGCCGATATTTTTAGCGTTAGGGTTGAATGATGATGATCGATTAATTATTTTTAGCAATGAAAGGCATGAAATATTATGTGATCTTATAACTCCGTCTCTTTTATGATTCTGAAAGAACAGATCATGTCTATGTTGAACTTGTTTGATTGGCTGTGTGCCGCCTAGTCAATCCAGGTCGAAAAGAAAAGACAGTTATCAATATCGTGCTAAGTATAACAATAAAACATTCTCTTAATAACGTGCAGACCCCGAAGAGATAATCTCTCCATCCGGATTCGAATTGACGACACATGATAGATCTGCAGTCTTTAACCACTGGGGAAATAGGTGTCGAAGGAACGGTTTAATTTTAGATGATATCTAGAGTTAGAGATATAAATTTACACCGATGTTTATTGAACTGTACGAAACCACTCAAATGGATAAAAAGTAATTTTATTCAGATTTTCAATCATTACAATTCAACTTGATTATTTTCGGATTCTTTGTCATCAACGAATTTCAATTTAATGAATTTTAAAGAAAGTTGGTGAACTACACCGCAGTCCTGACAACGACATGAAAACTTGACTTTTGTGGTATGGGTATTCGATTTGTTTCCTTTTTGCGTAGTAGGCACATGCGATTCTAAAGCGCATTTAATTTTTTTTGTCAACAAGCCATAATTTGTAATTATTGCAAACAAACGAACTTGAGACTTGATGTGGTGAGGAAACTAGTGAGAAAAAAAGGTCGAGGAACCTGAAAATTATTTATCGTGAAACAGTAAGTCAAAGTATGTATGGTTAATATTGTTTGCTGGTTTCAAAGCTGCAGTGTTTGGTATCTTCTAAAGAAGTTCAAAAAGATAGGACAGAAAAACAGGTAGTTTGTTTGCCGTTTATTGACTTGTTATAAACCTAACAGAACCTTAGATAGAGTGTATTAGCTAGCGACCTCTTTTTAAAAGAACCATTCAACCATGCGAATCGAAAAGTAAACTCATCAGTAAATGATGAAATTAATCTGCAGTGTCTCACAGATTTATGTAATATATTTCTACAACTTATATCAATAACAGACTGCAGTGTGATAGTGGTATATCAGTATACTAAAGTACATTTCATAATACCACTATATAGTTGTTTACGACGATCATACGTATTAATTATCGAATCTAGACATATTAAGTTTATATGTTAATACTAAAACAAACTCACAGCAGAGCTTATACATATTTCGATCAATATCAAACATACCTTAAACCAAGTCAGCTTGCATCGAGAAATAGCCGTTTGTGGTCAAAATATTTGATAAAATTTGATTATGTAGTAGCAATGCTCGCCAAGTTTCCACCTGTGGTGTTCTACTTCGCTAAACTTCTGAATATGGGTGTTGGCTTTGCGTCACGTCATAGTTGACAAAAACTTTGTTCTTCTTTGTTCTAATAAAATAAGTACTTATTGACTGAGTAAGAGGGCCGTACGGGAAAATATTTGGCTCGCGGTCATGACGTATGGACCGAGCGCATATGACCCATTTTTTAAAATTTAGTTTGATTGATTGAGGAAGCCATTTCGAGTAGCGGGTTCGTACGTGTTTGTACGGACCAGGTGAAAAAGCCGTAAGGGGACCCCGTCACGTGACTTTTTTCGATGGTTTTCTTAAGAGCGCGCGCCGGGCAAAATACGGGTCATATGATAACAGTGGTTAAAAATATATTGTATGTCCACCTATATAGCAAAGTCAATTCTATAGAAAATTTTCCAGTGTATTGGTAAAGTAAATTTCACTGATATTATTCTTATAACCTATTAACTGTCATAAAATATGCTAAAATAATAGTTGCGTCTCCCTTTATTTTAATCAAAAAATCACACAAATATAAAATCTCAGTCACGTGACCAATCACGTGACGACTTTCGGGGCAAAAGCTAACACATTAACTTACCTGTAACACATTTCAGTTAAGATACTTCAATATAGATGAAGATTAGATCAGTTAAATTAAATATTTTGGTGAAGCCTCGCTTCCATGCACATCTATTTTAGGGCATGCGCAGTACTCGGTTTCGAGCGTCTATTTCGAATGGCCCCATATCACAAAATGATCGCCTTGGTGAAGTTAGTAATTTGATCAAGTTTCATGCTTTTATCACAAAACGAACATTTTTGATCGTTAGCAGCCGGACTATTTAGTGCTTTGCTCTATAATTTTTTTTTTTAATTTCATGTTGAAATTGTGCTAAACTTATACTATGTTTCTGCATGTACTGTATTATTAAGGTTATATACAAAACCAATAGAAATACTAATAATGCTTTTTGAAATTGTGCTTGGCATATAGTATAACACCAAGAATTCCTTTGAAGCTGTTTGTATTCTGGCTTGTGTTGATGCATGACAGATAGCTATAATGCTTTGAGGGCTTTCACTGTATAATACAAAGGCAGCTTTCAAAATGATAATAAATCTGAGCGAAAGGTGCTTTTGTTTTTTTAATATTTGTTGTGAGTTCATAATAAGAATACCTTTTGGTTTATAATAGCTATTTATTACAATTTCAATTTTGACATATATTCATTATTGATTTAAGGTACTTTGGTAACTTAGGTTGATACTTTGGTATTCAAGATACATATTTAAATATATTGAATTGTTCTCTCTACTATGAAAGTCTCTAGTGGTAAAATGCTTGTTTGAAATTTGGACAATCATTTTACTTTAAATTGGTGATGTGGTACAAAAAAGAAATTCCTAGGCCAAATTTTCAAATATGTACATTTTAACCACTCCAGAGATTTTCATAGTATATTTTCATGCATCTAGGAACAAGAAAACAATCCCCCAAATATCAACTTTTGTGCAAGTTGAATATCTTGAGAACACTTCTTATAATAATTAGTAGTCTTGATAAATTGTGCTTCATTGATTGAAGAGAATTGCAAATTTACTGAATTTTGACTTTAAAACATAAATTGACTGACAATAAAATAAGCATGTTGTACCTTTTTAGTTATGATTGGGAAACTGGTATCATGTTACATTCAAAACAGCAGTTAAGGTGCAGGGCGCAAACAAGTTTGATAGAGCAACAACACTATTCATGAAATAAAATATATTTGCAACTTTATAATAGTTCTTATGTAGTCACTATTAGTCACTATCAAAGATAAGACATTTTTAAAAGTTGCAATGAGGTTTTGTTTTCTTTTGTATTTGATATTTCTGGTTGAGCGATAGTCATTAAATAGAAACTGTTACTTAGTTATTATTATTTTTTTTTTGCTCTAGAAAAACCAAATATTTACTAAGCAATAGTTTGTATTTGGTCACTATATTTATTTAGTATCATTAAGGTATCAGGGGACAAAATGTTTGAAGAAAATGGACATTTCTCGAAGAAAGCATGAATTGATTATTCAATGTCTTTTCCATTGTTTAACAAAAACAAAATTGGCTTTGCTTTTTTTCTTCGCGAGCTATTCGTAAAAAAAGATATATTGCGTGACACACTAAACATGACAAAGCGATGACAGGACCTGATCAAACCTACCCATGCATGGCAAGGTCAAACATTGATAACGCCGTTCAGCGTTGCTATATAGTATTTCCTTTGAAAAGTATCTATAAAATTAATTTCTGTACTTAATTCAACATATTCGATAATAGTTTATAGTTATCCATGCCTGGTAAAAGAAAAACTGGTTCTTTAACCCCAAAAAAGCGAAGAAAGCGAACGTCAACAAAAGCTTTAGAAGTCGAACGAAAGAAGCAATAGACTATTATCGAATTTCACTGCTTTGTCTTAGGCGTCGCTGTTAATCCGGATTAGTAAACATTACGTAAAGTACACGGAAAACAAATTGGGCTTTATCTCGCGTTGAGATTTTAGAATATTTACCGAATTTGGAAAGTTACCTGCCCCGCAGTTTTTAACCAATCGGCAAACAAACTAGTCAGACCGCTAGACATAATATTGAACTCCTAAAACGTGTTTTTGTTTTTTGATTTATTGTTTTGATCAAAAGTCATGATTGATAAACTATAAGAAACCCTACAAGTTTAATACCTTTACTTTGAAAATTAATAAAAAAATAACCAAGCGCTGAATAAAAAAAAATGAGGCACGTTATTGTAGTTTGACATGTTTAGATTCTGATTAGCGATCAATCAAATCCGTACAATAGAAACAGCGGGGCAGGTAACTCTTTGATCTCAGCGAGTCGTGTCGCGGGAAAATCATAATAACTTCAAAACTTTTTTTAATTTTTACAAATTCGATTTCAATATCGTAATCTTTGTTCTTTTAGCTTAAAGAATATATATACGTTATTACGAATATTTTAAAAGCTGTACGTACTACGCGACTTTCAAAAAGACATATCGATTTTGTCCCCTGATACCTTAAACCAGAGTCAATAAAGGGCACATACAAATGGTTGTGACCATATTTTTGTTTTGTGTTCTTTGATTATGCTTGACTGACCTGACCAAACATACTCATTGGCTGATTGTTGGTAAGAATTCTAATAATACAAAAGAAAACCATACCTCATTACAACTGTCCTTGTCTTGACAGTGACTAATGGTCACAAAAATAAAAATTGTTACACATACAGTAGCAATTTGATTCTATATCATGAATTTAGTGTTTTTGCTCTAGTATGCTTGGGGTCTTTGAGTTAACATACAATCTGAGCTTACCAGTATATTCATACATGATAACATGGACCATTTCTGCAAGTTTATATCCAGTCATTGGCATAATACAAGATGACAATAGCCTGCAATGCCGGCGGTCTGCCGGGTTGCAGGGAAGAGAAAAGGAAAGACTGTGATATTTTCCTTTTTTTCTTTCCCTTTTTCTTCTCTCCCTAATTAAGCAGACTGCCGGCAACTCAGGCTAAGATGACAAGCATGGAACAGTTCAGTGTAAACTAAGAAATAATTATTATATTCACTGAAATAGTGTGTTATCTTTTCCAGCCATTTAATCTGCAAAAGAAAAAGAAAAATTTAAACTACATCATCATCATTTAACTTAATTTACATTTGTAAGAAAGATTTTATAAGTAATTTCTAACACTCACATTAAGCTAAAAATGTATATCCTTATTTTCAATCATTTGAAATAATGTTATACATTATTATTTATGTTATTATATTGTATTATTATAATTCAGTCAGCTTTGATGTGAAAAATGGAGAGCAGAAACACTGCACTGTATCAAACTCTACTAACAACAATAATTGATTATGAAGACAAACAATCAATATATCAGTTGAAAAAGAGGGTACAGGTGTTTATTAGTTTCAGAGCATTTTTACATAGCTATTTCAAAATACACATATATACGATCTTTAATAAATGAATGCAATTAGCTCATTGAATCAGCATAAACATTCATGTTAAGTTTCAAAAGCAAGATAGTTAAGAGAAGCAGTCCGTAATTATCGCCTATGGCGTGCAGAACGCAAAAAATCAAAATTGCTCAAACTTTGTCAAAATGAAGGATTAGTAGCCCTAATAACATAAAAAAGTTATTAGCTTAATTAGAAAAATATTTTTAGCAAGAAGTTGGAATTTGTATTTTCTTGCAAAACCAGCCTATTTTCGAATAGATTTACGTTGCTTCAGATTGACCTTGTTTTTGTTGCTAACTAAATTGTCATGCAATTTTCCGCTTATCCATCGTCAAATATAGATAATAAAGTAACACTAGCAATCGTTAGAATGAAATTTAATATGAGTTTAAATATTTTAACGATTTTTGAACGTTTGTTTTGGCACGCTGTAGAGTGTGTTTAGTTAAAGTCCGTATATCTTCAAGAGTTTGAGCGATGAAATGAAAGGTCAAATTGCTCAAAAACTCATTGTTTACATAACGCAGTGTAATCAATGAGCCGCTTCAAACGATCGCAGTTCATTTAATACTTTTCTAAAGTGCAAGATTTATAAAAAACAATGTAAACTGTTTTATATCCGCTAAAGTTTGTGGCTTTCTTGCCATTTTTAACGTAGTAATGATCACATTTTAGAGGTCAAACCGTCATAGTTGCACGCTGTGTGGTCATAGTGTGTTTACCTTTTCATGGGAAATCTTCTTTAGACGATCTTGTGTGCTCATCCAATCGACTTTAGACATACTGTAAATGTACGAGGTTTTCACTGAATGGTTTTGATATACTGTTCCAATAATAAAAGCGTTCGTTCTAAGTTTGTTTGAAAGTCAACGTTTATAACATGAGAGATCGATAATACTGATTCCGGCCAGACTGCACAATGGATTGTAGATTGCGTGACAGACAGGAAGCCCAATCGCAAAGTAATGAGCCAAAGAAAAACTTATTCTCCCAAGTAGCTGCGGTTGGCTTGGCTTTAGAATACCCCGACACTTTTTAGACCACAGTATAGACCTGTCACCGTAATCCGCAGTGACTGCGGACCGCGGTTACAATTTAGTTGTATATCTTTATTTCACTTTCTCTCCCTTTCTTCTCCCCCCCCCCCCCCCTTTCCCTCCCCTCCCCTCCCCCTTTCCCCCAGAGAGCCAGGCTACGCAGGCTAAAGTTGCTCCCTGCGGTTTGTTTTGTGAGGAAATAAAAAGAAAGCCTGGATTTAGTGTAAAATGTTACTGCAGCTGCACATTGCAACAGTGTTTTCTAACAGTTCAATGTATGGAGCTTTTCTGTGGACCTTTATATCTGGGCATATTGTGCGAAGCAATACAACGCTGAGCTTCGTCAAGCTAGAGGATTTACTAATTTGCAAATATCATAAGTGTCATAGAGGAAGGGATGAATTAACTGACAATCTTGAATTATGGCTGAACGTGTGTAGGTGTAAGTATTTTCTTCTTCTGCGGCTATATGGTCTGCCTCGTCGTCTTCATTTCCAGGTGTTTGCGGTAAAGTACCTTTCTTTAGTTTTGATGCAAGTCTTGAAAAGTATGAGCTGATTTGCTGGGCTGTTAAAAAATCACTACTCACTCACGTACTCCATTGTGGTCTTTGGCATATCTCATATCATCTTTTATAGTTATTTAAATGATGTAGCAATTTGTTAACTTCCTAAGCTATATATAATGTGTATATACCCTATGTATATTAAAATGTGTGACAATAAAGATATCTTAGTTAATTATATCAGTTTTATTAGACACCATTGATTCCATGAGAAAGAGCACATCGAAATGAGTGATTTTTCAAAATTTCGTGTAGTAATTTAGTAACATAAAATGATAAAAAGCAACAGCTGTTGAATTTACAAAGATTTGAAAGAAAGAGCTTGACTTGAAAATTGAACTTTGGGGTGACGAACCTCGTTTTTATTTTTTGTTACATTTCGAATGCTGATAACTCTGCAGTGTTACAATATATGACAACAGAACTCCAATTAGAACAGAATTACTAATTTAGACGTGCTCTTTCTTTAATGGAAAAATATTGAAATAATGTATTGTTCGTGGTGCTCGTTCCCAGTCCTTTCTCTTTTTGCATAGGGTCCTAATACCTTATCAATTTGCGAAAAGCTACTGATGGAAATTTAGTTAAAAAAAAACACTATGAAACCCTATGTGCTCTTCGCTTTAAAAGAGTTTACAAAGTAAGTAATAATAAATGACGATCAGATAACACGAGGAATCATAAGTTTATGCGAGTTCAACAGCGTCATTTGCGCGGTGCTAGACATTATAGTCAATAAAAAAATTCTTAGACTCGCATGTATCTGTTGCATAGACTTACCAGTTCTTGCAAAGACAAGTTGTGCTTCAGTTATCAGTGTTGCGTCATCTACATTGTGAGATGTCTCTTAATGTTTCTCCGACAATCAGAGACAGTCACACACTCTGCGTTTCCTGGATCATCTATACTTGATCCACTATCACTACCTGCAGCAAAAACACTGCATCGAGCCATAGCTCCAGCACGATTAAACGACTGAAAGGATTTTGAATTAACGCCGTTAGTCTTACAATATCATATAGGTTCACATGCTACAATCTTCACCAAAAACTTTAAAAAAACAACTAAAAACTAAAAAAGCACAAACGCGATTGGGCTACCTGTCTGTCACGCAATCTACATTGTTTTAATAGTCCAGCTGGACTTAGAGCTGGACTGGTGTTATCGATCTATCGTATTATAAACGTTTACCTTCAGACAAACTTTCTATATTTAGAAGAGTATATCAAAACCATTCAATGAAAACCTCGTACATTTATAGAATGTCTAAAGTCGATTGGATGAGCACACAAGATCGTCTAAGGAAGATTTCCCATGAAAAGGTAAACACACTATGATCTGACACAGCGTGTAACTATAACGGTTTGACCTCTAAAATGTTATCATTACTACGTTAAAAATGGCAAGAAAGCCTCAAACTTTAGCAGATATAAAACAGTTTACATTGTTTCTTATAAATCTTGCACTTTAGAAAAATATTAAATGAACTGCGATCGTTTGAATCGGACTCATTGATTACACTGCGTTATGTAAACAATGAGTTTTTGGGCAATTTGACCTTTCATTTCATCGCTCAAACTCTTCAAATTTTGAGTGGCCCAAAGATTTTATTTTACACATCGAAAGAACAATTATTGCTCTAAACGTGGATGCTGTTTTCATGGTTCAATTCGAGGTATCAGTGAAGATATACGGACTTTAACTAAACACACTCTACAGCGTGCCAAAACAAGCGACAGGTTCAAAAATCGTTAAAATATTTAAACTCATATTAAATTTCATTCTAACGATTGCTAGTGTTACTTTATTATCTATATTTGACGATGGATAGGCGGGAAATTGCATGACAATTTAGTTAGCAACAAAAACAAGGTCAATCTGAAGCAACGTAAATCTATGCGAAAATAGGCTGGTTTTGCAAGAAAATACAAATTCCAACTTCTTGCTAAAAATATTTTTCTAATTAAGCTAATAACTTTTTTATGTTATCAGGGCTACTATTACCTCATTTTGACAAAGTTTGAGCAATTTTGATTTTTTGCGTTCTGCACGCCATAGGCGATAATTAATTAATTCTTCGATAATTGTAAAAGCACTAAACTTCAATGAAAATACATTTACTAACCTGCAAAGTTGTTTCTGTCGGGTTCGCTGTTCAGGATCGTTTCGATTCGAGTAGTGGATTCCTTGTAGTTCGTGAGATCAGCATTCAAATCGATTGATGAGACCAACCACAAAGCCAAACGGACAGAAACTCTACAGATCCGAAGATTATCATGTGCTTGCATAAACCTCCTATTCTGGATTAAAAATACTGATCTATTGTGCTTTTACGTTCGTGTACTTGTAAAAAATCTGCATATCAACAGCACTTGACCAACATCACAGTTCATCACGAAACTGGCTAGAAAAGCAGTATTTCCATCGAATCTGATCAAACAATTTAGCTATAGTGAAGTATTGGATACTATCAAATATCAAAGAACTCTAACTAGTAAAAAAACGTTTAGCAATGCGAAGAAAATTGAATGTTTTTGTTCTAACAGCCGAGCTCAACAATCGTCGCCATTTTGAATCGAGACGTCGTGACGTCACAAATGAGTGATCCCTCAGCAGGCCTTTTTCCTGGAGACACCACCTCCCTCCTGGACGCAGCATACACGCCCCCTAAACTGCTCTGGACCCAAAGCACGAGTGATGTTAGCCGCTGACCACAAGTATTGTCTCGGTTCTAACTTAGCCTAAAATTACATTTAACTACACAAAGCTCCTGTTCCCCTCTTCTGTGATTGGCGGAACACGACCTGCGTGTGACCGGCATATGTTTTGGTTCAGCGGTATTCAAGAATCAAGTAAATACGGTTGTTCTCCATTGACAAAGACAAGTGGATTCACGTTCAGGAAAAGTTAAAAAAGGGGGGAAAATGCCGGATAAAGCATGTTCAAGATTTTTCGAAATTTTACTGATTTTGAAAAAACTCTATGCATGCATGCATGAATATGGCCGTAAATTTGTCGTATTTTCTCTGCTCACTTCGATCGCTCTTCTCTTAATCAAACAAACCCAAAATGAAAAACAAATCACAAAAGAAAGAATACCAAAGTCAGGCTATTAATAATTCAAATTAAACCTTTTAATTGTTTTTTTTTTTAGTTCGGCGTCTTTATATTTTGAATTCATTTTGTGTAGGCAGGTTCGGTTTTTGATTGGATTTGAAAATATCCAAAGTATAAACTAAATTAATTTAAAAAAGTCCGTTCCAATTTATCTATGATTTCGAAGCTGTACATGTCTTAAAGGTAACAATTTTAAAATATTTGCAGTTTAGATTTGGCATGGCCCCTGCACAAGAACGATTTACATTTACATACTTTTGTCGTAAGAAAAAATTAAAGTGGGAGCTCCGCTATTAGGTGGTACTTAATTTGTATATTATTATCATTTAACTATAATGTGTTTAACAATATTACTATGTATAAGTTAGTTTGTTGTAACTTTCTTCGCACTTTTTCAATTTATACAATGAAATAAATATCTTGGCTTCTTGCTTATGTTATCGGGTTTGTTTTCCATATGATTGAACTTGAAAAAGAAGATTTGAACATTAGAGCGAAAAAACTGCTAAAGCATCTAAGCAGTTACAATCTAGTTGTTTCATTTATAGTGGACTATAACTTAATCAGAAACATTAAATACAAAGATTCACACATTATAAATGCCTTTACGCACATTTCAAAACTTATATACACCGAATCGAAATATTCACGCGTTCAAGGTGGCCAAAAGGACACCTGAAATCGACAAGGTTTGACTAACTTTTCTATTTCAACCTCAAAATTCTTGAAACTTCGCAAAAATACACAGGTCAATGTTCTTTACAACTTGTTCTTTTTATTTTTTATTTTCTTTTCTTTTTTTTGGCGGGAAAATGACGCCATAAGTTTGGCGCCAAAATTTCAAGTTAATTCTATGACCAAAATGACCACATGATTCGAAAGATCTTTCTGAAAGGATCTATAATTACTCGGGCTTTCCAAAGGAAACCCGAGTCTTAAAATGGGCTTCAATGTTGTTTTTTTTTTTTTTTTTCTTGGGTCGCAAAACGCCTTCTAGTCGTCAACGCGCATGCGTATGGTCACAGCGCATGCGTAGACTGGCCAATACGAGCACATGGATATTTGATTCGTCGAAGGATTGATTTCTAGGTGGAATATTCTCATATTTTATGCGCTCACTCCACATGATTCGCAGTAGAATTACACTTAAGTTTATGTCGAATGTTTTCGGAAAGGGTCAAATAAGCGAGCCAACTTATTATGATGGAATTTATCGAGAAATCGTCCCTGCTATAAACTCATAATGCTATGGAATTGATTCACAACCACTCAGTTACAAAGGACGAAGCTGTTACTACCCTGGATATTTAACTGTATTGTAAGCATTATTAGAGAGTACGATACAGCGCACTAGAAGTGAAGACAACAACAGTATAATACTTTAGTGATGGTTAGGGTAAATATTTTGCTTCTTGTAATTATTTATTTTATATTTTTGATTAAAATAACGAGTTTATCTGTCAATAGTTTATTTTTATTGACTATACTATTAGCTCGTACAAGCTTCAGATCCGAGATTGATTGGCGATTAACGAGCGCTTAGCTTCTCGGCAAAGAACAAGAAACTTATACGCAAACCTTTTAAGTTTAAACTTTTAAAGTTTAAAACTTTTAAAATCGCTTCAACCTATTAACTAGCAGTTGAACGATGAAAGTAATATTTCTTTGTTTACAATATGTCAGATAACGTGACCGATTTTAAACCTCAAGGTCAAGCTCTACAACAACAAATATAAAACAGCTGAAATCAGCCTCTCTGAAAACTACATCTAACAGCCTAAATTAAATCGCCTCAAATGTAACACCAATTGCTTTAGTGACTAGTATCTATCTTGCTTTTTCTTGCGTTTATTTTGCAAGAACAACTTTAATAACACTGTTTCTAGACAGTCTTTGAGCTCGCATGTATCACTGCACGAACCGAACATCGATATCCAGGTAAAAGCAGTACAGGCAAGCGGATCACGGACGGAAGGAACGGACCAAACAGAAAAGGAGGACGACCAAAAAAATAACTTTTTTTTTCGCTTCAAATCATCTCAAGCTAATCCAAGAAAATGATTACATAATCGTAATGAAGCCCGAGTTCACGCAGTTATGCGTCTAGTTTTAAAGAAAATTCATATTTTGCTCAATAAAATCAAAAGATATGATTTTTTTAAAACTTGTATTTCGGCCATTTTGTTACTAAAAATAGAACAAAATGGCCGAAATCGAAGTATTTAAAAATTCATATATTGTGATTTTATAGCTCAAATTATGTGTTCTCCTCACTTTGTAGATAGTTTCAGAAAGATCTTTCGAATAAAAATATTGAAAGATCATATTATTTTTTTCGCGCGCTTTTAGAATTAAAAGCCCGTGCAAACGCACGCAACATTGTTGGACCAACATGGTTGCTCCAACATGTTGGGCCCGTTTAAACACCCTGTTGGATGATGTTTGATGAAACTCATCCAACATTTCTTTTGTTCTCGTGTTCAACAAACCGTATCGCAACAATGTTGGCCAACATTGTTGTGTGCGTTTGCTCGGGCCTTAAGAGATGCATATGCAGTTTTTTTAAAGGCTTGTGAGTTTTACTTTTTGAAATAACCACTTTTGTGCTTATACTAAAAACAGTCATCCACTTCAGGCTCAGTGAATATCGGTGAATAATAACCTTGACTCCGTCTCGGATATTATTCACCGATATTCACTTCGCATTCGAATTGTACCAACTGGCAAAAAGCTACCCTAGTACGTCGTAGATAGCCTAATAATTAGATCAAAACACATATTTATGGACCAAGGAACAAAAAAAACAATTTATTAACAGGCATACTTTTGAGTGTTATTGTTTTAATCAATTATGCAATGCAGGTTTGTAGCAATTATTTTATATAACAATATAGCCATTAGTTGTTCAAATTGTAAAAATTCTACTGATGAAGGCTAAAGATTTAGCCGAAACGTCTAATTAAAAATCATCAAATTTAGTCAGAGACAACCTAATTCTTTTGTAAAATAGCCATTAGTTGTTCAAATTTATTCAGGTGAAGAAGATTGTTATAGTTATACTTTATACGTTAATACTTTACCGTACGGTTGCTTTATATATCCATTTAACGTATAACGTATTTTTTTCCTGCTGTATCTCTATTTTTATTTAAGTAATATTTATACAACAGCAACATGAAATCAACTGCCTGTGCTTTAGTTTTGGAGCATGTCCCTATTACTATTAAACTAATACTAAGTTTAGGAAATACAATATTATAATAGTTGACAAGTCACTATGTCACCTGAGCTGAGAAGGGAAACTTACATTGGACCAAAACATGCTCATTTGTTTCAATATCTTTGTTACATAAGAAAGACGTGCGTGATGTCGTTGTGTTCAACTAATCAATTAGTCGGCAGGCAATTTTCGCATTTGAACATCAGTTATGGTGTCCTTCAATGTTTTGATTTCAGTGCACAACCTATCTACATTTTCTTGAAGATCTTTAACAACTTGTGAATGAAATTCTTCCATCTTTCTATCTACATTATCTTGACGATCCTTAACAACTCGTGCATTATCTTGAAGATCTTTAACACCCTGCAAAACCTTTTCCAACTTGTCTTCTGTTTGATCCTTATTGAAATATTCTACTGCTATTTCATTAGGACATAACTGAAAGAAAGAAAAAGAAATTTGACTCAGTTTTCATTCGTTCATTTATCTTATCTATTATGCACAAATAATGTCAAACAACACGGCCTCGAGTCGGATTGATCGCTCTTGGCCATAAACGACTACTCTGGTTATTAGAACACTAAAAAATTAGCCTGAGTATCAGGCCCCCTGGGGATGGGGAGGTGGAGGGGGATTGGGGAGAGGGGAGAGGAGAAGGGAGGGCTTGACACAATCCTATATCGAAAGCCGTGTTCGGCGTCCATAATATGGCCGAAACGCTGATATGATTGGACAAGAGAACAAAAGGTCACCAACATGATGTAAGATGATCACAGTCTCGCCACTTAATCTGTTCCGTATTTCATGTAAAGCATTTTTATTATCAACTAATGAATCTTTCAGCTATCAAAAGGCGAATAAAATTGAATGCAAATTTATTTATATTTCTAAGATTGGTAGTAAAATGAAGTTAGAGAGCAGCCAAAAACAGTGTTTCCCTTGACATATATATATCACCCGTCAGTAATCTAATTTCTATTGATAGCCGGTAGGTCATGTTAGAAAGTGCCTAAAAATCAAAAATCAAAAATAATTTATGAAGAAATCATAGTATCTTTACTTATTATCACTCGATCTCATAATTAGAGATGTCAAAGTTTAACATTTCTTGACTCAGGCTTGCTTGTAATAACCGTTGGTAATAAGAGCCAAGGCTTGTTTTGATTCCAACATAAAATATTTTGATCTTTGACCTCAACAATCTCCAAACACTGCGGGCCAGAGACGATTTCAATTGGCTAGTCTTTCTGGTCACGCGTCACAAAGTCCAAAGGGGCGGAACGGCTTTCGATATAGGATTGTGTCAGGCCCTCCCTTCTCCTCTCCCCTCTCTCACTCCGCCTCCCCATCCCCAGAAGGCCTGATTCAAGCCAACAAGATCTATTGATACGTTAGCTATAAGATTAAAACTAACTTGTGACGAATGTCGTAGAATGCACCATATGCTCTACGCTCTATCTTTACATCGGAATTGCCCGGGTTGTTCAACACTTTAACACTTTTTTCAATAAAACAACTGAACCCTTTTTAATCAAAAGTGACAGGCCACAATTCATAAAACTGAATAACTTTGGATTTATATTTTACTAAGCTTTTTGAAAAGCATACGCACTGCTTTTTAGCAATTGCTTCTCAAAAAGATTAGTATAATGTGGGGAATGCAGATTTTGATACCAAATTATTACACTTCGGTGTTCAAAATGCATTAACTGAAACTGAATCAATTATAAAGATAATAAAGATAAAGATTACGAAGATTTCATTGTTTCATTTACCTTGAATAGCAACGTAATTCGTTCCCAGCCAATCCCTATAAACGGATACAAGTCTTTCCCTCCTTTAACTTTAGCATCTCCAATGACTTTACCATTGAGAGTGAACGAGACCGTAAGGATACCATCACGTGACTGATTGAACAGTACCTTACAACCAATCAGATCACCTCTTTTAGCCATTGCACCTGAAACAAAAATTTATATCAATGTATCGCGACCAGCAAATGATGAATTTTATTTGAATTTTGGAATTATCTGATCCATCAATCTGCTGTTTGGTGGCAGAACTGGATCAATAAATTCAATCACGTCAGACATGAGGGTCCTGAAGGGGTAAAATGGGAGCTGGGATTGGCCTTATTTTTGAATGGGAAATGGGATTGGATGCACTGGGACTGGGATTTACAAATAAAAGAAGAATAGAAAATGGGAATGTAATTGAAAACTTGAGCAAAACGATGGTATTATGTGATTTTTGACGTCGGGGACCCTCAAACATTGTTCTAAATTGAAAGAAAATATATTGTAGAGCTTCTCTCATAGAAAAAAAAATCGTTAAAACCGCAACCATAACTATTAGAAAAAATAGGCATCCACAGTTATCAGAAAAAAATAGTTGAATTTGTAAAGCCTTGCATGTTCTAAAAATTTAACAGTCGGAGATTTAACACACAATTCAATATGCAGAACGCACCACATTCTTTTCCATGTTTTTGATTTTGATAATCAAAGATTCTGCCATCGTCAACATGAAATCCTGCAGAGTTGCCTTGCTTTCCTGGGAACTTGTGATTGTCGTGATCATATGGGACAACCCCTATTGCGATAAAGTGACGATCACCAATGTCTTGAACAAGAACCTGTAAGATGCAAAACAAACAAACAAGAGTTAACCACACTGAAAAGTTATGTAGTGAGCTGGTGGATGAAAAATTCGTTTGGCTTGTAAATAGTTTTAGTTATTTCTTTGTTTGTTAATTCTTTGGTTGAGTGGAGCTATAGTTATTTAGTTGGTTGAGTGGATGGATAGTTGTTTAATTGATTGTTTGGTTGGATTTTTGGTTGATTGTTTGGTTGGTTAGTTGATTCGGGTTGGTTGGTTGGTCGGTTGGTTGGTTGGTTTAGTGGATGGATAGTTGGTTGTTTGGTTGGTTGGTTGGTTTATTGGTGGATTTGGTTGGATTACATTACTTCAAAGCCTGGCCAATTATTGGAAAGCTGAGCTCTTAATCGTGCTCCATGATCAAGTACTGGTGATTTCAAGGCACAGTCCAAACACGAACAAGGTACGTAGTTAAGTTGATGACCTTTCACCTCTACACCGGAAGTGTCCCAAATCTAAAACAAAAACAAGTGTTAAAAAAATAAAGTAGCGAGGAGAGGAGAGGAGAGGAGAGGAGAGGAGAGGAGAGGAGAGGAGAGGAGAGGAGAGGAGAGGAGAGGAGAGGAGAGGAGAGGAGAGGAGAGGAGAGGAGAGGAGAGGAGAGGAGAGGAGAGGAGAGGAGAGGAGAGGAGAGGAGAGGAGAGGAGATTTTGGAAAATGACGAAATTTCCGACTTTGACGCCATTTCGCTAGAAAAGTGAGACGCTGACCCATCATTTTCTTAAGCTTAAATTATCAATTGGCAAAGTTTCAGAAAAATGGCATTTTGGGCCAATCAGCACTAGAGACAAACTCCATGAATATAATTGCTCGACAAATTTAACAAATGTCACATGTAATATGAGCAAACTTTTGCAACTTGTTGCAATTGTTTTGCTCTAGTGGCAAGCCGACGGAACCTTTGAATTGTTCGGCGCAACAAGTTTTTGTTTTTCACGAAAATAAATCCGCACTAGAGAACCCAGGTGTCAGATAAATTGTGACAATCATCTTGACATCTAGAGCAAACTTTTTCTCTAGTGCGGATCGGATCTTACTTTGCATTTTACCACAAACGGCTGTAAGATATTTGTTAGTGGGATTAATTATACATTTTTTATACACTTTTTTAGGAGTACATTACGAATTGGTTTTTGCTGTTTCAAAATCTACTTTACAGATTGAGTTATTTGAGTAAAATCGGCACAAGGCCTAAAACATATTAGTTTTTCTCGAGCAAAGTCTAATTCATAAACCTGCTCTACAGACCTAAATAATTGTGTAGTTTAGCCTTGTGGTTGTTACAATTAGCGTGTGCTTAAAAAAAAGGAATAACAAAAACTGTACAAATGCAATATAGATTATATACACATAATAAATTGTATAGTCAAATTGTGCATTGTAATTTAAATTATTCAAATTTATAGCACTAAATAAACCGATTGTATTGTATTGTATAATATAGTGTCTTTCAGCTTGAAAAATAAAGGGTGCGTCCCCCCATTTTTAAATAAACGTTTTTAGTGCATTACTTTAACGTGACCAACAAATTTGAAATATCTTTTCATGAATTAAAATTGTTATAAACCCAGATCTTCAACTCCCCTAAACGAATGGCGATGACATCATCAAAGGCGACGTTGTTATTTAAGAAACTTAAAATGTACTAGTTAGCATAATACCCAAGCCATTTCCTTTAATTGATTTAGCGATTCATTTTCGAGCAGACGAGCTTCTCTCTTATTGTATTTATAGACTTGATTAGCAATGTGTCCAATCAGTTGATGGCTGCCCTCAGTTTCCTTCAATAACAAGTCCATTTTTTCGGATTCTGAAATCATAAGAACATATTTTCTATTGTATATAAAACATATAAACCACGAACTTATTGTATGTACCTATTTTCAATCACCAGCAATACCAGTATCACAATGAACAAACCCAAAAATTAATATTATCATTAATCTCATTGTCAATATTATAATCCAGATTATTGTTTTCAAACGAAAAGATTATCTTAAACATCATCATCGTCATCAACTATCTAATCACCATCAGCTTTATCCTCATTTAATTCACATATCATTTCCTAAGGTAAACAGAGGACATCTTAAATCAGTTCTAACCTATCATAGGGAATGCATGGCCATAAGATGAGAAATATTGCGCCTGGAGGGCGTAAACCAAGTAGTCGAAAAACTGTAAAAGAAAATATAACACAGTTAAGGAAAAAGACCCTTAAAAACCTTTTAATAATTAAAATTATTATACACCGATTATCTACTTTCTTTTAGGTTTTAGATCAATTGGCTACAAATCCCAAACCAGTCAAGAATAACAGTTACTCATTAATTACGGAAAAATAGATAAAAATAAATGAAAAACAAACAAACCAACCAGCCAACTAACCATGATGGAAGCTCTGCTACTAGCAAGTAGTATTTTGTTGTTGTTTGTTTGACTATTTTTTTGTCGATAAAAGAACAACTTTGCTTTGTTGATCTAGTACTATTTGGCGCGCGCGTCACTTTCGTTCCCGCCGAAATGTAACAGCCAATCAGCATCGCGATGGGCGCGGACGTCGGACGTCGGACGTACGCTTGGGATTCCTGTGTCAAAACCATCGAAAATCGACTCGATACATTGCAATTTTTCCTTAAGTGTGGTGCTCCGCTCGCGCGGGCCTTCGGACCGCGCGGGAGCTCCGCTATAAAAAAAAAAAAATTTAATATAGCCTGGTATAAACACGCGGTGAAGTTTGGGAGAAGTCGAGATCAAGACACCCGAGACGTCCACACTTTGTCATGTGTTTATATCAGGCTATAGGGGAATTGACATAAATAAACGCGCAATGAGCATTGAAAAAACGATTCTCCTCTATCCTTAACAAACAAAATCATTTACCTTTGAAAACTTTATAGCCTCTTTAGCTCCTCTGCAGCCTAAATGTTTGTATATGTTGTGGATACATAGAAATGCCAAAGAAATAATATTGAAAGGGACAGGAACTGGATGGTAGTTACTGTATGTCCTGATTGTTGTGGCTTTTCTGTAGGACCATTCGTAAAACGCATTATCCTGAATAAAATGAAAGGTAATAGAATAAGGTAGTTATCAAACTCATTGTTTATGTTCACTTTAGCTAACCGTGATTAAGATTGAAATAAGAACTACACATATTACAAAAGGTCAATGGTATACCAAAGCAAATTCGCTTGTAATCTCCGTCAACAGTCACTTCTTAAAAGAAGTGACTGTTGACGGAGATTACAAGCGAATACAAACGCGATGGATACTCTGGGCCCGTGATCGGATATCAAACGAAGATTGAAAACGATTCATTAAGAATTTGTAAAACAATACTTAAATTAATTAACATTGTTCTTTATTAAGTTTTCGTATATTGAAAAACAAAAACAAAAAACCCTCTTCTTATTAACATTTTATACCTGCACTTGTTGGTATGTGTTGGATAATAATGCAACCATCATATTCATTAGCATCACAACGGCCAAAACTAGGAATATTCCATACAATAGTTGAGCAAGGACATCGGAAAATGCATCGGACGATTGAAGAGGTTCCAGGTTAGCGAGACCCAGCAAAGACCAGAGAAGATGTGTTGCAGAGCTCCACCAACTTGAAATAGTCAAAAAAGATTTGTTTTATATTTCACTTCAAGGGAAAGGTATGTCAATGCCATCTTGAAAGGTAGCCGGGCCTTTGAATCGAAGCGAGACGTACGTTGAGCGTGCAATGATAGATACACGTGAATAAATGTCCCAGTGTAAGAGTGGATGTCTGAGACGGTCAGGTTTGACCGGTGATATGAAGACAGACAGACAGACAGACAGACAGATTTATTTGCACCTTTGAATCTAAAGATATTTACAAATATATATATATATATATAAATACATATTGAATATTTATTATAAATAGATTGTTAATGTATAAATAGAAAATTACATATGTATACAAGCTATTTACAAAACTAATTTGATAAATAATGAAATAAATAGAAATGTAATAATTATTATATATAAATGTGAATTTTTGTACTATGTATTATTATAAATACTTATTGAATATCAATTATAAATAGATTGCTAATGTATGAATAGAAAATTACATATGTATACAAGCTAATTACAAAACTAATTTGATAAATAATGAAATAAATAGAAATGTAATAATTATTATATATAAATGTGAATTTTTGTACTATATTTTTATGATAAATATATATATATATACATATATCAGTTCATATGAAAAAATGAAAATCCTTCAAACTTTGTCAGAATGTAGGTCTATATGAACTATTCATACTGTGTGAGTTTCGTTCCCATCGAATAAATATTTTAGGAGTACGAGGACGATATTGGAGTTTCGAGATCTCGGTCGATTTTTCGAGGTCGTTCTACCGCTTTGCAAATATCGTTAAATTTCGCCATAAATTGTGTGTATTTCGGCAAAAACTAAAGCATGCGCATTTCATAAAATACAGATAATTTCTTATAAGATATCAAATTATTACGACGTTTTAAATTAGAATGTATATTTTCCAGATTTTTTAATTCTTTTTAAAATTTAAGACTTTTTCCGAAGGGAAAATTCAACGCAAAATATCTCCACTGTTACATCGATTCAAACGACAAAACTATATTTTGATGAAAGAACAGTGATTACTTTAACAAATTAACAAATTCATTTGTTCATATTACCGGTCAATACCTGACCGTCTCAGACATCTTCTCTTGAAAAGGTCTCTACCATTGCATGCTCAAGGCTTGATGCAAAGGCCTGGCTACCTTTCGATATGGCGAAAGGAACTGTGGTTGTACTTTCTATAGTCCGGTCTATATCAAATGTTACATGCGATTTGATTGGCTGAATGTATCAATTCGAAGAACAATTTCAGAGAAAAATGCTTGACACTTGTATAATATGCTATCGTTCATTTCTAGCAAAAAAAAAATATTTTGGACAAAATACGATGTTTTTTCACACTGTTTTTACATTCACACTAGCCTAAAAGCTGGAGCTCGTGTGGATACTTTAAAATTGAAATACAAGTGATAGGAGGTATTTATTTTAGGATTATATTTATTTATATTTTCTTTGATAAGAACTGATATTTTAACTGATAACACTTACCATGCCATACCACCGTTTCCGTGTTTACAAAATCTGCAGAAAAGGTACAAAGTAAGAAAATAACAGTTTTGTACGTAGGAACCTTCTTCTTATAATTCAAATTCTTTTCAACTGCATTTATATGAAGATACTTCTATCAATTGACTGCTCTTGCTTTTTAACCAATGCCCTAAGAACAGTAGTATAGCAAAGGGGAAGGGACACGGAGGTGCATGTGCCCCCTAAAGGTTTTGGAATACAGAAAATATTTTAAAAAAAAGCAAGCAATTGAAACAAATACGAACATTTTTTTAGCGGGCCATCCATTTTTAATATCGTCTCACTCAACTACAGAGAAAGCACTAGAAACCAATGGTGTAACCTTTATTTGGCAAGACCACAACAACATAATATATGGCATAACTTCCCAAATCCCGCTTCTTACCCATGTAAAGTGGAGTTCTTCCCAGCAGTGTACGACATCTCCGCCACATATACTTTGGTAATGGCTAGGGAAAACGCCAACGTTACAGCAAAAAACTGACCAAAGATAGCAACAATTGCACCAATGATTTGAAACAAGGCAATTTGAATTGAACCTGTTTTCTTTTTAGACTCCATGATATGACCAAATACTCTAATTGTCAAGAACATGGCATTCAAACCATAGAAATATCCTGCCACGGCCAATAGACGATTGTTTGAGACGTCGAAGTGCTCAGCCCATGTGATGGAACGCAGGATGAGGAGGATAATATACACGAGGAGTGTGACTAAATCAATCCTGTTCCACCAGTCACTAAAATAAACAAATTGCATCTGTTAAAAGATTTGCACTATGTTACTGGTAAAAAGGTATGAATACATATGTGTGAGTGGGGGGAGAGGGGTGTACTCCCTTTGTCCAAGTGGTAGGGGTGATCGGCTGAGGTTTTGAAAACGACCACTAAAAGGTACGCACAGATAAAAATAACTAACTGATAAAGCCTTGTTAATTTCAACTCCTAAAATGTAGAGCTGTTAAAATTTCTTGCCTGCAAAGCTTATTTTTAGCAACAACGCAGAGTCGGAATCGTGTTAGGTAGCTTATTTTTTAAGCAGAACCCTAACAGGTACGCACAGGAAATATTTTAATCATATCCTAAAAGGTACGCCGATCTCCCCTACCACTTTGACAAAGGGAGTACCTCCCCCCCTCCTCCCGGGATGTTATCACTAATGCCATAAACTCAATCAATAGTTTTACTTTTACCTGAAATATCTAGACATCATACCGAGAAACACTTGATATACTGTTTTAACGCCCTTTGATCTTCCCTCGTTTCTCTCTGATGGTTCTCTTTTTAAGCAATTACTTTTCTGGGAATAGCACAGTCGTTTGTTATGTTTGGCATCCAACTGCCTCTCCACGATTGCTTGGTCTATTTCCATCAAAAGTCTTCCAATATAGAAGAGCATAATGACCCATTCCAAGGCTGTAAAGTGAATGGTTGATGGCTGGAGACACACGGCAAAATGGAGACCAAGTAACGCAAGGTAACTCAAAGTGTCACGCACGAAGATGAAGTAAGGTGTGTTGAAATACTGAACATATTTATCTGTTAATAAACAATGAAAACAATAATTGATACCAAACATCGGTAAACTATAATGATCGTTATATTTTAATAAAAAACAAATGTCGAAAACAATGCAAGACGAGAATAGTTGCTTAACAATAATTTTAATATGGCGAAGACATGACATATATTTTTTTATTAATGTTAAAGCTACAATTAATATGTGACGAATAATATACGCCTTAAGGCTGGTGCCTAGTAATTGTAACCCATTTTTATTTCATTGAAACTATGTACCAGTTATTTCAAACACCCAATGGGCTATCTAAAACTGAAAAAAAATTGGGGGGTCACCTCGCATCGAAGCGAGATAATTATTGTTAAATACCTGATGACGTAGGTGTATTTTTGCGAATTTTAAAGAAATACTTTTTCATACTGTTAAGAGTTACTCAAGAAATAAACGTGAAATAATAATCTACGACATATATATTTTCGACTTTAAGTCAAAAATGTTATTTATCACACTATGTTTTATAATAGCTTTTTGGCGAAAATCACGAAAAAAACATTTTGTGTGCATACCGTATTATTGACTAAATGTCAAACCAAAACCATTTTTACTCGGGCTACCTGTGGTAGCTCGAGTCTAAAAATGCAAACGGTTCTTCGTCGTCGTCGTCGTCGTATTCTTTGTCGTGGTCCTCAAATTGGAGGGTCAGGTCCCAGGCGTTCCTAGTAGTGCATGACAGCGCATGGGCAACGATCGCTGACCGAAGGTTAATACGAACGAATAAATATCGATTGAAATGAAAACTTGTTTTTAGTTTTGATGTGATTGACGAGACTGACGATGATTATGACGAATTAATTGTTCGATCGAATAACGACTCTCGTTTACTCGTTTAACTCTGATCCCGCAGAAAGTAATGGCTATATGTTTTGGACTGATGATCGACAAGACATTACCTCAAATTGTTAGTTGCTGTACTACAGGGTTGACTCCCGAAATATAGCTTGCTATTTTCTTTTTTATAAAGACGAGGATATCTTGGCCGGAATGATCCGCCGTTAGCGAAGTCCTTTCTAGCACAAAACAGAAGATGTGCCACGCCAGCAGAATTGCATTCGCTTCGGTATATTATCAAGCACTTTCAAACAGAAATCTTGAGTTTATATTGATTAATGTGCTATTTTTGTTCTTCATAATGTCAGAGAACGTGACTTCCTTCACGAAGCCTACAAAGCGAACACGTCAACACGACATAAAAACATTCAGATCGGCCTGTCTGAAAACCACTCTCAACAGCCCAAATCGCCTCAAAAATTACACAAATTGCTTAAATAACTATCTATCTTTCTTGTTCTGACGTTCAATTTTCAAGAACAACTTCAAGTTTTCGAAGCATTCAAGTTTTCGATATCGCATACTCAAATCTTCGTAGCGGCGCTTTGGGGGGAGGGGACGGGATGAAATGTCAACACTTTGTAACACAGGCATCCCGGTACATAGAAATGAGCAGATTCATACAGCCCAAAATCCATCTTTATTTTCGTGACGTTTATTTCTCAAAAGGTTAATCTTGATAATAATGTTTCTGAGATTTAGTTTTCATTTTCTCAATAAAAACATTATGAAATTTGGGATAAGGACATTTCTCATTAAAATAACCTAAAATTAGTCATAAATGATTTACGTGCATATGTTTATTTTTGTGCACATTTTAAACATTTTGTAAACATTAATCAACCAATTTAGTTCCTCCTCACCCTCGGGACTTTCCAAAGTAGCCGGGTTGGCCGCAGAAAAGAGGATAGAATAGGTATATAGGAATAGATTTGGAGCTTTTTATTCTGACCGCCTAATAGAGGGTGACCACTTATAATGGGTGACCGCTTAATAGAGGTACCACTGTATATGTATTGTGTATGATCTATGTATGATACATTATGAATAGCTGTTATTACAGTTATATGCAAATGATTTCAAACAATGGATTCAAATCGAGGCTTTCGGGCAAACCTATTGTTTTCGCCCGAAAGCCTCAACTTCAACCCATTGTTCAAAATCATTTGCATATAACTGTAATAACAGCTATTTCAATCCCTCAGAATCCCTTCTGTTCAGTAGCCCGAGTAATCGCTCACAGAGCGTCTAGTTATTTTTAAAATATCAACTTAGAAAAAAACTTCGATATCACTATAACATTTCTAGCGAAGTCAAATTAGGGGTATCCACGCGTTTTTGAAAGATATTAATTTTTAGATTTCATTTGTAGGTAAAAACGCGCGAAAATTCGTGACACACGTGACTTTGTGTCACGTCACCGCGTGACAAAATTTCTACCTGGCGCGTTTGCAAACGCCAATGAACCTTCAAATTCGCTTCAAACTGAAGGCAAAACACTGAGAAAAACAAGCTTTTGAGCTTCAAATTGACAAAAGATTCTCTTCAACTAGAACTTAATAGTGTGGTAACTATATATTAAAATTAAAAAAAGAAATTCTATAACATTGTTTTTTGTAAAATATAGTTTTCATCGTAAGATTTACTAAAAAGACTTATTTAAAATTTTCAAATTCAAACTAACAAAAAACTGAACCTGAAAGTTCTTTTGAAATGGAATTAAAAGCCTCAAGAATCAGTTCTACCAACACAAGATCGATTTGAAAAGACAAGGAAGTTAAAACAAGGTATTTTATAATAAATAAGTTTGTGTAAAACATCATTTTGCCATTTGTACAAAAAAAAAACCTCGTACAATTTCGAAGTAAAAACTACTAAAAAAGCTCGTTTAGTAGGCCTAAAAAGTCTAAATAAACAAAAGTTATTCAACCAATTTTGAATTATATTTGTATCTTAATTCATTTTTAATGTTTTCCGTTTATGAGGAAGTGAAAATTGCATAATTAAATCTCTTTTTCAATCGACCAAAGTGGAGGTCTACGAAAAGTGCAATTTACGCACAAACATCATTTTATGTACCGTTTTTATCTCAAAAAGTTAATCAAATGGAGACAGACATTTTCTCTTCTGTTTCTATAATAAAACGAGGAAGGGATTTTTTCTTTTTGTGGCTCGATTATTTTTTTTTACGGTATTTTCCGCGAACTTATTTTCGACTGCACTCTCGAACTAGATGCGCAGTATGAATGCGCATGAACAACACTAGGCACCAGCCTTAACCCGGCGAGTCAGGCTTGTTAACTTACCGAAGATGCTGTACCCATGCATGCCTAAAATACAAATTGATAAATGTAAATATGGCACAGAACAGAACAGAACAGAACAGAACAGAACAGAACAGAACAGAACAGAACAGAACAGAACAGAACAGAACAGAACAGAACAGAACAGAACAGAACAGAACAGAACAGAACAGAACAGAACAGAACAGAACAGAACAGAACAGAACAGAACAGAACAGAACAGAACAGAACAGAACAGAACAGAACAGAACAGAACAGAACAGAACAGAACAGAACAGAACAGAACAGAATATAATATAGCTCTTGGGCTTCTAAGGGTTGGATAAGCATACCTTCAATGACTTTTTCACGTACATCCTCTTTTCTGACGTCACCAACATAAAGTATCACGTTCTTTTCCGTTGCCATGGATTCTAAATCATTGATATCTGGACGTATACCCAAGCCAACACAAATTACTCGGAATCCTTCATGCTTTATGCGGCGGGCTTCTCTTATATAGCTTCGCTTAAAATCCCCTGATTTGTCATCCGTCATTATAACCACCGTCTGTTAAGAACACAATTTGTTGACTTTTAATGACATAGTTTGAACAATTATACGTTTTTAAGATGAATTATCGTTTTAATTTTGCTTCAACTATGCTTAAATGTCTTTTTAAAAGATGGACAACATTCCGAAAAAATAGTGGGAAATATCTTAAAAAATGAACAGTAATTAACAATTAGTATTAAATAAACAACAATTCCAAACCTATAGAAACCATACCCAGAAATTCTCTACAGTCAGCGGTTCGGGGTAATTTCGCGGGCTCATACAGAACGTAAGCAATGCGCATGCGCAAACAGAAAAAAAAAAAAAAGGAAAAAAATGGCGTCCGGGTTGATATCGTTGAGGCGTCAATTACATCTGACATTTTTTTTTTAATTTTGAAATTTGTAATTCGCGCCAAATAAATCCGCGAATTTTTCACCATAGGAACCCCAAAAGATTTTAGGCGAGGCTACTAAGCTTTAAACAAGAAAACATGGCCGATCAAGTCGTGCAAATCGATTCTCTACGTTTCAAATGTAAAATATATCGACTTGAACTGTACGTTTTACGCCTTGTGAGGTGAGAAAACAATGCAAAATTTCTCTAAAAGGGATTGAGACACTTGAAATGAAGAGTAGTTATCGTTTCTTGGCAAAAAATCGCGTTTATTGATGTGGTTTCAAGAGTAGATTGGTCTACATGAAAGGAATTCTTTCTCAACAGTAAATGTTCTTATCTGTGGCACCACGAAGAGGCAATGATGTTCAAGAACGCTATGGTGGCCTACAGCTATATTGGTGTCTTTTAAAACTAATTTTTGAACAACTTTGAACTTGAAAATACCATATTTTATATCGCAATATCAATGTCAATACATCGATGTACAATTTACGATTTGTGGACCTCAAAAGTTTGAAAGTTAAAGCGTTGTTTTAAGGACTTTATTATCACCAAGTGACAGTGGTTTCTAAAGAACTCTATGGCGGCTTATGGCTATATCGGACTCTTTTTCATGTCCTTTTTTTGAACAACTTTGGACTTCAAATTAACTTTTATTCTATCGCCATACGAAAGTTAAAACGTCAATCTACTGTTTACAATTTGTGGAAAAAGTGGAACATCGATAACAAAAGAAATATTTCAAGAATAAATAAAAGGTACATACATTTCTTTGTAATTTTTGTGTCTATTTCTGAATGAAACTAACTCGGCTAAAATTGTTTGGGCATTTGTGCTTTCATAACTAAGACTAAACTACAACACTATTATTGCTTTTCAAAATATGTTGTGATGTCCCAAGGTAATTTGCAAATGATTGTAGCCCTTAATGAAAACATACTTTAGGAATACTACGACAGTATTTATGAACGTACCTTGTTCTGATGATGCCCAGGACAATCCTTAAGCATCTCCCTCGCGTCGTTAAGGCATAACGCCAATCTGTCGACGTCTTTGTCTATTATCATTCTCGCTGGTGTATCATTAACTGCATTTATTGCCTCTTGTTTATCCATCCATTTATTGATTACTCTCCCATCGCTGTGGCATATGAAAGAAGCGTATTTCGTTCGACGAATGTCAAAGCTATTGATGACTTCGGATGCCAATTCACACATTTTGTCCCTTTTTATCGATGTTGCATTTAATATCATAACGACAGCATGATCTAAAAATAAAATTAAGCCTTCCACTTAGATGGTTATGGGTTGACTAAACTATCATTGAATTAGCAGTAGGAACGAATTGAACGGTCTTTATAATACAAATTATCATATAACATGGCATAAGAAACAAATAAGAGCTGCCGTCTTATGAACGCCACTTCAATTTGGATTGTTTTCAAAGTAAGATGGGAAGCATGAATTCTCGTTCGTTTGTCAAAACATAAGCAATTAATGATGTATGTATTTTATGGAACGATTATGGGAAATTAGGTAACTAGCTTTGATTTTGAGAAATAATACTCAGAATGTCACATTTTTCGTATTTGTCTTTCAATTTTGCACAGCATGTATGGAAAACAAACTGTGAACTATCGAAACGAACGTTTATTCTCAATAAATAAAGCTTTGAGTATGAATTAAAGCAATTGCATTTATAGAAGCCTGAAAATCAATTAGAGACTTCAACTTTCATAACCGCGTATCAGACAAATATATATCTAAATAAAGCTTTGTTAAAAAATCGTTAACTGGAAATATATAATTCGCAAACAATCATAAATCTTAATCATTTGAGTACGTAGTTATATAGCTAAGTACACAGGCGTTTCGAACGTTAAGACGCTGTAGGGTTCTCGGGCATGGTTACTAGGATGACCGGTGTTTAAACTGATGGATGAAGCATTTATGTTCTCTACATGGTGGTTGTGGTTGGAGGGTTTTAGCTGGCCCCTCTACTGTCTTCTTCCATCCGTTGCCTTGAGGTGACATCTATTTCTAAGGTAGATCTGTGTTAAACTACCTAGGATCGTTCGTTAAGTCTTGCAGTCACCGTTGCTTTCTTCCAAGACTTCCTACCTTGCTTCATCTGCACTGCGTCTCCTTCCAATGCAGGTAAGTCTTTCGCGTGATACGGTTGTTGTACCTACTCTGTTTTTCATGGTCTATCTTCAATTTTTTTACTTGAGCTAAGTGAAAACAACTCTCGGGTATTGGAGTGACTTTGTTGTTAATTAAAAATTTTGTTTAATTTTTGATTTCATTAAACAAAATAGAAAATTGAAAAATTAACCCAAATTTGTATTTTCAGTTTGACTAAAATTAATTGAAAATCGTTTTGTGGAGTGTTACACGGACCGTCCACACCTTAATGTACTACAACTTCCAAGTTCTGTCTTAATCCTTAGCAGAATTCTTATCTTATTGAAAATTCTAAATATTTACTGTTAAAAAACGTAAAAAAACGACTATAAAATGGTGTCATTAAACTTCTAGTTTTGCCCTTATCGATGGAATGTTTTTGCTTTGTTTACCATATAAGCCTTATTCCAGTGGGCTACAAAGGCGCAGTTACTAAAGTTTTTCAATTGGTCTACAAGCGCAATTAATAAATATAACTACAAAACCTACCTTGTCTTTGTCTGATAAATTTGGCCACCTTGTGAGCCAAAAACAAAATGACGAAGACAAAAGGAAAAAGCACTACGTCAAAGAGTGCCCAAACGTTTAGAAAGACCCACTTGAAGGCGTTGATGTCTGTCCATTTGCTGTACCTCAGATGAGAGAACGCGCCTTTCCAGCGCCTCATTAGAAGATTGTAGACCACTGGATTTGACACAAACTGCAAAAACAGTTGGTTAACAATGTACGTATGTATCTGTGTGTTGCCTTTTATTTCATAATAACACGTCTGTATGTATGTTAATTTTATAGACATCTCTCCCCGTCGGATCCCTTCCGTGAGGTTTACACTTGCATTCTCTAAATTCAATATTTGTAACGGGAGTAGGTACACTGCGAGTTATGGAGTTGCTAGTTGCAAGTTGCGAGTTGCGAGTTGCGAGTTGCGAGTTGCGAGTTGCGAGTTGCGAGTTGCGAGTTGCGAGTTGCGAGTTGCGAGTTGCGAGTTGCAAATTCCTGACCCCCTACCTTGAACCGGACAAACATTGAAATAGAAATGAATTAACCCGAAAAGCAATATCCGGACGGAAAAATCTCAAAACCATACATCCATCCATACAGCTACTCATTAGCCACTTCGAAATCGTGCTGTCTTTAAATATTTATTTTCAATGTTTTCGGTCCATCTGGTTGTTCCTTTATTCTTTCAAATAATATTTGCCTCTGTAATAGCAAATATCAAAATTTGCAAAAACATAGATGCAATCTAGCTTACGCTAATCTCTCATATCGTGTTTGCACCACTGACAACGAATTTTTGGTCGGACCTCGAGTGTTACAGTTTGTAAAAAAATAAGTTATTTTAAGAAGTTTTTATAACATCATAGTCTTTATTCTATAAGCTTTAAAATGATATATAATTGGAAATTTAGCTACTCTGATGATTTCAAACGAAGGAATATCGCAGATTAAAAGGTTTACAGTAACCTACAGGCGAGGCTGAAAAACAGAACAGTGATAATGGGTTTTCTTGGTTTTATATTGTTAAAAAAGATAATTTCCAGCAATAGTAGGCTTAGATTGTATGGTTTTATTTAGAAGATGAATAGATAAATTAGATTTTGTAGATACGCGGCTTGGTCACGTGACCTCTTTTGACTGTTCAGTTCGTTAGAGATTTCTCTTTATCTTATATTAGGCTTTCATTAGGTGCAGCGTCTAAATTAACTATAACACAATTTTATAATTGGATTATGGTGAATTATTGATTGTTCCCACACTCGTTTATAACACACAACTCTGTAACATGTTGATTTTTGTGGAGGGAGAAAACCGGATAAACCGGAGAAAAACATTCTGCCCTGAAACTCGTTAGTCATTCAAAAGCTCATCAACTAACAACCAATGTCCGCACGCTATTTGAAATCATGTACACTACACTACACTACACTACACTACACTACACTACACTACACTACACTACACTACACTACACTACACTACACTACACTACACTACACTACACTACACTACACTACACTACACTACACTACACTACACTACACTACACTACACTACACTACACTACACTACACTGCACTGCACTGCACTGCACTGCACTGCACTGCTCTTTACAAATCAATGCACTGCACTGCACTGATTTGTAAAGAGCATTGAGATATTTATATGGAATGCGCTTAAGAAATATATTATTATTATTATTATTATTATTATTATTATTATTATTATTATTATTATTATTATTATTATTATTATTATTATTATTATTATTATTATTATTATTATTATTATTATTATTATTATTATTATTATTATTATTATTATTATTATTATTATTATAGAACCCTTACCTTTTTTTGACCAAACAAGACAGTTTTTTCTACAATACGATTGAAATCTTCTCCCTCAAAGATGGCTCTGTACATAGAGTTACTTTTCAGAGGTTTCAGTAACTCAGCTGCAAAGTCTTCGACTGAATTTGATAGAGAATTGAAGTCTTCTGCGTCGGGACCCTTCCCCTGGGCTAAAGACCTGAGAGTGCAGCTAACCTACAACCGATAAATAGCTTGAGTCGATTAAACATTACTTCAAAGTCCGCTCCAAAGTACTTGGAAATGATTTCCAAGTCCTCTGGACTTGGAAATGATTTCCAGACAATCCTGGGGTGTCTTATTTTACTTTTCTTATCATAAATGTACTTTGGTAACGTTTCTATAGTGACACTTAAAAATATTAGCCCAGAAAAAACATAGTTCCTTATCTTACTTTTCAAAGGATTAAAATACTCTTGAAATATTTCCATGGTAACCAGTACTGAGACACGAACTTCTAACCACTAACTTACTTATTCCTATTGCTTACCACTAAGCCATAAGCTAATTCGTTGACCAGGACGGAATGTTTTGAACTGTTATAGAAATTATCAGTGCATGCATAACTATCAGATAATAGTTTCATTATAATAAAATTGCTAAATATCTAAACGAAGAATCCTCCCGAATAATTAATGAGTTTGAGAAGTCGCTCAAAGTCCTCCAATTCGGATCGGACGGGACTTGACGCCTTAGCTGCTCAACTTATATATATAATTGACATACTCGGGAGTATTTTATCGCACTCCAATGATTTTGTTTTGCTTATTAAGGTTCATCGAGGTTTTCCAATATTTCTCTGTAAAGAGGTTATCCCTGATACGAGATTCACCCTAAATTCGGCCTGTGATTCGTGAAAAGCACCGAATTCCAGTCATGGTCCGTGAAATCATCCTTACATCCTTATAGTTGACTGATTGACAACCAAAACTCTAGTTTTCGTCTGCAGTGTTTGAAGGTCTAGTTGATCGTGTGTGACTGGGAACTAGAGTAAACGTTATTTACTCAGTCCTTTTGTTTCCTTGAAAATTTATAAACTATTTCGCAGGTTCCGCGTATTATCCAGACAGAAATAACAACAGTATATCAATCAAACAGGACGGTATACATACCTCTAAGGATTTCTCCAAACTGTTTGTTTTGCACTTGGTGAGGTTATATATTGTTATGGTTTCTGTGATTTTATCCAAATCTCCACGGTCTAGAATTTCATCCATCTTTTTCTCTTAAAACAAAAAGAAAAGAAGAAATACATAAATAATCTACGAGTACGAAAGAGCCTGAAAACCGGGACGGAGAAATAGGCACCAATTACAGATAAAATAAATCAAATATAAAAAAAGACAAAGTAAGATTACAGACAGAAAAAAATGAAGTAAATGAAAAGCCAAATTAATGTCAAAAAGTGAAAGAGCTAGGGCAGTTAAATCAATAAAATAGAAAAACCAATCAATGAAAAAAGATATGGGAAAAGATATGGGGGAAAAGGAATAATTCGACCAGTAAAATAAGAACAGCAAAACAGGAAAGAATCCAACAATCTGTGAGAAAATAAATTATGAATAATTTGTTTACCAGCTTTATCTTTCTCTGTCATTGTATCGTCAATTCTCTCTAAAAATAGAAATAAACAAGATAACATCTCTAGGTAAATCCTTCAAAGGGAGCTAGCATATCAGCGCGAAGTGAACATGCACAACTTGTTAGCATAACCCCGAGGAGAAAATATTGATGCTCGTTAAAATAAATATTCTTTTATTCAGAACACCAAAAACACGTTGAATTTCATTTACAGGCCAATATAAGGCCTTGTGAACATGCATTTGCTTGAAACTCTACCATAATGGACAAAAAAAAACATCAAAAAAGTGACCATTACTGACGAAATATAAAAACATACCATCCGTATCAAAAGCATCAAACTGCTCGCTTTGTTCCTGAAAAAAAAAATTTCACTGAGTTTTATTTTTTTATTTACCATTTAAGTCTACATTCAATACTGAATATTACAGACTGCGTTATCATCTGACGTTATTAACTGAGACCTGGCTGTTGTGCCGGGAGACAATGCCCACGCTGTTATTTTCAGGGAGTTGAATTCACTCTAGTACTGGAGTTAAATTTACTCTTCAAAGCGGAGTAAAATTTATGAGAGTAAAATTGACTCCCTTATAGGAGTAAATTTAACTCTGACAAGAGTACATTATACTCTCATGGGAGTAAATGTTACTCTCCCATGCATGTCAGTTTGTTTTGTGTTACGTAAGGGATAAATGCATTATTAAAAGCGAGTAAAATTTACTCTACTTTTGGAGTAAAAGCATGCATGAGTTAATTTTACTCCTATACATATCGATGCATAGAGTGAAATTGATTCTGTTTTTGGAGTAATGTTAGATGGAGTTGATTTTACTCCACCTTCCTTCTATTTCAGTATTTTTTATTTGTGGGCTTCTTGGAATACTGATGCATTATTATGAATCCTTCTAACATCGTTGTGTCCTACTAAATTAATAATTAATCAGCTGGCTGCATGTTAGACTTCTCTACTAAAGTTCCTAAGGCTATGTCTACTTATTATAAATTACTAAATCGATATTTTACATCAACATGGTAGATCAAATTTACTAATTCGTTTTTACTCTTTACTTTCCTTATCCAAGGTTGTATATAGCCTCCTACGCAAGCAACAAACCGGAATTCGGACTTTCTTTCTATATTGGGCTTCCTTTGTTGAGAATTATCGACAAAGAGGGGTCTGATAACTGGTTACCATTCCTAATTGGGGGTGTTTCCGTTTGAAATTCATTTTTCAGCGCCAACGGTTGCAACGGTTTGTTTGGCATTGCTTGTTCAAAATGAGCTTTCTTACCGTGAAAATCGCTTGGAAATTGAACCAAAGTGCTCTTTTGTGCTAGTAAGCTATTGTTTGTGGAAATTGAGGAGTTAAAACAGAATGATTTGATGAGAATGCCGCTTGTATTAAGGTATTAAGAATACTTAAACTCGAAACCCTCGTACATTGTAACTGTAGCACAGTAACTTATGTTAACTAAAATTGTTCTATAGATTAAAATAGCTACAAGTAATATAGTATTTAACTATAAAATCAATAATTGTACGTTTGTTCCTTATATATATTCGACAACAATCATTAGTGTATAAACAGATGAATTATCTTTCAAACTATAACAGCAATGATTAGTTATTAAAAACAGTCATATAAACTGATGGAAACTTTCTCATTGTTCAGGTCTACATATACAGAACTGTTGTTCAAGAAGAAGAACTGGTATTTAATCAGGACTATCTGTTATTAAGCATTGACCAATACCAATTACCACCACCTTCCCTCTTTCTCCCAATGTCTTCTCTCAATTTTATCCTCATCACCTCATTAACTTCCACTATTACTATCAACTTTATACCATTATTATATTATTTATTATCTATATTTTATTATTTATTATTATATTATCTCCACTTTACTTTTATCAGCGTTATTAAATATTATCATCATTATTTATATCACCATGCTTTACTATTATTATCATTTTATTGTTATCACCTTCATCTCCATCATCACTATTGCCATTTTGTCCACTAACATATCAGCAACAGCAGCATATTATTATCACCACCACTACAAGTATTACCATCACTATTATTATACCAATAGACCTATTCAGCTTCAATGTTTATTTTCCCATTTCAAATCACATGTTCATTCCCTTTGGATTTAATAATTTGTTATGCATAAATATTTTCATGTTTGACGTAAAAGAACAACTCTCAGGGGAATGTCATGTGGTCTGAAATGTGCAATTTGCATACAGAACTAAAAGGGTTTATACGTATAACCATCATTTTATTACTTTATTAGCATCATCAGAATTCCCATTAGCATTACAGTAAAAACCCGCATATAAGAACCAGTGGATTAAGGTTACTGTGAACCTTCGCGGGTACCTTTCGTTAAAAATTTATTTTCGCGTCGCGTTAAATAATATTTTATGACATTATACATCATTTTAAAGCTTAATAAAAAAAGAATACGTCTATGCAGTTTTTTTCTGTAAAAAATAAATTTGTAGTGCGTGAGAAATACTCTAAGTGAAATCGGGTGTCTTTGTTTAAAAGGATAACCTGGAAAAACTATCTGGCTTTTGCTGAATTTTAATGCATAATGTTTGTCAGCATATATTGATCTCTGAGACCGTGTGAGCGTTTCTCAATATTTTACTTAGTTTAGAAGTTATTTAGAGCTAAGTAACGAAACGTAAATATTCAATGTTTAGTTAATATTCAACTTCTTAAATAAAAAAACACGCTATCAATCGATAAACGCTCACACGGTTTTAATTTTGATGAGTTGAGTAGTGTTTGCGCTAATTGCGAAGATTTTCGGACCGTAACTTTTTGCAGGTTATCCTTTTAAAGTTGACTAGTATGCGCAAAATTAAAAGCTAGAAATCGAGCTTTGAAAGTTTTGTAAACATTGACACCCACTTCATCTATCTGTCAGCGAGGTCACTTAAAGGTCACAAATCAACCAATAGAGATCGTGGTTTCCTGTTTTGTTTTGGTAATACTCTGCGGGACGTTTTTATAAATCAGATAACAAACGCTCATAAAATACTTTTTAGAGCACAAAGCGGTAAACATGGCGAACAAAAATAAGATTAAATCAAATAGTAAAGCAAGTAAATCAAGAAACTTCTAAAATTATGAAGAAATTTAGAAAAGTAACGCAACATGATATCTCATAAACGAACCAAGCAACAATAGGATTATAGGATTATAATGTCACTTTTCAAGTAAATTTGTTTTCCATAAAAAACAATTTATTTTAATATCTCTGGAAGTATGTAACATTATGATTTTTTTGTTTCAATAATCAAAAGTTTATGTTATAAATGTTATAATCTTTAAATAAAAAAAAAATCGGCCAAATTTTTGGCTTAAAGGTTCACAGTAACCTTAAGAACCACTAGGCTAAAATTTGCTTTTTAAAGTGCTACTCTGACGAAAAATGTTCCCTTCTGATTGCGTTTTCTTACAGCTTTTCCAAAAATACAATACTTCTGAATAATTCTGGGCAAGTTTAACATCTGCTGGTGCAGTAGGCAGGGAGACACGAGTGTTTGAAATCTCGAAAACAATGCTCCGCCATATTTATTGCTGCACAAACGCGCCAGTGAAATTTTACAGCGGTTACTACCATTGCGGAATTTTGTGACGTCATCGACTTAACACGGGCGTTCGTAAGCTTGCAGCTCTTTTTGTAGAAAACAACAGGATCTTAATTTTACGCGGCCACCTTTTAACGTTTCAGTTTCACTGACAAAGAATGTGTCGAAACATTTGTTTAGATTGGAAAACTTACTGAAACCACTAAGTCTCCTGCTCGGTTTTTAAGTGGCTGATACCATATGCTTATACTTACATTTTCAGTTGATTCAATCAGAGTTATTAGCTCTGATACAATGTCAAGTGCTGGTACCTACGCATAAGAAAATGAATATCAGAACTGTCCAATTTTTAACACAATTTATATTTTTTTTACTCTAATTTACTTGGCCAATTGGAAAACTGCCCAGTAAGGTCGCCTGCTCAGTTTAAAGTGTTAATGGGATTACTCTATTGTGGTAGGCTGATATATCGGAATTTTTAATCAGCTTGTTGTGATATAAATGAAGTTATAAAGTTGTGTAGTTACAAACCACTGTGACATATTTATACCTAAAGTATGGTACTAACTTACTAATTGACATTCATCGCAAGCTATTTCTAGAATATATTGGGCGCGGCAAAGCACAATGTGTCATTTCTATATGAATCATAATATAATGATTGGAAATTTTCATAAAACTATATGATTACAAATAACGCAATAATCTTACTGTAAAGAAGTCCCACTCACAGCCCTTTTAGTATCGGGCTTCCTGTGTCCCTCCCCTTTGTATACACAGGAAGCCCGACACTAAAAACTGCTGCGAAGGAGATATTCTCGTTCCCAGAGCTCATGGTCAATCGACCAGCGAAAGGTTTCGCCCGAAGGGCTCTCGTTTAATCCAAAACCGGAATAAGAGAATCCTGTTATACTGCGCAAAGAAACAAGAGAAACAACAAAATACAAATAGATTCCCCTGTCATAAAGATGGGTGACAGAGCACAGGTAGCCCGAACGCGTTTGGATTGACCGTTAATATTTGAAAATGTGATATAAAACTACTTCAAACTATAGCAATAATTTGAAAAAAATCCTGTCAGACTAAACTAGATTTTTTGAGTAAAAGTGCGTTTAAGGGTGATTTTGAACGGTTCGAATTTTCAACCGCATATTTAGGAAAAATGTGCAACTTCGTCGAACACTTTCACAAAAAAATAATATCTCTAAAACCACTAAACAGATAAATAAGCTTTTCTTCACAAATCATTTCAAATAAATTCTCTTTCGAAAGCCGTTTGAGTTGTGTTTATTTGTTATATTGACGCCGAGAAATAATTTAATAAAGTATGTATTTTTTTAAATTTTAATAAGTCCGTCAAGTTGACGAAAATTTATCCGTGATCATCCGTAGTCATTAGCTGTGCACTTTTGAGCGGTGTCGGGGTGGGGTAAGTAACGATTTTTGGGTTTTCTATTTTCCGATGTTTTTTCATCCAATCACAAAGTGGTTGACTTTTAGGAGATTCAACTTCCGGTACTTAGTTAAAAAAATTCAGCCAATCAGAAAACATCCCTATTTGGATTGAGCTGGAGCCTTTCGGGCGAAACCTTCCGCTTGACGGTTGACCGGGGCTATGGGAACGAGAATGCGAGGGAGAATATAGCCGTTTCATAATTAGTACAGCCGAGTAAGGGAGGGAAAGTTTTGAAGATATTTTCATTTTGTTAAAGAATCCAAGTCAACCACAATGCATTGCGCGCTTGACATTGCCAAATGTAAAATGGAGGATATTTGGGTTTGTGAGGTGAATCCGTTCCCATCGGTCTTTTAATTACTGCAAGTTCACCAGTGGTACTAGTTAAGGTTTTTCGACGGTTTAGAAAAACTTCAATTCTTTACTGATGTATTATTTGAATACAATGTTTGTTACTGTTCTACCTGCCTGACAATGCCCAAAAAGTCGAGATTTTGTGAAGAGAATGTCTCTAAAACATTCAGCCTTCTTACTTTGGAATCAACGGAGGGAGAATTTAGGTATTAACTCCATTTATTGTGATGGTTTTAGAAGGTCACTAGAGAAGATAGAAGCTCTTGTTTCTCGTCACGCTCGACACAAGACAAGTCAACTCCAGCATATTCGCTCAACATAACAGAGCCTTCTCCGTACCCAGATGGAAAGTGATTAATTTCAAGAACATGCACTTTTAATACATCCTGATGTCCGAAAAGCAACTCAGAACACTTTAGACAATTTTCTATTTCAATAAATATAGAAGCGCAATGCATTGTGGTTGACTTGGTTTCTTTAAACTTCCAAATTATTGTTTAGAATTTTCGGTAAATTATTTTGAGGATTTTGCTGACATAGTTGGTTTGTTAGAAACGTCAGTATACTTATAATTACCATCTCTTCCATTTCTAAACTCTGAAAAAGAACAAGAACACATTAAAGACGTTCGCGGGTGAATGCAAATTTCCTGAGACTTTGCCAGTTGATAAAACTAAATTAGGCACATAAAATAAGTTAAAAAAGCGGGGTTCTCGTCGTTGTTTTCGATCAAAATGGCCTCAAAGTCGGCAATTAATTTCGGCATTTTTCGCAAGCAGCGTGCCGGAATGTCTTGATGGCAAAAACAATAAAGAAAATTATTTAAAAAAATGCCATTCATAATAAAAGAAGGCCCTAACATGTTTTTGAAACTCATAATATTTAGAAATAAAACGATTTTTTGACACAAAACGTGAAAATAGTTACCTCTTTTGGAGAAAAAGATCTTATGTCTCGAACAAAATGGCCGCTTTTTGTCGTTTTTTAATTTATTGAAATGAACGACTTTTGTCATCATGCCATGCAAGTAAACTAAAATCTTTACCACAATGCAAAGACCAAGAAAAAGAGAATTAACTGAGTACACAACCAAGGCAGGGTAAATCGATTTCTATTCAGAAACTAATTTTCTTTTTCGAGCTCGATAAAAACCAAGTCATACACCTGCCAAAAAAGGACTTTCATTTTATGTTTCTTTTTAACCATCAAACATACTTAAAACGATCTAAAGGAGTAAAACAATTCACATTTATTTGACTATACATAATTTATTTGACGATATTTAACTTACATGCTAAATTAATATGAGTCAAGAAAATATTTTCAAAGTATTCAGTTTGAAATTGGTAAGAGTTTTCAGTTTTCATAAAAGCAAAAAAATATAAATACCATTTCAAAACGTTTTTCGTATACCAAATACCTTATTATAGCATTCTTGCAGTATTAAATTGGTCTTGGTTTTAGTTAATCTAACTTTTGAAGCTTAAACTCGCAGCATGAAAGGTCTTTTCAGGGGGGGAAATGAAAACAATAATAGTATTAGTACGAAAGGCGCTGTAATAAAAAAAACTTATTTTGACTCATTTCCCCATTTTTGCCTCTAAAATCAATAGTATGGCATGAAAGTATAGTCAACTGACTGGTATTAGTCAAAAATTTCAAACAGCAACATCGAAATATCATAAAATTGGGATGTGAATGTGTACAAAATGTGTTTCGTTAATCGATCGCGCTCTATTCTTTTGCTACGTTATTTTCAACACTTCAGTTCAACTTATTTAGGCAAAGAACAAGGAAAGTCAGCGATACATTTTGAAAGATAATAATAAGAACATTATACAGCTAAATACCGATGACTGTGGTATACCAATAAATAATTTTCAATGGAATGATATTTGGAATGATATTAAACAAAGCGGCTGTAATTTGACTATTGTGGTTTTACATATGTTTGTAATTTTGTCTAGCCAGCTGCCTCATGCTCAATGAAAACCTGTTTCAGCCCGCTAGTTTTCAGTAAAACTACGTCTAATAATGTGCGTAAAATAAATAACAAGAGGTTTAATTAGCTTTATTTCGAGGTTATTAACTTGTTCTTTAACAATTTAGAGAACTGAAACGACTTACTAAAATCTATATTACAAGCGTATTTTGAGGGCTGACGTGTGATTGACGGTTGAACCTAGACACCGCATCAGTGGCTGTGGATACTCATAATCATGGTTCATAATAAATATACAGTGACAGACTAACTTTTCTATTTCAACCTCAAAATTCTTGAAACTTCGCCAAAATACACAGGTCAACGGTCTTAACAACTAGTATTTTTATTTTTTTCTGATTTATATATTTTTGGCGGGAAAATGTCGTCATAAGTTTGGCGCCAAAATTTCAAGTTTATTTTATGACCAAAATGACCACATCATTCAAAAGATCCTTCTGAAAGGATCTAAAATTAAAAAAAAATTCATACTTTGCACAATAAAATAGGATATGAATTTTTTAAAACTGGTATTTCGGCCATTTTCTTACTAAAAATAGAACAAAATGGCCGAAATAGAAGTATTTAAAAATTCATATCTTTTGATTTTATAGCTCAAATTATTATTGTTCTCCTCACTTTGTAGATCCTTTCAGAAAGATCTTTCAAATGATGTGGTCATTTTGGTCATAGAACAAACATGAAATTTTGGCGCCAAACTTATGACGTCATTTTCCCGCCAAAAAAAAATAAAAATGAGAAAAAATAAAAAAAAACAAGTTGTAAAGAACATTGACCTGTGTATGTTGGCGAAGTTTCAAGAATTTTGAGGTTGAAGTGGAAAAGTTAGTCAAACCTTGTCGATTTCAGGTGTCTTTTTGGCCACCGTAATGAGCCTTATGGGTGCGGTCCTAAATCGCGAGGGAAAACTAAGAATCAGTGCGAATTTCGCTGTGTAACTCATACATGAGTTGAAGCTCAGCTGTACTGACTAGACTGTGACAAATTCGTGTCTTGGGGACGTAGAGGTAGCGAATAAGGGCATATGCATGAGTTGCTGAATTGACATACAAATTGGCAGATCATTTTATAACCTCATGTCATGTGCGTGTTGTTTTTCAAATGAAACTAATTCCGAAACTAATGAAAATCTTATTAGATCGAGCGGCGTACATGCTATGTCAGACTTCAAGACCCCAGCGATGATCGTCAAAATGACAACATAAAATAATTTCCATTCATACTTATCACTAACATGATTATGTCAACCGATAAACGAGATTATGCAATAATATGTTCTCCTATTTGCAAAGCCATTTTTCGAGAATTATCTGAGAGCTAAACATCTGCAAAACATCCCTTTAATTTTTCGGCAAAATTTACTATTTCCCTAATGTTGAATCAAACAAATGATTATTCTTATATTTCTCTTAGCTGACCAAGACATGCCAAAAACACGTGTCAGTAGTATTGTGTTATTCACAAAATGGCCGTGACCGTGCGATGACTTGAAAAAAAAAAATGAAAATTGATAGCAACATATAATTTTTCCACAACTATAAAATTTCTCGCACGCTGAGTGGTTTAAAACCTCGATAAGAGGAGAGACCCTTAAAAATGACGCCATTTCACGTCGCGAGCTTTTTTAAATTTTAAAAAAAAACTTGTGTGTGTGAAATCTCGCGCGTTGATTGGAGTATCGACACAGTGTAAGAATGTTTGAGGGAATGTTTGTCATCAACAAGATGTTTTTTTTGTCTATAAAGTCCGAAAAAAGCTCATTTCTGAGCAAACCCTGAATAGAAAACATTTTTTCTGTAAATAAAATATTTCATAATAAATGTCACAATGACATACTATATCTGTCCAATAAAAACATGCTCAAACACTGCACGTATAGTTTTGATGAAAGAACATTGCATAATATTATCAATTTTTAAAAACCTTAATTATGTACTAGCTTTAACTATAACTGTCTATACGTTAAGGTCAGTTTAGTTATTATAGACAGACTGTACCTAAATTCCTGGTAAACTAACTACAGTGTAATGTAAAAATGTCGTAAGAGGTATTAAGTTAAGTATATGTCTATATCAATTTTTGTGTGATTAAATGTTGACTAAATTAGTTTTGAATCCGTCCTGTTTTCATTTTTCAAATTGTAAAGAGAAACGATTAACAATATTTCCGTACAGGAAAAGGTTGATTCTTTTCTTCTCATTTAAAACCGATCAGTTTTTGGGAATTGTTATATTTGCAGTAGCATGAAGTGAACTCAGTTAATGCATGCATACATGCATGACACCTTCGTCATACAACAGTTACATTATGATCTGCACGAAAAAAATTGAACACGTAAAACAATGTCTTAAAATTTGGTTAAAACAAATCGACAAGGTTGATACTCTAATCAAACATAGACATGACGTAAGAAAATGGCTAAAGCTCTACAGTGATGCGATTCGCTACGCTCGTAACTCCACATTACTTTGGGAAATTTTCTATGCACTTTTATTTTATATGCGGTATTTAAGACTGGATTCGGTCGAACCAGGTTGCTATATCAAGGCCTTTAATCTTTGGTTCTCGTACGGGCAGATTTGGGCACAGACAACAGACAGGGAATTAGACAGACAGACAGACAAACAGATAGAAAGATAGCTAGACAGACAGACAGGCAGAAAGATAGATAGACAAAAAGACTGACAGACAAACACAGATAGAGAGACATAGTAATGGACACGTAAATGTAAACTCACATTATCATGGTCCGCCATCTGAAAGAGAAAAAAGAAAATAAATGTGAACATTATAAGAATCGACACATGATCTGCATATATGAATACAGTTGATTTACACTACAAAATTGTTGCCAGAGTAGGTAAGGGGATTAGGGACTGTGCAATGGTTATCAGGAGGGAAGCTGTAAAACCATATAGGGAGGGGCATAAGGTAAAGTAAATGAGAGGGTGGGTTAAATAAAGTCATTACTTGGCAGAGGGGGGCATAACTTTAATTTAATGCAATATGTATTTCACAGATGCATCTCAAAACACTGAAAATCGCATTTCCGAGGGTCTAAATTTCAATTTTTTTAGGGAGATGACCCTTCCGCCCTAGTTGCTAACGCCATCGGCGGTCAATTTCCCAAGTGAACATTTCAGCCAAGCTACAGCCCTGGTTAACTATGTCGACAAAAAAGATGAATTTCCACGTCAAAGAAATGATAATGATTAATTAATACGAACTGCCGACTAATTAAATTTTTCAAGTAATGAATATGTGCATAATTGAGTGTTTACCAATTATTTATTGAGGCTAAATTAACATATATACCAATAGAATAATTTCCAATTAAAATATACTCGAGCTCAAAAAGAACTTTATGTTTTTGCAGTGGCTGAAAAAGAACTTTTTGTTTTTGCAGTGCCTCAAAAAGAACATTTTGTTTTTGCAGTGGCTCAAAGAACTTAGTATAAGATTACTATTAAGTATCTATAAATGCAGTTTCCAATATAGGTCAAATACACTCGAGCTCAAAAAGAACTTTATGTTTTTGGAGTGGCTCAAAAAGACCTTTTTGTTTTTGCAGTGGCTCAAAAAGAGCATTTTGTTTTTGCAGTGGCTCAAAGAACTTAGTATAAGATTACTATTAAAGAATCTATAAATGCAGTTTCCAATATAGGCCAATATATGAAGTCAGAGTGGTGTGATAAAATACTTAATTAATGTAGGGGAAATAGTGAGAGTGTGAGACCCCGTCTACACGGATCCGGATACTTTTGAAACCGCATACTTTTTGATGAGAATCGGCCTATCGTCCACACGAATCCATTGATATCCGCATACTTTTACTTGAATCCTCCGGATACGCGGATTCGTGTGGACGCAAATATTTCTATGCGGTTTCAGCTGGATTGGATTCGTGTAGACGAGGCCTGAGTAAGAGCGTCCCCAATTTGTAGGACACTTGTGTCTGGCTAGAAGATTTGAGGTTAAAAAAAAGTGAGATACGTTATAATATATAGAGCGTAGTGGTACCTTAAGTTTAAGCCCATTGATTGTACGGTCAATGGTTGGTAAACGAGTGAGTAATCAATTTAAACAACGAAGCTGCAGTTATAGATCAATACAAAGAATACAAAAGTACTAAATAAACAGCTCACCTACCTCTTACTTTAAGCATTCGGGGATAACAGCGATAAAGGTTACAACGTCAACCTTCCTTGCAACCTCCAGGCACCATGCATTTAGCACCTTTGTTTTCGTTTCCTTCCAGCGGTCTGCGCATACTCGCCATGCCATCACTTGCAGTTTAACAGCTGGTCTAAGTTCTTATTCTCTTTCAAATCCATATTATCTTTAACATCTCTATATAGACTTCTAATATTTCCTAAAATATTCGTATGCCAATAAAACACTTTGCATTCTATCTGATATAGATGTTCTTTCTATTATCTGATATTTTGTTATGAATTATAAAGGCATTTCCGTTTTCTAAGAGTTGTATATTTTCCCACTTTTTTCATGTATGACTATGTGACCTATTTGTTGTTTTTAATTTTCATTATTTTATTTTAAACAAAATAATTTCTTGTGAATTCAGCTCGTTTTTTTATATATATAAATTTAAATGTTATTAGCCGTTCCGTACGTTTAATAGTTTTGTTTTAAAAACATCTACATGCCTTCTATTAATAAAATATGGATTACGCCTTTGTTACTTTTCGGTTTTACATACTCGGTTGCGTCTGGGTTGTTGTGCGTTGTATTATATTCGTACTTGATTAAAATCAACCGTAGTCTAAGCCAGGACTGTCTATATATGTCAACACGGTGTAAAAGAGTCAGTTCAACAATATCTTCTGTTTTACAGCCGGTACTCTGCTCAACATGATACAAACGTGATAAAAAAATATGAATTAACCATAATACTCTTCTTCATAGACCATTTTGAAGACTTATCTAGTGTTTCATTTTCAGTCCTATTTTTCTATATCTCACTTATAATTTTTTTTTCATTTCTTTTCCTCGATATAACGACAAATTCGTCTCCAAAAGTCCGTCGATCAAATACCACGTTTGATCATAGTTAATAGAGTGTTTGAGTGAACGAGATACTCAGTGAAGAGTATTATACTTATGTAAACAAATGACAAGATCAAAAACAAGAACAAAAAAAATAAAGGGAAAAAAACAATAAAAAAGAGACTCATTTCCATATCATAAGCAATTATTGGATGAAGATGATATGAGACAGTAACAAGCAAATTTTGCTGTCATTTTCATATCAACTCCCTGAGAACGAAAGGAGCCTGGGAGCTTCACAGAATAAATATATTAATAGAATTATCCTGAGAAGTTCAGATGTTATCTAAAATTCACCGTATGCTCTGGGCCAATCAGATTCGTTGTAGTATGTAAAATGTATAATAATCTATGATAAAGACCCTTTTAATATATCCCGAAGTGTTGTGTTTTTCGCGCTTGACGTCAAATTTATTATTTTGAAATTTGTATAATATGAAAGGAATTGAAAAGAATAAATTTGACGTCAAGTGCGGAAAACACAACACTTCGGGACTTATTAAAAGGGTCTATATCAAGCGTGTTTAACAAATGAAGACGGCAATTTTTGAATCCTGTGTATTGTGATAAATGATGGTTGTGTATATAATGAAAAGCAAGAATATTTGAGGCATTAGCGGCATTTATTTCTGTCCCGACAGACTTCTGCTTATACGCTTATGCTAAAAAATAATTTTGCTCTTCAATTCTTTAAAATTTATGTTTGGCTCTTTTAAAATAGAACTTGTCTTCATATTTTTCGTCACTTTTCACGTACCAGTAAATGGCTTTATACTGAGCAAGTTTCGAGAAAAAAACTTAATGATCTGATTCTTTTAATACTCAAAATGTTAAAAAAAATTCACTCCCAAGAGAGACTGAAACACACAAGATTTGGAACGAGACCTGAAATCTACCACAATATAGTCGCATGCTGATGTAATATTTTATATAACAGCCTAACATGTGTTTTCAGTCTGTGTTTAATAATTATATTTTGAGACTATAAAACGAGGAATTTAGTTTAAAACGTAATATCAATTTAATTTGACTGGCTCTCAAACTCAATGAGGTATGCGAATGTTTGTGCTGTCATTTCATGCAAATTGAATATTTCAAATACGCTCAAAGTAGAAAGAAGGCGGTGATGTTTGAATACAAATTTGTTATTATTATATTTCATTTTGAGTAATAATATATTAAGCATATCTGAGCAAAGAAAAGACTTACAGACTATAAACCGTAACTAGTGTCGTGCAAGGAAATATCGGCAAAAAAGCACAAATTAATAATTGGTAGTTCTTATTATATAGCGCATTTCCTGAACTGCTGAATGCGCTTACTCAACATGTTCAAGTTGAAGGTATATCAATTTAAGGCGCATTAAGCTGCCACCATACAACCCATGTCTGATTTTTTTTATCTATTTATTTATTTATTATTATTTTTTTGAGAGACGGGACCTCAATTTTACGTCGTTATCCAAGAGGACGTGAAGTTCTAACAATTTTAGATTTTTAAGAAACAAAGGCAGCAGCTAGCCTCCTCCAAAGGCAACCCAACCAAATTCGGACTTCCTTTCTAATTTGGGCTTCCTTTGTCAAGAAAAAAGAGGATTAGGGCTAGGGACGAAAAGCTGGGCCTTTTCTTTCTCTTTTCTTATCGCCCAGTCTCCCCCTTCTGGTAACACAACGACCCCAAAAGCAAAACAAGGGTTGCCTGCGGAGGAGGCTAGGCAGCGGCTTCTTTTCAATTTTTTAAAGACCCTGAGTAATGGTCCGGCCGGGGTTTGAACCTATTTTCACGAAAATTCGCCTGGCGGCCGAAATAAATGCTTTAAATGAATTTTAAAGTCAAGTTTTGCAGTACGAATAGATACTACTTTCGATGGTAGACAAAAAAAAAATCGTCTTTTGGAACGGCATAGTGGTCCACTCGGGCTACGTTTACACGGGACCGGACGAATATTTGACCGGTCTAACTGTTTACACGGTACCGGTCAATTTTTTGACCGGACCGGTCAAAACATCGTCCTCGAATTTGCATGTCGAATATTTGACCGGTTAGGCCAAAATTAAAAAAAATTAAAAAAATAATCGACCCTACTAGTATTCAATTTTTTTCTGGCAACGCGCGAATTCAAAATTATTTAATTCGTTTTTTTTTTTTTTTTGTAGTTTTTCTGTTACTCTATCTATTTTGTTAGTCTTTGTGTTAAATATACTAATATTCGATGGTAAAGATGAGTATGAGGCTTTCAAAAATAATATTTCAATAATTATTAGCATTTATTTGACATTATTAGGTATGAAAAAGCGCGCGGCATTTTAGTGAAAATGGTCAACATTGACCACCTTATCTCCAAATAAAGTATGGTGACCCCCATTAGTTATTTCATATTTTAAACTCTTATATAATCAAGTTTTCTTATGTCAAAAAAATGAAATCCCAACTTCAATTTCCCGCGAACGTCTTTAAAGGGCTGACTAATAAAATGCTAAATGAAAAGTGAAAGTTAAACAAACAGGTGTAGAATTAACATACACTCTTTACAATGACACTAGCGAACGTCGAAACGACGAATATAATAACATTTCTCAAAGTTTAAAAACGAAACTTTGAGTTCATTTGAACTCCTAAAAGGTACAGGGAATATTTTCAACCCTAAAATTAGCGCCGATCGCCACATGGACAAAGGGAGTACCTCCACCTCTCCTATTGCTCCCACAATTATTAGCGGCTATGGTCAAATAAGTTTGGCTGAAATGCTATATATTTTCTCAAACTTTGAAAAATCACGAAAAATTTGGCTTTTCAATGAAACTAAATTTTTTTCCGCAGAATTGTTTAAAATGGCTTATGTTTTATTAGGTAGGCTTTAAAAGGGAATTGGGTGCACGGTTTCGAAATACTTTCAGACTTGCAAAAAGGGGTTGATTTAACTGTCGCAGCCTACTAAAAGCAATGTTGTAATAATCTAAATAGTATTTATTATAGTAATACTCTAAATAATAATAATTATTATAGAAATAATTTTGCTGTTAAATAGTCTGACGGACATGAAACATCTAAACTCAACAAATTGTTTTTTGTTTGTATGACGAACGAACCAAAGCACATTTAGCTGATAACATTTAACATATAGTTTATTGCCCTCATAAAGCTACATTGTAAAAACTCGACAAAAATTACATTGTGCTGTGAGTTATTGTTTTTTTAAGTGAAATCTAAAGCATGCTACTACTGTGACGTCACGGCAGCCATTTTGGATGATTCAACACAATATTTTTCATTAGCATATATCGTTTGCTCATCTAATATGTATACCGTTCTTTGTATTTTGACTCCTGAAACAATGGATGGTCATAATCAAGCATCCGAAGAATTATTATATAATCGTCCCCTTCACAGTTCCCTGCGCCATATTGAAAGGGTGCCGAGCCCTTGCATCGAAGCGAGACGAACGTTGAGCTTGCAATGATAAAAACCTTTTAACACCATACGGGACAATCATTCACGTGTCCTTATAATTGCAAGGTCAACGTCTTGCTTTGATGCAAAGACTCCCTCTCAAAATGGCGCAAGGTACTGTGTTCTTCTTGAGTTAAACTATTGTTATAACCTTTAAAAAAACTTTCGGGCAATTCCTTGTTGACCACAAAGATGGTTAGATTAAAATGCAATACGTTAAGCGCATCACCAATTAGTGTCGGTATGATAACAGAACAAACGCTCTTATAGCTGACAGGATAACAATCAGAATTTAAATCAGAATGAAAAGCTCTAAAACAAGTGAAATACATGGTTAGTTCCAACAATTTTAAGGTTTTATCAAGATGTATGGAGGATAACCACCATCGTTTGAGTTGGTATAAGATCTCCTTTGTGAAGGATCTGGACACTTATAGCACCCACCACTCCCCGTCCACCACTCTACACCTAAACAATTCCCAGTACACGAATCTTTACACTGCTGTTTAGTTTTTTGTTTTCCGATGCTTACACGACCAGTATTGCATATGTATGGCATGTACTCTTGCCAATTACCTGAAATTAAATATATATAAATATTAAAATACCGATGTAGACCTTTTACATTGAGAAAGATGAAATCAATGGAGCTGGATGTTTGGGTTGAGTTGATGGCTTCACTGACACTACCAAAGATTCGAAAAACCATAATGCTTCAAGTTGAATTTTCAGAAAAAAATATCTGGTTATCATAAAACTCTTAACAAGTCCTTTGATGTAGTTACAATTACTGCGGTTCCTAGTAACACGCGACCAAATAGACCTTCAAAACAAACGACAAATAGAGTTTTGGTGGACGTCAATCAATTGTATTTCCAGGGCAACACAAACTAAAATGTCCGTTTCAAATCAGCGATAAAAAAATAAATAATAAAATCGAATAAATAGATTAAATCGATTCTAAATTCTCCAAAAACGAGGCCAGGCAATACTAAAAAGGTTTGGCATTGGCTGGTACAGGGTAGGCACACGTTCTTGATCGTGATCGGCCACCACCGCCACACGTAACAGAACAAGAGCCCCATGATCCCCAGCTAGACCACTGTCCATCCACTGAAAGAGACAGGAAAACATTATCAGTTCGATTGAATTTATAAATATTTCCTTCAGCGGTGATGTGCTGTACCATGCTGTACATAGTGCGTTGTGCCAGCTGTAGTGGTTTTGATATTGTGTTGTACTGTACTATGCTGTACAGTGCGTTGTGCCAGCTGTGGTGGTTTTGATATTGTGTTGTACTGTACCATGCTGTACAGTGCGTTGTGCCAGCTGTGGTAGTTTTGATATTGTGTTGTGCTGTACCATGCCGTACACAGTGCGTTGTGCCAGCTGTAGTGGTTTTCATATTGTGTTGTCCTTTACCATCCTGTACATAGTGCGCTGTTCTAGCTGTAGTGGTTTTGATAGTGTGATGTACTGTATCATGCTGTACATAGTGCGTTGTGCTAGCTGTGGTGGATTTGATATTGTGTTGTACTGTACCATGCTGTACAGTGCGTTGTGCCAGCTGTGGTGGTTTTGATATTGTGTTGTACTGTACCATGCTGTACAGTGCGTTGTGCCAGCTGTAGTGGTTTTGATATTGTGTTGTACTGTACCATGCTGTACATAGTGCGTTGTGCCAGCTGTGGTGGTTTTGATATTGTGTTGTACTGTACCATGCTGTACATAGTGCAATAAGAAGCATTTTTGTGACATCTCCAACATTTCCAAAATTGTGTCCTTCAAGTTTTAATTCTCTGTATAAAATAACTTTACATTAAATACTTCTATGTAACTTGGACATTAAAAGCTCTCTGCTGCCTTATAAGCAGTAAAATTATAATGAATAAAAAAACGTAAATGCTCAACATTAACCGAAATCGTTGCTGGGTAAAGGCACTATAAATTTAGGAACTGTAATAATGACAGTAATGTCTCTAGAACGAGAGGCATGTCTTACAAACTGATTATTCTTTGGATACGATAAAACAAAGAATTGATATCTATAAACGACATATCAAATTCTTTTTAAACGTATCTTAAAAGATACGTTTAAACTTTGATAAAACGCTTTTCCGTAAATTTGTAGCTAAAATAATAAAATTCTGGTCTACCAACCTTGTACTAATTCGCACTTGTTACCAACGAAACCAGACTTGCATGTGCACGTAAAACCGCTGACCGTGTTTGTACAGGACCCACCATTGAAACACTGGTTGGGGACACAGTAGTCTACATAGATAAAATGTTAATTTGCAAATATGTTTCTAATTTGATTCTTATATCTCGCGGTATGATGCAATTCACTGTTTGTAATTAAGATGGAACAACAACAATGCAAATTGTTAAAGGCATTTGTCAGCTATTAATAGTTTGTTTGTTTGTTTTTGTTTGACAACTAAATTGCCTGCTCTGCTTGTTTACTTGGTTGCTTTTGTTTGTTTGGTTAGTTCGTTCGCTCGTTCGTTCGTTTGCTCGAATTTGTAATTAATTAATATAAAGTATTTCAGTTTATATTTTTAATATTGCTAATGTTTTTCTATTTCATTTTTCTAAACATCAATACAAGGTAGCTGAACACTTCATATATAATATTCTCCATAATGTCATAGAGTAGTGAAAAATCCATTTTCAATAAACGGTCCCAAATGTTCTTACCTTTTGTTTGGCAGTTCTTCCCAACGAATGGATAGACACATGAGCAGTTGTAACTGGTTTCGTGGACTTTGTGACATTTCCCTTGGTTTTGGCAGGGAAGAGGCCTACATGGCTCACTCACTGCCGAAAGAAATATGAAATTATTGCCTATTGTACGTATCTGAATATGGCATATATTTACAAAGACGAGCTGCTGCAGCCGTTGTCAAGCCCAAACAAAACGGAAGGGGATCTGCTATTAAGCAATTATATATTGGATGAGGCTAAGTATGATACGGCTTTGGCAAATAACACCCTCCTTGGTTTGCATAATTTGCATATCATACGAAAGCCGAATTCAATAATTGTTTTATTATTCATTCAACATATGTTTACTGCTCCACATAGTTTAATACATCGAAGCTGAATAAAATCAAGATTTGTTCCACTAAATATTGGTGCATGGAACACTATTTCGCTGCCTTTTGTTGATTTTTTGGTGTTTTTACTTTATTTTCCTTGCAATAATGCGCCTATTTGTTCCCCGCTAAGTGAGGGAAACCGTCCTGAATTGGAGGCAGCCATTTTCCCGCTCTCTGTGTGACGTAAGTCGTCCAATAATGTTTCAATTGGGCAAAATCGAGGTCCAATAAGAAACGGGGAAATATTTTGAATGAATAATAATGTATATTTATATCTAAAACAACAAAACTAGATCATTGGCATTTTACTAAAACTTCTACGATAAAAGTATTTTTGTATCGAGAATTACCAATTATCTTGAATTATTAGTTAGTTTCATTTACGTGCAAGAATTGTTTTATTTCTTTCTATGCTTATAAACATGATCGTCTCAGGCGTATTATATGCATCGGTGTGGTTAAACGTTAGGAAAACAACTTCAACAAGAAACGCAAAAAATGTCTTACCTCCAGTCGTCATGTTACAGTAAACATGTGAAGCATTTTCTTCCTGAGCATGCTTCACCCAGTAAAGACCGCTGGTTGTGGTGTGTGTGTCATTCTTGATTTCCATACACGATTCACCGGGAAGTTCGATGTTAGACCCAATGGCAGCTGATGGAAGAATAACATAATATTAGATAAAACAACAAGCTAGTATAACAGTCAATGCACAGCACAAAATGAATACACAAATTAAACTAACTAGCAGAGAACAAATAACAAAGCGATATCTATTTAGCAGTTTCCTCCATGAACACAAAGCCACCACTACACTGCAAAAACGGCTGAGTAGATACACCTCACTATATTTAGTTAATAATGCATTCAGGATGACACTTTATAGTGAGTTAACACAACTCTATAGTGAGTAAAAGTGAAATTAAACTCAATATATTGAGTACATTGTACTCAATGGCCGTCTACATTTATGTTTACTCTTGATAATGAGTTGGATTTACTCACTATAAAGTGTCATCCTGAATGTATGATTAACTCAATATAGTGAGGTGTATCTACTCAGCCGTTTTTGCAGTGTACAACTTCTGCCAATTTCAGTGGGTTCTTTAATTAAAACCTCTAATACATAATATGATAGTAAACGAAATTAAAAAGGAAAAAGAAGGGAGGGGAATGAATGGAAAAGGATAAAAAACAAAGGGGAGGAAAGATATCCGATAAAAAGAATAAATGAAAGTCATATTTAGAAAAGGATAAAATGATTGTACCTAGCAATTAACACTCCGTGTATGAAATATAAACTAGGTAAGCTAATAAGCTTATTACATTTGAAACATAAGTAAGATTGCAATTGGCCTTCTAAAAGAAACATCAACCCAAAAAATTCGCAAAGCTAAATTAGAATTGTTACACACAGAAATCTCCCGCGCCGTGCGAGCTAGCACTACTGTGCCAAACGTAGCTTTTTCGTCAATTTTACTTGGTTCTTTAAGGTATAATATGATAGTAAACGAAATAAGAAAGGAAAGAGAAACAAAGCCGGAAAAACAAAATCCAGCGAAAAGAATAATTTAAAAAAACCGAAATGAAAGTCATAATTAAAAAGAATAAGAGAATAGCACTGTAAGTTAATAAGCTAATTGCGTTTGAAACATAAGTAATCAACTCAAACATCTCGTAGATGGGCAGATAGAAATCATAATTAAAAGAGGTTTTGGTTAGTTATACCTAATGAGCACTCAGTGTATGTTTAAGCTAAGTTAGGACATATGGTGAGGACGGATACATTGCAAAAACGGCTGAGTAGGTACAACACAGTATATTGCGTTAACCATGCATTCAGGATAACACTTTATAGTGAGTAAACCCAACTCTATTGTGAGTAAACCCAACTCATTATTGAGTAAAAGTGAGGTTAAACTCAATATATTGAATATGTCTTCATCTATGTTTACTCATCTATGTTATCCTGAATGCATGGTTAACGCAATATACTGTGTTGTACCTACTCAGCCGTTTTTGCAATGTATAGAAGTACTTAACAACACTAGTGTAAAACTAAAATAAATTGTTTAAATAAATTGTTTAAATATTTTGTTAAAATAACTTGATAAAATAACTTGATAAAACAAATTGTTAAAGTAAATTGTAACCATAAATTGTTAAAATAAATTGTTAAAATATTTTGTTAAAATAACTTGATAAAACAAATTGTTAAAGTAAATTGTAAAAATAAATTGTTAAAATAAATTGTTTAAATAAATTAAACTGAATAAACCTCAGGGTATTACCTGGCTTTAGTCGTTCAAAGTACACGGCGTTCATATCCAAAATCTTTTTCGCTGTTTTTTTGGCCAATGTTCTGTTATTCAGCTCGCAAATAAAGCTGTCTCGATAGAAATTAATACTCAAGCAGGCAATTTTGTTTGTGCAAGTAATGTAGCAAGAATGAATATCTGTAACACAAAATGATTCGATAACATGTCCTCCGAGAGCAGTACCTCCAATTGAAATATGACACTTACTGGCTTCTATGACCGAAAAAAGAGAAAAAAACCCTGACAGAATTAAGGGGATTAACGTTGCAAATTTCATTTTGAAAATGGGTAACATCAATTACTGGGCTATATAAATACATAATTACATTATCAATTAATCATGACTGATTAAAGTTATCAAATGTAATTATATTGATATTTCCATCAAAAGACATTTTAGGTATCAAAATAAACTTAACGCACCGATAATCAAGGTATATATAAAATCATTATTTTCTTAAAAATACACCATGGCTATTGATATAACAATAAATATAATCAGTTATAATATTTAGAATAATGTTTACAATCAATATTCTCAAGAACACAACGTTATATGTTAAAATAGTCGAACAAATTATTGAAATAACTTGATTAATCGGCACTTTCAATATAATTCCTACGTTTTGATCATCCTCTCTTGGAGTTTTGCAAGTATCTGTTTATAGCGGCTAATCATAAAAAGGTAAGTACAAGTGGTCAAAGTATACGTAAAGATACTGATAAAGCTGTATTACAAGAGTCAATATTTCCAAGTTGTCCTCACAAATACTTGTTCTTTTATTATTCAAAATATATTAAGGTTCGCATTGCTTAAACAAAATAAAGCAGAACTTGAAAGTCCATAATCCATTTCTGTTTTCAAATTTACTAACCTCGCAAACAGTGTTTGAATTAACTATATTGACAAAAACAAGCGTCATGATTTTGGCCACTGGTCGAGAAAGCCCTGCTGTGAGAAACGGTATTTTTTTCGTGTTTGACGTCACATTCACATAAAAACAGCCCAAAAATACCTCAAAGTAAAATATATTTTTTCTGTTTGACGTCATATTCAATAAAATAATATCTAATCAACAATTCAACCGGCAACCCAAAAAACAAACTTGACAGTACTTCCAAACAAAAATATATATTTAGAAAGGATAAAACTATTAGAACTACCCCATTGTATTTTGTATTTTGCCCTTGAATTTGCTGTATGCATATCGCCTCCGGCCTTTCATCTTTCTCGAAAGGAATTTTAAACACTGACTTATCCTAGAAGAACGCGAAAATGTAATTTTTAAAGACAGTGCTCAACAGTACACTGAAAGACCATCGTAAAAATAGCGTGAATATTGTAGATCTAAAAAAAGTTTGATTTGGATTTGTAAAACACCTCACGAAAGCCGTTTCAGTGTCGAGTTTACAATTAGGTGTTAGAGCCTGGTCACGTGAAAGTAACTTGTGATGTCCCAAATAAATGTCGACCTAGTCTCTCTCTTTTTGTTTTACCTGGTAGAGGAAGCCCAAAACACCACTTTCAAGCGCGAATATAACTCCCCTTGGATTTGCCCGATCTGGCTTATATATATATCATTTTAAATCTCACGATGTCTAGAATTGAACAAAATATGTCTCATTTTTGACTTCATAAGCACTTTAAAACTGTATCGAAACACCTTAAACTATAATAGCACTTGTCAATGAATTAATATTATGACTTATTACGCGTTGTAAAATTCGAATAATGCTTAATTGGTTTACAAAAATATTTCTGATCCTTATAATTCTGCAATTCTTTTCAGAGAAGATTCCATTTGAAACATAAATAACATTGACCTTCTAAAACAAACAACAACACAATTATCTAGAACGTACGATTGTCATACTCAGGCCCTCATGCGGCGAACGAGCTGGAACTACTGTGCAAAACGATAATTGTTTTTCTGTTTGACGTCACATTCAATAAATTAACATATAATTAACATTTAAACAACAACTAAAAAACAAACCTCAAAACACAAATATATATTTAGAACGGATAAACCTATTTTAACTATTCCACTGTATTTTGTAAATCAAATTAAACGCTGCCCTTGAACTTGCTGCATTCATTTCAGAACGATACAATATTTGAGAGAAAAGGTTTTAAAAGACCATAATCTGTCAGGTTATCTTAGAACTGTATCCAAACATGAAGGAAAATTGGAGTAAAGATATACGATAAATAGCAGTTAAGTGTGACTTATTATAAGTTGTAAATTTAGAAAAGTCTTTCTACTGATGTCTGTCACGTCGGATAGCACTTGCATTCGAAACACCACTAGCGCTGAGAGTTCTCCGTCTTCGGGTGACTAGAAAAAAAATCAAACGAAGAATTGGAATATCATTTAGGCATATTGGTATATGGACCTAATTGGAAAAAAAGTGTGCAACCTTAATAGAACTCCCAATATAGACCAAAAAAACTGAAATACCCCAAGCAAATCGAGATGAATTACAATTCATAGCAAAACTAAATAGCACCACCTGTTAAGGAATCAATGAAAACATAAGAATGCTAATTTATGTTATAAAAATACACCACCACTTTCTAGGCACAGCCCCGAAAACATTTGGCACGGAGACTACGTTATTAGTAGTTATGATCACTCTGAGTCAATAAAATTGTTGGAAAAGGACAAATTCATGGATTAAACACTAAGACTTATAGGAGGTGATAAACCTCAAATTACCACATAATTATTAGCAGAACAATAATGACCTGAAATAATTTATTCGAATAATATAACGCGTAATAAGTCATAATATTAATTAAAGTGCTATTTTAGTTTAAGGTGTTTCCATACAGTTTTAAGAGTCCCTTACCAATCACTCTTAACCTTTTGGTTCAAATATGAATGTATCGTTCTGAAATGCATACAGCAAATCCAAGGGTAGCGTTTATCTCAAAAAGTAATTCAAATGGAGATAAAACTTTTCTCTCTAATTTTAATTATTGTAAATTTTTAGGTGGTTTTTCACGCTCGTTACAGTTTTTCAGTATTAATAAATTTCACAATTGGTGTAAAATATTCCTCCATTTTCTTTATGACACTGAAAAAATCGAAAAATATACTCCCTCATAAAATTAGCAAAAAGTACCAAGAAGTCTTGAAAATGGAAATAAATTGAAGTTTACAAAACTATACTTACCTTGCAATGTCGCCATTTTGCGTGATTTCCACAAAAAAAGAAGAGTAAAAGAAAACCATAACAAACGCTAACTTTTCATGTCAAAAACAACATTTCAAGCAGGGAAGACGGACGACTGTAGATTTTTTCGGGTCATAAAATTGCCTTTGCACGACATGATATGGTCACGTGTTTAATTCGTTGATTCTCTTTATGTCACAGAAAAACATCTAAAAATATACTGCCTCATGAAACTTCAAATACCAAGAAGTCCTGAAATTAACGGGAAAAACCAAAAGTTATCCCGATTACTAACCTTGAAAAGTCGCTATCTTACGTGATGTTCACAAAAGAAGAGGAAACGAAAACCACAAAAAAGTTAAACGCTAACTTTTCATATCAAAAACAACATTTCAAGGAGGTAAGACGGACGACAGGTTTATAGAGGAAGAATTTTTTTAAATTAGATTGAATTGAAACTTCAAACGAACTAAAATATCGTCTTCATTTGTTTTCTAACTTTAGCACGAAACTGTGTCCGGTGGCACGCAACTGGGCTCTTAAGTTGATGTCGAAATATTTCTAATATTCTATCAAATGAAAAGATTTAGATAAAATTTCGATTTCAATATGTATATTACTAAATAAATTTGCCTTTTTATGATGAAATATCAGAGAGCTAGTAGAAGATATAGTATTTACAAATGAAAAGGCACGAAACTGGGCAATATTTAAGGAATATAAGACAGTTTTCCGTGTAATATACTCTGATCTAAACACACGGGATGTTGGGAGAACACTCGAGAGAAGCGTAGGGAAACCACGACGCGTAGCGGAAGTATCAGAGTATATTACACGGAAAACTGTCTTATATTACTTCTATAAAATAATAACTCAATAAACATGACGGCTTTGCTTCCAAAACATCGCGTTATTTTCGAAATGTAATTACAAATTCTCCCTACATTGTCAAAATACAAAACGGACCAATCACAAACCTGATAAGAATAGCCGTGTGCGAAGAGTTGAAACGGAATGTTTGTGATTTTCAATGCGAAGTTTTCGCACAAAAACTATTTCTGTGTTCAAAAAATACAATCAAGCTCAATGGAAAATAGTTGGATTAACTCTCAATGGAAACTAAGGGGCTGTTTATATGATGGCGAGTTGTCCCTGTTAGCCGTGATAACTCTATTGTTTTGTGTTCCCAGGGGAATTCAAGACAATAGAGTTATCCCGGCTAGCAGGGACAACTTGCTTCCATATAAACAGCCCCTCTGACTACTGTGTGTAAGAAAATCATCACATCTTGTCTTGATAAAGTGCAAAATGGATCAAATGAAGCAAAATTCATAATTTGAAGTTCAGGTCAAGACACGAGGGGATTTACTGCATGATGAAAACATTTGCCGGGGTAATTTTGAAGAACGTTTTGAGAGGAAAAGTTGTCGAAAACAATTAACAGGACTTTCTACTTAGGTGGAATTGTTCAGAGTTATCTGTTTGAAGGACGTGCTTCAGCAAACCAACATTATTTCACCGACAAACGGTGGAAAAATGACACAAATCGTTTATACTGATCTCACTGTGTTAGAGACAGTTCATGGTCACTTTTGGCTTCTTGCTTTACTGTGAAATGAAGGGATTATTATTATCAAGAACGTTTTTGAATGGTCAGAAGATTGGGTCATGTCAACTGTTTTGCTCTGTTTCAAGACAACCACAGGATATATCAGAGCATCTTTTTTAGCATTTTGGACGTTTTTGATCCCGGTGAAGATACGAGCGTGATAACTACTATACATGATAAAAAGCAGCTAGATGATACAAGAAAATGTAACTAGCCAATCAGCGCGAAGCTAACAAGCTCAAGTTGTTAGCATAGCCCATGACAGGAAAAATTGCGCACCAAAACCTGCCTCAGTAGAGTAGGGTACCAAATATTTTTTTCGGTCAGAAAAATCGAAACTAAAACTCAAAAAACTTTTAAAAATCAATATACAACAATATTTACAACATGATATAACAATTATCGTCAATAAAATAAAATCATTCTTGAAAGCATCAAATAAACGTTTTTTTAATACGTCGAGGCTCCCCTCCCTCGAAATGATAATTGGTCCGTGCTTGTTTTACATAGGTTTAGAAGCCATTAGGGACGACGGTCAACTTCACGAGTTCAAGAACGGTGAGTTGGGTTTTTCATGTAATGTCTTGATAGCGACGGTTTATGTCGAAACGAGTCGAAACAAAATTCGCAGTTTCTAGACTCTGCCAACCTCCTTCCATGAAAGGAGCCCGACTAAATTCTCTTCCAAAAAGCATGTTTTATTAAATCAAGATTAAATCAAGGTGCAAAGAAGTTTCACATAAACGCCGTGATTGCCCTCTTAATCCGTTGTTTATTTTCTTCTTTCAATATATTCAAATATCGAAATACATGCGAGTGTTGGTTGACTAAACGGCGAGCTTGGGGTTTTCCCTTCGTTTTATTTATATCTTTATACAATACCGCATTACAACAATGCACGGACTGATCAAGGCTAACAACTTTGGTGAATTCGTATGCAGGACTGGTCGCAAATACATTACCTAGAGAGAAGAAAATTAGCAATAGCATTTAGCAAGACTCTTTGGACACCACAATTTGCTAATAAATGTAAGTGAAAACTATTAATTCATCTCAACTTTTGTGCAGTATTTTAGAAAATTGCCAACTCAAAATGTAAACAAAAATTCAGAATTTGTGCCAGAGTAACTTGTGTTAAGTTGAAATCCTAACTAAATATTCTTGTGTAAATAACATCATCAGACTTTCATAAAATAAAATAAATTATTCTTTGATTTTATTCGTATCTCAGTTTTAGCTTTCGTGTGAATTTGTGAATCGCTTCATCACTCATTGCATGCATGTTGTATGTTTGACTGGTGTTTGACTTTTCAACAAAATACTCCAGATTGTGTTTATTCAAAAAAAATTACAAAACGAGTATGATTTAAAAGTGGTAATATAACTTTGTTATTGTATCCCATTCAATTTCAAATGTCCGAAACTTCTCTTCCATTTTTAAAAGGGTTCGTCAAAAAGCTAGAGAAAAAAATCGTCGACGAAAAGGAATGACGTGAGCGTGTAATATTAAGTGTTTTATTATATACCCTATTCAAACGAAGAAACATTTTCTCTCCATTTTGAAATTTTTCTATTTACGTGGATTTATTCCCCTCTCACGAGGGGAATAGATCGATTTTTTTCCCTCCACGTGACGTGCTCTCGACCAATAAGAAAACGAGTTTGAATAGGATATATAATAAACTCTCATCCAACACGATGTTTTGGCTAATCAAAGCGCGCGTTATATCTAAATTATTTTTTTAAATGATTTCATTTACTATACTGTAAATTTGTTGGTGCCAGAAAATAACTGAAATTCAGTGCACAATGCCAGCAATGCCAGTAAACTAGAAAAAAGAATTGCTATTATACGCCGTATCAAAGACACCGTATGCAATCTTGAAAACAATGCCATTACCATATATGGTATTGTAGGTGAGAAGTAACAAAATACTTTTATTAGCGCGCGAGATTTCTTTTTCTTAGGCATATTTTTGATACGGTAATGACAACATATAAACAACTTACTTTTACAGTAGAAAAGAACTAAAATTGCAGCAGCTCCACACGATTTCCAAAGAGTTTAGATGAGTTATGCGTGTCAAAAAAGCCAAACTAAGTAAAACATCAAGAGGTCAGATTCGTTTGTGATTGGGCAACACCTTCTCAGAGAGGTTGAAGCCCGACAGAGTTTCTTCTGCTAGCCACTTGGATGGTCCTTTTTAACTTGAATACTTTTTTGGCGGCTTCTCGAAAGTCAGATAAACAGAAAATGTAAATACAAGGACTAAAGGCAGAATTGATGACAGGCAAAAAATATAATATTATATAAAAAAACAAATACCAGTCCATACACACAGAGTTGAATAACAGAGATTCAAAGTTTCTGTTCGAATCAATAAGAACAAAGTTGAGATAAAAGAAATAAAAAACAAAAGCTGGAATCCAACAGCAACAATACAAAATTACAGATGTCAACACCATTCTAACTGCTGCTTTAGTTCGAATTGCCCTTCTGTATCTCTGCTCCTGGTTGACATGAGCATCAATTACTTGAGTTCTGGATAATCGCCTTATGGTTAGAACACTCAGAAAGACAATGACAGAATAAAGAATAATAGAGAAAGCGTTATTTGTAATTAATATCATGACAACCGCTATATTGCTATGAGTATCTGAGTACTCATAACACACTCCTTGCGAAATACTTGAAGAATACAATGTATAGCCAAATGTAGCTATTGGAGTCAGCCAGCAGGCACTGATTACCGCAACACGTTGTTTCAGTGTATATGATCTCGATCTC